>CM041644.1:6045844-6167002 GCA_023333625.1 Bothriochloa decipiens
CGGCTGCGCCGGTGGCCTCGTTAGTTGCCGCGACGGCGTTCCCCACCACCCCGGGTTGGTGACGGCGCGTCCGCTATCTCCAGCGGTGGTTCGTCCGGCAGCGCCTTAGCGCCGTCGTATGGGTCGCAGGCGCCCACAACTCCCCGCGATGCCTGGTACCCGGCCGTCGGAGATCCTCCTGCTTCCGGCCCGGGAGGTCAGCACGCTGGCCGCTCAGCGATCCGCGACGGCAGTGCTGCGTGGACCGGCGACGGCAAGCCACGCCGGCTGGTGTGCGCGACCGGGCGACGAGTAGGAGACCTCGCGATGGCGCAACCGCGGTCCTGAAGCCACTAGTGCGGTTGTCCGCAGGTTCAGCGGCGGTTCTCACGTTGGTATTGGATTGGTTTCGGCGGTCGCTCTTTTTCTTTTGCGCGGGGGCCAGGATGCGGGCGGGGACGGTCATGGACGACCGGTCCAACCAGGTACTGCACGTGGGCTCGGGGACTGATTATATATATATATATATATATATATATATGAATGCGTGTCACTATGGCTTTTCTCGTGCTCTGTCGTCGGTGCTTGAATGCGGTGTTTGAGTCAAAGGTGGCCGAGGATACGCATATGGATGGCTCAAAGGTGGACGCGTGGTTAGTGATCACATGACACACGTCGCCCATATCGAGGCTGAATCACAAAACACCGAATCCACGGTGACATGGATAGCTTATGCCACGGTGACATGGATAGCTTATGCCTGATTTTGCGCCACGACATGCATGTTCCGCGCGTCGGGCAAGAAATACTGTATCGTGGACTATATATGTGCTTTTTATTATTATTTATCATTTATAAAGATGTGCTATATATACTATCACTTCCTTCGATGAACGATGTATATGCTATCGTTGATTTTAAAAAATGACTATATGCTTGAAATGATAGTTATCTCCCAGGAAACCAAAGCGTACAGTAGGCGTGTGTGTGGTCACGTTGACTTTTTCAACTGTCTGCCCCAGATGCCCGTCAGCTCCCGTCGGAGGCCGCCGCCGCCGCACCACCGTCGCGCCATGACACCGGCCTCCGTCTCCATCTCTGCCCCCACCCCCGCCCCCGCGCCCACAAAGCCGCTCTACCTCTGCGGCCCGGTCATCGCGGCAACCGCGGCGCTGGCCGCGTTCCTCCTCCTCGCCGCCGCCTACGCCACCAGGCGAGCTGGGTCCCCGCCGACCGCCCTCCTCGCCCACCCAGCTGTTGCGACAAGGTTCTTCTCCTTCGACCTGGTCCGCGAGTACCCTCACGACCCGGACGCCTTCACCCAGGTACTATCTGTATGTGCTTCCCGTCTCTTCTTTCTCCCTGAGGTTGAGATCTGATCTCAACCTCATCACCAAAGGGTAGGGGGGGAATTCGCTTCCTGTACTGGTTATTACTTGTTGTCGGCTTCCCTTCTTGATGAGCGCGTGTACAAAAAGAAAACCATATTTTCTCAATTCTTGATTGTTCAGTGTTCAACAAGATGATGCATTCTTACTGCTGCATCGTGTGCTTCGGATGCAGGGTCTCTTGTACGGGGGAAATAACACCCTTTTCGAGTCCACTGGTCTCTACCACAGGGTAATGTTCGCTCCTACCGTGCCCAACAAACAATCCTCTGATCATCCTACACTGTTTGCCACTAAATGTCTCTGCTTTTGATTTCTCAACAGTCTTCAGTCCGGAAGGTTGATCTTCAGACCGGAAAAGTATGCTAACTTCCGTGCTTACTCATGTTTATCATCACATTTCTGGTGCTTGCGATGCTCTTTGTTTCACTCACTCATCACTCATTATTTTAGAGAGTTTCTCTCAAAGTTTGATTGGCAATTCACCATTTCGTAGGTTTTAGTTAACCACCAGATGGACGGAGATATGTTTGGAGAAGGTTTAACTCTTCTCGGCGACAGGTGCATAACCAACTCACATACCAATGCCTTTCTTAGAGATAATGGGCATGGGCTTACTTTGTTTGTATTGTATCCTTCCCATTCAGACCTGTTTCATTTTCATTTGTTTCACTCTGTAGATTGTTTCAGGTTACCTGGTTGAAGAACGACGGGTTTATATATGATCAACATAACTTCTCCAAAGTATGCTGCCGCCCTGTGTCTATGCTTACGTCAATCACACAGACCTATTGCTGTAAACCCTGGATAATAACAATTCTAAAATCCTACTTAATTTGGAACAATGTTTTTTTTTTCGTGATGGTACTTTCTTGTAAGTTCTGGATGTACAATTGTTTGGCATTTATTGATATCTCTTGAGCTTTTATTTTGCTCACCAGTTTACTTTCAGTGCATGAGTATATATTGTTAATTTCCTATATGTTGAATATGCAGCGCACGAGTTTTACCCATAAAATGCGAGATGGTTGGGGTTTGGCAACGGATGGAAAAGTTCTGTTTGGCAGTGATGGCACTTCAATGCTGTATACGCTGGATCCAAAGTCACTTGAAGGTTACTATTCTTTCTGCTTGATATTCTATTAGCGTTTAGATTGTTTGTTGTTGAACAGTTATTTTTCATGCAGTCATGAAAGTGGTGACTGTCAAGTATCACGGTGATGAAGTCCCCTATCTTAATGAGCTGGAGTATATAGATGGTGAAGTCTGGGCAAATGTCTGGCAGGTTAGATGTTGTTCCTCCTAGCTTAGTGAAACTATGTACTGCGTTTGGCAAGGACCACTATATCTTCGCAGCCAAATAGGCTACTTGAGTCCTGACTACATGCGCTCTGATTTTTCATGATAACTAGCCATCTTATGGGATTTCCTCTATCTAAGATTGTCTCCACCTGTTGCTAAGTGATTCGTTTGACTTGGCTGTATTTCTATGTGATTTTTCTGCATCCTAATAAAATATGCTTTATCAGCATGCTGAGAGATAGGTACCTTGTGATTTTCCTTAATAACCTGGGCATCTGAGTTTTGAAAGGTATGATATGCAGACAGATTGCATAGCTAGAGTGTCCCCTGAAGATGGCCTAGTGGTGGGCTGGATCTTTCTTCATGAGCTGAGGTTTGTTTTATTTTTGTTTTAAACAGCATGCTCATAATAGTATCAGTGTTCCCAAGTCAGAGTAATGATGTTAGTGCTGTTATGATCCTGCAGGCGGCAGTTGTGGAATTCTGGCAATACGGTAGGCAGTTTATGGTGTTTATTTTTACTTTTTTTTTTTTGCTTTATGTTGTGTTTTTATATTTCCTTTACTTCATAATACTGTTTGCAACCATCAAGTGTGTAATGAACTCCAGAACTCCATTCTGTTCAGTACTGCGTGGTAGTTTTGTAGGGGAAAAGGATGAAACAAGTGCATAGTTCCATCGTAATGACAAGTATAAATCCAAATATTATAGGAGAAATTACATGATGTCCTAAACGAAATATGCTATATGTTCCAGAATATTGATGTCTTAAACGGGATAGCTTGGGATGAAAGAAACCACAGATTATTCGGTGAGCTTAAGTATTTGCAATTGATTCTCTTTTTTGGGGGGGTGATAAGTGGCCTTGGGCTGAAATGGATGCGATGAGCCTTTGAACTTGCAGTGACAGGGAAACTGTGGCCAAAGCTCTATGAGATCAAGCTACGGGCAGTAGATGGTCCAGCAGATGGATCTGTCGAAAAATTTTGTCCAAAAGCCAGCTTCTATCGCTGAAAGGATTGTTGCTGAAAAGACGATTGTACCACGGCATATATACCAGTCTGTCATGAGTTAGTAGAGGTTGGCATAGTTTTAGATTTTTTTTTAATAAATATGTCTAATAGCTGTAAATTGTTGTAACCTGTATGGGTTTTGATGATAGTTGTGTTGAATTGGGAAGAGCAATTCGGAGAAACTAGTGTTGTTGGGAAGAGAATAGAATTACCTGTATGTAGCACATTCCAAAGAAGAGTGCATGCTTATAATACCAGTGCTGATCATGTGATATTTGAAAGGAAAGAACTGAAATGTTTTCATCATCTCTCAGCATGAACACTGCTGTTTTGGATGAAGAGGGTACTTTCGGTGAAGTAGGAACTGCTGTACATGTTACAGCACATGCCAAAGAAGAGTACTTGTATCACTCTGCTTTGCTGTGAAATTATATATGAAGAAAATGAAATCTCTAAATCATCTCCTAATATGAAAACACTGACTGATGCTTTGGGTATTTTAGCTAGGTAACATGCATAGGTGTAGGAATTGACGTAGATGTTCTCTGTAGTTCGGGGTGGGCAGGAGGCCAGGGAGAGAAGCTAGCTAGAGAGTTGGAGGAGGTCCCGGCTGGCGGTCTACTTGGGTGTCTCTGATCCCTGGGGAGCGTGGAGACGCTCATACAGTGAGAGCCACAGCCATCCAGTGATCCATCCAGACAAAATAAAAGACAAGTAGTATATAGTGGTATCATCACCACCTCGTGTTTTATTTATTTATTAAGATTGTGACACAGGCAGACATCCATATATATCATCCGTCCATATATATATATGCAGCTAGCCAGACTGAGATGGAGTGTCAGTAGTGCATCCATCCATGTATCATCAGTGATGAGTGATCACTTGCGCGCCCCCAGGGCCAGCAGGAAGCGGACGTCGTTGACGGCGGCGAGCATCTCCGCGCGGCAGGCACGGAGGTCATTGATGGCGGCGAGCACCTCGGCGTAGACCAGCTGGGCGTCGGCAGGAGGGGCAGGCGGGGCAGCGGCTGCAGGGCGCGGAGGTGGCGGCGGCGGCGCTCGGTTCCGATGCTCCTCCTGCGATGATTATGAATCAAGGATTAAGAAGAATAAGTTAGTAATTAGCCAGGCAGAGGCAGGTAGTGACAAACTAGAGAGAAGATGGAAGCTAGGAAGTAGAAGAAGAGGCCTGCCGTGCCGGTGAGGATCGGAGAAGCTTAGGTAGCTAGTACTGGAAGGGAAGGAGAAGATACGTACGACGGACGCGCGCGCGGTGGTTCACGTACCTGGTGGACCTTGACACCTCGCCGATGGTCTGGGCCTGGATCGGTGGTGCGACGGGGGAGGCCGCAGCGGCGGAGACTGGAGAGGAAGCCATCATGGATGGATCGGAGCTAGCGGAGGGGACGTAAGGAAGGACGACGGCACTCCAAGATCACTCACTCCTCCACTGCACTGCACTGCTCGCTCTGCGGTGCGGTGCTGCGTGCGTGCTGCCGGCCTATATATATAGTGGCAGCAGGAGGAGGAGGACAGGAGGTTGCTGTGCACATGCCGTCCTCTCCTGAAGAGCGACTGGAAGCCTAGGAGTGTGTCACTTATGTCGCTGTGCTGTGATGCATGTACGTGTTGCAGCTGCAGACGGTGCTCCTCCCTCCGTTGGTGGTGTGGTGTGGGGGAGACTTGACTTTTGTGTGCGTTGGTTGTGGTCTAGTCTTGTGTTACTTTCCATGCCTTCCATCTGATCTGAATGAAAAAGCAAAAGCAAAAGCAAAAGCAGCACGGCTTCGCTTGGTTCGGGAAACACTTGGAGTCGAAGGTTTTCTTTCGCCTGCATTTCGTTCGTTTCTCTCCGGATCGGATCGGATGGGAGGAGAGGAAAAGGCCGGATACGATGGACAAACAATGTCTCGTTTCTCTTCGCCGTGTTGCGCGCGATGCGTTGCACACGCACTCTGCTCAGCAGGTCCACGAGACACACGTTTCTCTTTCTCTGGGGGCTGCCGGGGCTCTCTGCTCAGGACTGCGCGCCGCACCTCCTCCCTCCTCTTTCTCGTCTCACCTGACCTGACCGTCCAGAAATGAAATGGATCCAGTTTCGGTGCTAGAGTACGTACCTTCTCCTCCAACTCCTCCTCCTCCGTGTTGCGTTGCGTTGCGTTGCGTTGCACACACACGTTGTGTTTGTATCTGGGGCTCTGCTCTCTCGCCTGTCCTATTCTGAGTCTGATATAATAATTGGAAAAAATGTCCACACAAGTAGAAATACATAATACTGCAGAGACTTACAGACACTTTATTTGCAGCACTTAAAACACATGTATCCGTATAATATCTGTATTGTTTGTCAATCCGGTGGTTACATCAATGTGGACTGGCCCACGCGTAATCTATACATGGATCTTCCAAACATATTAATGTTCCCTTCTACAGTGTTCACTATTGGGACCGGATAGCGTGCATTGTTGATTGCCCTTGTGTGAGGAGGTTTTGTTTTCCCTTTAAAAACTAGCTTGTGATCAGGTCCAAAAGTTCAGTACTGGAATTTCTTCAGAGCAACATCATTATGAGATATAAGAGGCTCTCCACTGGATGCTAACTTGCATTTGCTTTCCAGGATAATTAATTTGCAAAATCCCCGGCACCCGTTCTCTATACACTCACTCGCCCCTGGAACGGCAGTGGGGCTATTGGTGCCTACAGGCAGGCTCACCCGGCTAAAACCCAGGTAAAACTGACAGGTCCGCAATTCCCTTGGGCAAACCCTCAATCTTTCTCAGCAGCGCTAGCCGGTTGTTGCGAACTCTCTCGTCTTCCTGTACATGATATACACCATCAGTAACAACACACAGCAAGGATCGTCTCATCAGCAGCAAGCAGCAGAGATTTTTCAAGGGCATCTCAAACTCACCGCCATGACAAAGACACTATTGAAGAAATCTTCTAGGGGTTGTATCAGGAGCAGAGAAGCATCGGCAAAGGTCTTAATATCAACACCTACAGGATGGGTAGCAAAGGTAAATCAGACATAATGCAAGAGGCAAGCCATTCATGACAAGAATGAAAACAAAAAACGTGTACCAGGGTGGATCTTATCAGCAACCTCCAAGTAGGCGCTCCACAAAACTTTTTCTTCATCTTTCTCGAATACACTTGGGTCAACCTACACATAAAATCAGTCAGTAGAGAAATACTACACCAATAATGAGGACTGGAGATGGGCTAGTTGCGAGTCCAAAACTTCACTGTATTTTGAACTGAAATCACAGTTTATGATGGTACATGTTTAAGCCAGTACCTCCAAAGCAGACTCAATTTCTTTTCCACGGATGATCCTTGTTGGCCTTGAATATGCTTCAACAATTTTTGGAAATGTTTCCGTTCTTGAAAATGCTTCCATCTGCAAATGCCCACACAACAAAAACTATAGAACAATAGGAAGAACTGTAGAATCTTTGGGGGTGGTAGGTGAGTGGCACATAACATCTTACTTCAGTTGCTGTTTGTGCTGCTAGATAAGGGCAGTTTGCACGCTCTATAAGCACTGAACGGACTATCTCGCAGTTAATTCCCTCATCCACCTGATGGTAATGACAAGAATAGATGCCACTTTCAAAAAGCCAATGGATTCCATCGACCAAAAGTTTGCATGAAATGGAGCAAAATGAGTTTTAAATGAAATGCAGATGTAAGTTCAAAATGTTAATCCTGTTCAAATAAAGGATCAGCGCGGCAGTTGGAGAAATAATGATAACCATCCAAAACAAAGTTTTTCATGATAAATGTACCAGTGTATCTCTATCCCTAGCTAACACCCAAAATGAAAATCCTAATATGTGTATAACTCGACTGTCATCAAAGATCAATATAATATGTACCAGAAGCTGTTCCAGTCTCCTTGTGACGAATTGTACTGCCTAAAAATGATTTTGATAATAAATCTGTCAGGAACCATATACTAAATGGACGTAGTACATAAATATTATCTGAAATGCATACTGACCTCATCTATAACATTAGTCTCTATTTCTATGGGTTGCACCCCTGCCAATAAAGTGAGAGCTCGCCTGAGGTCAAAGCTCTTCTTGTTCTCAACCAATATTTGGACCTAGATAAAATACATGTGAAAATTCAAATTCTGTAAAATAGACTAAGCAGATCCATAAAAGATATAATATATGCTATGAATAGACCAAAATTGCTAAACTTGAGAAAGTTTCATGTGATGATGATTGGGCTTTTTCTAAATCCCTTACCAATCCATAAGAGACCCTCCGAAGTCCAAATGGATCATTAGTAGAACTTGGCTGGCATCCAGCTCCAAACAATCCAACTAGGCTATCCAATCTGTGAAACAAAAGGGTAGCAGCTTCCCTAGCTTGAATAAATTCTTGGACAAATGAAATGCGGTACTACCCGGAAAGTTGCCACAAAATTTATGTGTGCTAACAGAATTAACAAATGAAACACAGAATTTATTTTCTCATGTTGAGAATACAATAAAAGTGGCTAAGTTTGCGTGCACATGTACCTATCAGCAACCGCAAGGACAATACCAGCATCTGTTCTTGGAAACACATCACCCGAATACCGAGGAAGTGTTATCTCAAATAGTGCTTCTGCAATCTTTGACATGAATATGCAATCAGTCAAAATGGACAGAATGCTAAGACAAATTTCGTACCAAATTTACCACATTAAAAAAGAATCACAACCTCTTCACGGATGCCATCTCTCAAAGCATAATGGCGTGCCATAATTCCAGCAAGTGAAGTAAATTCTGTGACAATAGAAGTGGCAAGATCTGACATAGCCAATGCAGCAGCATCTTTGATAATTGGGATCATTCTCTCATTTATTCCAAGAATAAGGGCCAATTCAGCAACAGTATTCTCAACACGCGTCATTTTATCGAGCATTGTGCCAAGTTTTTCCTAATCGATTAGGATGTCATTATTATGAAAGACAAACATTACAAACGAAATAGCGTAAAAATTCAGGACAGTATACTTACATGAAAAAGAATGCCACTAAGCTGGCCCCGGAATTCAGAAAATTTCTTTTCTGTATCCATCTTATAAAAGAATTTGGCGTCCTCATACCTTGCCCTGCATTGTACAACAATCAGAATCTAAAGCAGGCTAAAGTAGTAAAGTCCTCTAATCAAACTAAAATTCAGAGGGCACAGAAAGAACACTTTATCATAATGCTGTTTAGTTGATTATGGCCATTGTTGTTCATGCAAAGAACTTGACTTTGCAATGCATGCCACAACTTGTTTATAAAATCATCATAGGGCCTTGGAATAACCTTAGAACAGCTTCATTCCCTTTGCGGACAACTTCCTCACTAACTGCACCATTGGCAACCTAAGAGAAAAGTGAGTTAAACAAAAGGGTAAAAAGGCATTACTCAATTGTCAAATATATGATGGAGGAAAATCTCTCACAGCAATAAAATAAGGTAGCAGATCGCCTGTAGACTTGGAGATTACAGCAAAATACTTCTGGTGTTTCTGCATAACCTGTAGTTGCAATTCTGATTAAAAAACGCAGCAGGGATTATATTTCTAAACAAGGTTACATGTTAACATGCTTATAATTTTGGTTATTGAATTGTCAAGAATTGAATAAAAAAAGTTAGCTTCTACGCATCCACAATAAAAGGCTGAACATACCGTAATCAGTACATCTTTCGGAAGTTCTAAGAAGGAATCATCATATCGACCAAGGATGGGCACAGGCGCCTCCACAAGATTGATAACCTGAATATGTGGTTTGAAATAACTTAGGATGAATTACACTTTTTACATTAAAAATTAAGATAAAAAAATGGAAGAGAAGGGCATCCACCTCCTGCAGCAAGCTATCAGGCGCAATGAAATCACCACCGACACCTTCAGCCAATACAGTAGAGGCATGCAAGACTTTTTCCTTCCGCTCCTGCAGTGGAATATTTTATGAAAATTTATTATTACAGTAACATCTGGAGTGCTGAGTGCTTGGAAAATTATGAATGAACACATTAGCATTTTCCCTGCTTCATGCAGGCTACTAAAGGTGAGCAAGATCAAAAATTCAAACTTCAAACCCATATTTTAATGACAAATATTGTGTGAGATTGAGATTTGATGTTAAGAAACCTCCAAACAAAATATAATTTTGTTAATAAAAAAATAAAACTGAGTTTGTGGATCACATTAGTGTGTATGAACAACCTAATGCACTCATTTCACCTGTATATTAATCAAGATCCCAGCTTTTTCCACAGTACGTAAATATGATTCTGCAGTTTCCACCTGCAATTGGAGATAAAAATCCAGATTACTTCCATGGTACATATGATGAGCTGGTAGTATGCTGCTTGCCTGCTTTAGTTATGTTATCTATGTACAATACAAGAGAAAGGGAAGATGTCAGAAAAGAACCTTTTATGTATTGTTCGCTAAAATACAATGTATAATATCATAAAAGTTTTAGTTTATGCAGCAACATTCTTACTCAAGACAACCATCAAGATAGAAGTAATAAAAGAAGCAAAATAGATGAAATATACGAACAAGCAATCCAATTAGTACCTTAAAATTAGCCAAAGAAGAGTTACGAAGGCCACATGACTGATTCCCACTGCCAATGTAAACCTTGTTTGTTAACTGATAGAAACAGTAATGCTCAAAATTTATGACAAAACAAGATTGAGATCTAATACAAAATGTAGTACCTTGAGACACCAGCAAAATAAAATGGCACAACAAAATCGCCATGAAGTGCCAGGATCCAGCGTATTGGACGACTAAAAACAATCTGCGAGTGAGTGGCATGCACATTGAACTTGTAATGGGATCTGTAAAGCTCATTACCCACATGAAAGAAGTAACTATTGTCCTCACCAAAGAAAAGGAAAGAAGGAACTATTGTTGAGAATTTATGATTAACCAAAGGTACATAACTATGAAGAAGCATTTATTCTGTATATTTTACCCTTTTATCTATGTATTATTTTCAGGAAGGCTCTCCCTAGGTGAAACAACAGAAGAGAACTAGCTACAGCTAAGTTATGAGTTCTGTTGATACAAGTAACACTAGGTAATCGGTTTAATTTGAAACTATAATGGCAGTAGATCATTTGATAGATGACTAGGATTCCTCAAACATAATAGCACATTGGCAGCATAAAGGCCATTCAGGGTACACATACGTTGGAGTTCCAGCGCATCGACTTGGGAAATGAAATACCAGAAACAATAGTAGGTACATCTTCAGTTAGGACCTGCAGTTCACATGCTACAATTAATGGACAGAAGCAGAGAGATACACACATATCGAGCCAGACACTGGAATATATGGACTCTGAAAACAGTACTTACTAATTAAGTAATTACTGATAAGTATCGATAGCTTCTTGTATTATTAATTCTTCGCACAAGAAAACATAGCACCTAGTTTATTACAATTGTGGAGGTTGACTGATGGTAAATAGGATGGAGCATCGTTTGCCATCTGGTACCAACAATTAAAAAAATGGAATGACTAGATTACCATGTTGATCTGAAAACAAGCAAGCTGCTCTAAGAAAGCCTAGCAAAAAGCAACAAATACTTATCATTCTCATTCCAGTGCCAGAAAGTCTATTGTTTATAAACACCACGAATATACGAGGAAGAACTTTTTAACTCTTGAAAACTCTGTTGATTAACTAAGGCCCTACTTCAGGTATCCAATACAATCTTCTGTCAAGTAAATATAAAGGATAAGAAATAACCTCATCAGCAAAACGAGCAGACTCTCTGACTCTAGCATAGATATATTCTGTTTTACCTGTAAAATGTAATTTTTTTCATGAAATGAAATTTAGGCCTCTTTCAACAACAAGAGATAATTAAGAAAAAATGGGGTTATCAGGGGGAAGCAGTATTATGGGTTAATTTAAGTATGATGCCTCAACATGGGTATCTGGTAATGAGATATAGGAAGCAGAAAATAAATATGAAAAAAGAACTATAATTCTGTCTTGATGAAATATGGATTCATCTAATCAATCCAGTACCCCCTATTTCTAGCACTGAATAAGTTTATAGAGAATAAGCAGATGAGAACTAAAGCTAAAGTTATCCTATAAAATAACTAAATATAATATCAATGAATCTACACAGGTCATCAACTCTATAGTAAATTCTGTGCTATCAATTCCACATGGTGATTCAAACACAGCAAGCATGAACAAGTGGAGATGACTGTAGGTAGGTAAGTTGGTAACCAATCACAATGAGCAATATAATTATATAAACCCAAAAGCTAGAAAGAGAAATTGGCAACTCTATAAGGAAGTGTCAATTATAAATATTTAACAGGGAAGAGTTTGTTTTGTATACCATCTATTCTTCTAAATAGATGATCAACAGAGACATTATTCTTTCGACAAAATCCCTCAGCGGCCTGGATAGGAACAAAGAAAATTATTCTGTAAAATTCCCTCAAAAGAAAATTATTCTAAGAGGATAAGGTCCTTATTGGCAATGGTAAAAAAAGCAGCTTTTGTAAACGATATTACTTTCTTCCTCCTAAATAAGAACCAAACTAGATTTTCTTTTCCACATGCACATATTCATGTTTCAGGCTACAAAAGAGACACAAGAATAAGCAATATCACAACAGCAGAGTATAGCCAAGTTTCTTGTCGATAGCCAACCTTAGTGGGGTTTCCTTCTTCGTCAAATGCCTTCGCAACTGGTGGACCACGTAGTTCAACCTCTACCTCTGCTTGCTTCATACTAAGATTTTCAACAACAATCTGTAAATCAAAGTTGGACTTCTTATTGCTTCCAATTGGACAAGTGGGCGTACCCAGTGCCGTAGGCTCCCGCACTGCGGGGTCTGGGGAAGGAAAAATAGCCAGCAGCCATCCCTGCACAAATGTGCAGAGGCTGGGGCTTGAACCCTGGACCTCTTGGTCACAGGCGGTAAAGCTCTACCGCTTGCACCAGGGCCGGGTGCGGATGTAAAAAAAAATAGTGGTCTAATATGTTAAGGGTTTTCCAAAAGACGCCCACCAAGAAATAATAACTTCTTTCAAAAATGATTTCTTGTTCATATACACCATTTTTAGATATTGCTGTGTGATTAAAATGCACAAACATCCCTAATATACTAAGCAAAGGAAATTTCTAATGAGTAAGACAAAAAATTCTCCACCATGCAATTGGCTTAGCCATCAGGTTATCACATTCATTTCTAACTGAACACGCACCAAATTGGCGCCTGGTCTCTACTCACAGAAGGAATACAATTTTTTGCACAGAGATTTTAGACATTACATGATCGTAATTTCTGATAAAGTTTGGAAAATATGATGGTGCAGAAAAATACATCAAAAAGGCTGGTCAAGGAACTAAATGTGAGATGGAAATTGTCAGCATGATACCGCTAATCTCCTCGGTGTCCCATAAGTGTGCACTTTCCCATGGGTCAATCTACGTTTCTCCAATGTATTAACTAGAGATTTCTCAAGCTGAAGATCAACAAGCAACAGATCACAAGTCATTCCACTATGAAACAAAGTCAGCAAATTCCAGGAAAGAAAATTTTCAAAGCAAGGGTCATCATTTTCTTTAGATGCAGATGGAAAGCCATGTTTACCTGTTCAGTTGCTTCTATGACATCACGGGGTGGCAACTCTTCTGTTCCTATTTCAAGAACAAACGCCCGTGGTTGCACCGGCAAGTCCTAAATGGTAGAAACCAAATTTCTAAGTCAAACAAAGTGTGTTTTGTTTTGTGTAGTATGAAACATCATCTGTGCATTCTTATGTGATTTTCTTCTTAAAAAATAGTCAGCAGAGAGCAATGTAAATGAAGTACCTCTCTACGAGGTTTTTCAGAGACATGAGGATAGATAAGGTTATCCTCTTCATAAGAACCCAAAGGATGTCCAAGGTTTTCTCGAGTTTCCACCCAAAGCTGAGCACATTGACGAGCAAGGCTGCACAAAGCATTCGACAAGATTATAATTTTATTTTCACTTTAATGCAGGAGCTGCTGAAAGACGAACATTGAACAAACATCAAATAATGTAACAGAATAATGAATGGTTAAACACCAAATCAGTTCAATAAAAATAATATTAGATTAGTTCAATAAGAAAATAATATTAGATTAGATGAAGCAATCATCAGCCCATAGCAATGATGTTGGAAAAGCAATCAATATATGGGTTGTGAGGAATATTAGAACTTAAAATAAAATGCAGGTTGCTAAACCTCCAAGAAAAAGAAAAACATATATTTGTTGCTCTCATGGAAATATATAATTGAACTAGGAACAAAGAGACTTGAAAATTTCTAGGATACCAGATGAGGAAAAGACAGAAAGAAATCAAGGGACATAGTTCCGCACCTTCGCATGCGACCAAAATATCTTGCACGCTCAGTTACACCAACAAATCCTCTAGAATCCAATATATTGAAAGCATGAGAGGCCTTCAGAACCTGATCATATCTAGTTCATTGCAAATCAAGGGCCAACTAGTCAATTTTATCACTTAATGGCTTGTAATCGAAAAGAGATGGTATAAAATCATTCAAGCATACGCCATACGCCGGAATTGGCAGCCCCAGTGATAGCAAAGAGCGAGCCTCTTCTTCAAAATTGTCAAAGTGCTTTTGAATGTGACTGACATCCGCATGTTCTAAATAGTATGCACTCATCTCCTTCCTGAAGTCAAGAAACCAGAAATAAGGTCCAAAGTTTAAGCACATGACAGAATCAGTATCCATGGACCATGGTATACAAGAGGAAATGGAGGGAAAATCTAAAGAAAAAGAAAAGATCTGCGTAGCATCGAAAAAAAGTCAAGAAAAAGCGTACTCATTTTCAAGGAACAGTTCTCCATATGTAATTCCTTCAGTGTACAGTATATTCTTGAAGTGATCAACTCCCTGTCACAGCATCTAAATTAAAGTAAGGTCAGATTTTTCAAAGGTCATACTACCCAGCATAGCATGGTACATGCTAATAGATAATATTAGATTAGATTATGGCTAACCCTAGAAGGGGTAGCTATATAGTGTCATACATGGGCCTCATGGGCTTAGCCTCATGGGCCTAATATCCTCATACTCTAACAGCCCCCCGCAGTCTGAACTTTCGACGCAGCGGAGTTACAGACTGGACATGACATGAAAAGAAGCACACATTCGAGCCCCCCCACAGACGCAACTAGCCACCGGTGACGTTGAGGCTGGAGCGGAACTCGGCGAAGGCTGAGGACGGGAGGCCCTTGGTGAAGATGTCGGCAAACTGGGAAGTGGTCGGGACGTGGAGGACCCGAACATCGCCGATGGCGACTCGATCACGGACAAAGTGAAGGTCGATCTCCACATGCTTGGTCCTCTGGTGCTGAACAGGGTTGGTGGAGAGGTACACAGCACTGACGTTGTCGCAGTAGACCAGTGTGCTCCTGGAGAGAGGGCCGTGGAGCTCGGCGAGGAGCTGCCGTGGCCAGGAAGCCTCCGCGACGCCGTTAGCGACAGCGCGCTACTCTGCCTTGGCAGTGGAGCGGGAGACCACCAGCTGACGATTGGACGACCAGGACACCAGGTTGCCGCCCAGGAAGACAGCGTAGCCGGAGGTGGAGCGCCGAGTGTCCGGACACCCGGCCCAGTCGGCGTCAGTGTAGACGACGAGCTCGGAGGAGGAAGACCGGTGAAGGAGCAAGCCATAGTCGACAGTGCCGTGGAGGTAGCGGAGGAGGCACTTGAGGGCAGTGAGGTGGGGCTCTCGGGGATCATGCATGTGAAGGCAAATCTGCTGCACTGCATAGGTGATATCCGGCCTAGTGAAGGTAAGGTACTGAAGTGCACCTGCGAGACTCTGGTATGCCGTGGGGTCTGCCACTGGGTTTCCCTCAGCCTCTGACAGTTTGCCCTTTATGTCAACTGGAGTGGAGCAGGGCTTGCAGTTAGTCATCCCAGCTCGCTTTAGGATATCGAGAGTGTACTGCCGCTGGTGAAGAAGAAGACCGGTGGGACGAGGCTCAACAGTGACCCCGAGGAAGTGGTGGAGCACCCCAAGATCCTTCACAGGAAACTCCTGCTGAAGAGAGCTGATGATGCGGCTGAGTAGTGACGAACTGGAGGCTGTGAGGACAATGTCATCAACATAGAGCAGCAGGTAGGCAGTCTCAGCTCCACGGTGATAGACAAACAGAGACGTATCTGACTTAGCCTCCACAAAGCCCAGTGTCACCAGGAACGCAGCAAACCGAGAGTGCCACGCCTGCGGGGCCTGCTTGAGGCCGTAGAGAGATCTGTTGAGCCGACAGACCATGTCAGGACGAGAAGAGTCAACGAACCCCGCTGGCTGGCTGCAGTAAACTGTCTCATTGAGAGTCCCGTGCAGAAAGGCATTCTTGACGTCCAGCTGATGCACAGGCCAAGAGCGAGCGAGAGCCAGTGAGAGTACTGTGCGGACGGTGGCTGGCTTCACCACTGGGCTGAAAGTCTCATCATAGTCAACACCAGGCCGCTGAGTGAAACCCCAGAGAACCTAGCGAGCCTTGTACCTCTCAAGGGTACCATCAGCCCGCCGCTTGTGCGTCCAGATCCACTTGCCGGTGACAACATTGGAGCCAGGCGGACGGGGCACCAGATCCCATATCTGGTTGGCGAGGAGAGCCGCGTACTCCTCTTCCATCGGGCGCCGCCAGTGAGGGTCCGACAAGGCGTCGCGAACGGAAGAGGGTACAAGAGAGACTTGCGTGTCGCCGGGCATCGCCGCAAGAGCCCGGGACCGCAGGGTACCCGCCGCGTGCCGCGTCACCATAGGGTGAACATGCCGCGGGTGGCGGTGAAGGAGCAGTGGGTGGTACACCGGCGGCACGACATGGGCGGCCAGAGGCGGCGGCAGTGTAGGCGTCGCCGGCGGAGAAGAGACCACCGGTGGTGACGGAGGCGCCGGGTCCGTCCGTGCACGGCGCTGGAAGACAAGGGCCGGCTGGGCAAACCGCGCCGAGGGTGTAGGACCGGCGTCCCCGGCCCGGTGTCAGGCGGAGGAGCAGGGGCCGCACCGGAGGGTGGCGCTCCCGGACCCGTGCAGGGCACAGGGTCAGGAGCAGCAGGCGCCGGGTCCGCCCGCGCACGGCACTGGTAGACAAGCACCGGCTGGGCAAATCGCGCCGGGGGTGCAGGAAGCAGCGTCCCCGGCCCCGTGTCAGGCGGAGGAGCAGGGGCTGCACCGGAGGGTGGCGCTACCAGACCCGTGCAGGGCACAGGGTCAGGAGCAGCATTGGTGTGCGGCGAGCCGGGGCACGGGCCCGGCGAAGGGCACGGTGGAGTAGTACCTGCAGGGGAAAGCGGCAAAGGTGGCTGGACCACCGTGTCAGTGGGAAACAGAGAGGCGAGGTCAGGGTCAGGGGTGGTAGGTGGTGCGGTGTTGGTGGAGAAGGGGAAGACAGACTCGTCAAACACCACATGGCGAGAGATGAAGACCCGACGAGACGTGAGGTCATAGCACCGGTAACCCTTGTGATCTGGGGAATACCCGAGGAAAACACAGTGTCGAACGGGGAGCCAGCTTATGGGGGGTGGTGGCAGTGGTGTTAGGGTAACACGCACACCCGAAGACACGAAGGTGGTCATACCGAGGAGGGGTACCGAAGAGAGCGTGGTGCGGTGTACGAGCGGGGCAGGCAGCGGAAGGAAGACGGTTAAGGAGGTAGGTAGAGGTGTGAAGACTCTCTGCCCAGAAGCGAGCAGGAAGGGACGCCTGGAGCAGAAGGGTGCGCATGATGTCGTTCGTGGTGCGAATCATCCGCTCAGCCTTGCCGTTCTGGGAGGAGGTATAAGGGCAAGACATACGCAACTGGACACCGTGAGAGAGGAAGAAGGCACGGGAGGTGGAGTTATCGAACTCACGACCATTGTCACACTGGACAGCCTTGATGGTAAGGCCGAATTGAGTAGACACCCAGGCGAAAAAATGGAGAATAGTGGGAAAAGTCTCAGATTTTGCACGCAAGGGAAAAGTCCACGAATAATGAGAAAAATCATCAACCACCACCAAATAGTATTTATACCCACTCTGGGAGTGGTGTGGTAAGTAGCTCCAGAGTCAGCGACCCACTCTGGCCCAGCAGGAGGTGTCAGGGCCACGGTGCTGTAGGAGGTGGCCAAGGCCGCCGGGTCCCAACCGACCGGCCCAGGCGAGGCACTAGGAGGTGGAGCCCACGTGGACGTAGAGTAGGTGCTGGGAGGTGCTGCCCACGGGGTCGCTGAGTGGAACCCTGGAGGAGCACCAGCAAACAGGGCCGCCGGCGGGCGAGGCTCACCGCCAGGAGCCTGGAAGGGCCACATGGAGATGAGCTCCGACCACGGGTTGTGGAAGGTGGGCCAGGGTGCACCCCGTGGAGGTGTCGGTGTGTTCCCACGGCCACCACCGCCACCACCACCACGGCCTCCCCCGCAGCGACGGCGGCCACCACCGCCACCGCCCCCCCACCCTCGCTCGGCCCGGGAGGAGGAGGACCAAGGAGAGACGACGGCGACGGAGTGGGTGGACGCGACGGGGGAGTAGCGGCGAGTGCAGTCGAGGAAGACGAGGACCCCGGCGCGGAGACCGCCACGGCCTCAACTCCCTGCTGGAGCTCCTCCATGACAAGATCGTCACGGACCTGCAGGAACGTGGGGAAGGGTCGCTGACGAGTGATCCACGTTCGGAAGTGAGCGTAGCGGTCAGTGAGCCCGCGAAGGACGTTGAGGACCAAGATACGGTCCTCCACAGGCCAGCCAAGGTCGCCGAGAGAGTCCGCCATGCCCTTCATCTTGCGGCAGAAGTCGCTGACGGAGAGGTCACCCTGGACGAAGGACCGAAAACTCGCATCGAGACGCAGAGCCCGGGCCTCGGCGTTGCCCAGAAACTGGCCCTCGAGCGCCAACCAGGCCCCACGAGCGCTCGGAGTGTTGTGGACGAGGTCGTGGAGGTCCAGGGAGATCGTCCCCAGAATCCAAGAGAGAACGATGATGTCGAGGCGCAGCCACGAGGCGGTCGGGACTGCGCCCACGGCGTCAAGGAGGACGTGGTCGTCGAGGGCGTAGCGGCGGAGGGTGAGGAGGACCAGGTCCCGCCAGCGGGCGTAGGAGGGCAACTCCGGCTCGAGGACGACCAGAACCAGGAGCCGGATGTTCTGGACACCCCCGGCCTGGTAGTGAAGCTGGGCCACGAGTGGGTCGGTCGGGTCGTGCCAGAGGACCGCAGTGGTGGACACGCGGTGACCCGCCGAGCCGGAGGAAGTGGCCCCGCCGTCGTGGGAGGTAGGAGAGGTGAGGAGCTGCTCCGCGTCGACGATCTGCTGAGCCAGGGCAGCGGCCGCATCGCGCTCGCGTTCCCAAGCGAGGGCGGCCTCCCGCAGATGAACCTACCCCGCCGCGTACTTAGCCCGAGCAGCGGTGAGGGCGGCGGCGAGGGCGGAGGTGGCGGCCGGGAAACCAGCACGTGCGCCCGGGTGGGCACCACCGGCCGGGGGAACGGCCGCGGGAGGGGCGCCCGCCGGGTCGGTGGAGGCCGGGTCCGCATCCCCTACCCCAGCGCCCGCCCTGGCAATGGCGGCCGGGTCCGCATCCCCTGCCCCGGCGCCCGCCATCAAGGCTCGGGCGGCGTCGGGGGGGGGGTGCAAATCAGCCGGCCCGGCCACTGCTCTGGGCGCGCCCGCGCCGGCCGGGCGGTGCTGGACGACGGCGCCAGGGCGGGGCTGAGCGGCGGCGGCGGTGGCCTGCGCCCAGCTCGGTCCACTGGAGAGAAGGGGGAAGGTAGTGAAGTACGTAGGCCCAGGAGGGGGAGGGGGCCGGCCGGCCATGGCTGCTCCGGCGGCGGCGGCGGCGCGCCGATGAGCAAGGAGGCGGCGCCGGCGGGGAGGGTGAGGGAGGAACCTAGGCTGATACCATGCTAATAGATAATATTATATTAGATTATGGCTAACCCTATAAGGGGTAGCTATATAGTGTCATACATGGGCCTCATGGGCTTAGCCTCATCGGCCTAATATCCTCATACTCTAACAGTACAAATGATCTGAATTGAGAAGTTAGTATCACAGTTGTTGTGCCATAGATATACAGGAGTCAAGTGTAACACCCATGGTGTTAAGCATGCATTATCTTGCATATCATGAGCATAATCATCTCTTTGCATAGTCATTGTTTACATGAAATGATAAAATGAAAAATGTGCTTACTTTGATTTGAACTAGAGCTATGTGATAGGTTGCTTGTTTGGGGTTGAGTGTTAAATGAAGTTTGTAGAGAAAACTATTTGGAGCAAAACTTATTTTTGGCTCATTTCATGAAAAGGCTTGGAAGTGGGTCAAAAATGTCAAAAACAGTTTATAAAAATGTTTTTCTTTTAATTTTAAAAGGATTTTAAATCCCTATTTTTGAATTTCAAATTCTAGGCAGAATTAGGCTTTGATGTTTAACAGTGAAATGTTCTACTCATTGAGAGCAACATTTCATCTTTTACAAGTTTCTTCAAATTCGGATTATTTTGGAAAATATGGAGTTAATCAAGTTCTGCATGAATCTTGGCGCAGTGGGACCCACCCGTCGGCCTCCTTCTTCCCTCTCTTCTTCTTCCTCGCGCCAACGGTGTCCGTGCCGACGCCGGCCGTGTGGCAGCCGTACGCCGGGCGTTCGCCGGTGTCTGCTATTCGCCCCGCGCACCCGTGTGCCGCACGCCGGTACTGCTCCGCACCTAACCGGACCCCACTGCCGCTCCACACGCCCTCAGCCGGCCCCGCATGCACGCCACGCGCTCGGCGCACCCCGACGCCATGGCCCGGCTGTCCGAGGCCAGCGGCCGCTTCAATGCGTCCCGACAGCGCCTCTCGCCTTCACTCTCCACCCACCACCACCAGACGCCCCCTCCTTGCCTCATTTTCCTTCGCCAGAGCTCGAGCGAGCTCGAAAGCCGCCATTGCCGCCGCCCCGAGCTCGCACCGCTGCGCCTAGCCCTGTCATTTTCTTCCCAGGTCACGCGTACAGCTCCGCCGTGGTGTGAGAGACACCCTACGCTCGTTCCCTGCCCTCGAGACCCAAGGTAGAGGTCGAATCGACCATTTCCCCCTTCGCCGGCCATGGCCGCCCCGAATGCCGCGCGGTTCGCCGTGGCCAGCCTTTCCTTTCTCCCCTCTTTATCTTGCGCGTTGTGGTCGCCTGCATGAGTAGAACAGGTTGGTGTAGTTAATGGGATCTATTAGGGTTTGTGTTCGTCGGATTTTGGCCGACCGCCGTCGCGGGTCGCGCCGCCGCTCGCCGACCGCTCGCACGGAGGTCATCCGGTCGACCAATCCTTTCTTTTTCTATCGTAATCGAGTCGCCTAGGTTTCCCTTAGCTCGTAGGGTAGCTCGTGAGCCTCGTGGCGGTCGGATTTGGCCGGCAGCCGTCGAACCGCCGACATGCAGAGCCGCCGCTCGCCGCCGATCGTCGCCGCCGTCATTTTCCTCAGCAATAGGTTTCATATTTCGCATCAACGGGTTCGCGCTGATGTGCTGAGTCTAGTAGTGGCCGTAGTTCGGCCGATGACCTCGCCGCCGGCGAGATTGCCGGCCGCCGGCGACCTTTCCCCTCGGTGTGGACCACGTGCATCATTTATGTTCTTTTTCGGACTTAAGTGCAAAACTGCCAGACACAGAGAGTTTCTTTATAGGGCTCGGTTAATTACTGGAAAGTCCAGGGTTCTTGGTGCAAAACTGTTTTCTATTTCGATTTAAAGAATTTGTTTTCCAGATTTTGGTTAAATCTTCCTAAATTCATATCTTGCTCATTTTTAGTCCAAATGAGTTGGTTCAAGTTGCAGTATTTTTCTTATGAGTAGATCTATGCATGAAAAATATGAAATGTGATTTTTGTGATACTCTTCTGTATAGATTTATTTATCCCTATTAAATGCCTTTATTTTTGAAAATGCATAAGTAATTCTCTGTTGCTCAGAAAAATATGAATCCAAGTTTGTTAGTCTTCTTATGTCATGCTCTATCTGTGAAAAATGTTGAAAGGCTATGTCATGTGTAAATATTGCCCTGTTTAATTATGGTGCTTATTTCAATTAGAGGATAAATAATTCATAATAAATGATATATAAGTGATTTATGTATGAAACTTTTTGGAGGATGTTTTTATGCTAAGCTATAGCTAAGAATATTCTGAGATCTGTTGCTTGACACCTTTCTATGTATAAAGTATTTTATGTCCATTAAATTGTGCTGCCTTGTCATTTTTGTGTAGGATAAAGTACTTACTGTTTTGACCTTAAATTTTATGGTAGTCTATATTAAGCATGCTTAAGCTTCTGTAATTTTTACAGAATTTTCTGGATAGTCTAAAGTTATGTTGCAGTTATGTCCTGATTTATTTATGTCTTAATAGTGTTTTAAGTTATTATTTCATGTTAATAATAATGCTTTTTCTGATGTTTGTGATGTGTGTAATCTTTTATTGCTTTTGGTTCAGTAGAGGGTAGTGTGCAAAACATTTGTTGTTTATAATTCCTTTTAATGTGTAAGAAAAATATATTGTGATGCTTGTATCCGATTTATTGTAGAAGAGAATGCAGATGATATGTGCTTATCATACATGTTTTAAAATCATGTCCATTATTTTTAACTGAGCATTCATTCACCATCGGCATGTACCTTTGTATTTACTATGTATTCGTGGTATTCAAACACACCATGCATCATACAGGATCGTCAGAGCTCGAAACAGTAGTTCCCGGAGTACAAGGAGGGGAAGGCCAGCAGGAAGCCTTGGTACAGAGGATAGCAATAGAAGAGGATCCCGAGGTTGATCTTTCCGAGTGTCCCGACCATCAACCAAGCTCTTTCCTGAAAGGCAAGCCCCGGAGCATTCTCCCTGTGATTTGCAAAAATATCTAACTTGAATCCTTTACTTGTTTGATGCATTAAGTTATAGGCGTTGTTTTATACCGCTGTTGCATTACTTATATTCCTTGCCCACTTGATATAATTCTACCCTGTTATGTTCAGGTGTGATTATCTGCTTAGCCTTGCTTAACTAGATCGGTAGAAGTCGGGTGATTTCCTGTCATCCGCGAGTTATAGGTGGTGACTCGAAATGGTTGAATACATTGTTATCTTGGATAACCATGTGGAGATAATAAATCGAGACCGGGCGGGATTGGTGTTGGGACTGAACTGGAGGTTCGGTGAGGTTATCCCGTCTGTGTCGAACTAGGACCCCGTCCGTTGTACGTCCTCAAGTCATATTGAACGCATGCCTCACATTTAGCTGGAAGGATAAGTCGTTCCGACCGCGAAGCCTGAGTTTGGTTTGGGCCGGGAGTCGACCTGCTGTACGCATCGTATTGGAGAAGATAGGGGACCACGGGTTACGCGGAGAGTAAGTCCGAGGTCAGGGTCGTCCTGAATAAGGCAGCCGGGCGGTTCCTGGATACGATGGTACCTGTTGATCCCGCGATTTTCCGAATCGAATTTTCGGTGGTCTGTAGCTCACTTTAGCGGGTGAGTGTGGTTTGTGTGAGGAATACCCGCCAGCTGGTTAGTAATCGATTATAATCGCCATCGCTCCTGGACAGTGAACACTTGACTTGAGCAGCGGCATCGTAGTAATAACTTGAACAAAGAGATGAGATGGTTGAGCCGTGATGTTGAAAGGCACTCAACCGGAATTGGTTACTATTATTGTTGAATAATTATCACCATGCTTGTTTAGTACAGGTGCTAATCTAGCATGATAAGGTTAATCCAGCTAAAATACAATGCTAGAAGGTTATAATAAATATTTCTTTAATGCAAGCTTTTCCGCAAATAAATGAGTCAGATATTCCACTTATATAGCCTTGCATACTCCTTGGAGTTAATTTATTTTTAGTTTATGACGGGTAAGTCTAACTGAGTACATTCTCGTACTCGGGGTTTTATTTCCCATGTTGTTGCAGATGGTAAGATGTACTATGGCTACTGTCAGCACAGTTTCTATCCCGCTATGGGCAATAACTAGACCTTGGGCATGGTCACTCTACTCTATCTTATGCTTTTGCTGAATATTGACTGAGGACCTGGCACTGTATTTGAACTAAGTGTGTGTGTGGATTTGAACTAAATCGTTTTCGCTATTTCGAATTCGAACATGGATTGTAATAACTTTACGTGTAAAACTATGTGCAACTATGTGTGCGGTGAATGGTGATGGCTAAACTTATTACGATCTTGGCTATGCCGGAAAGTTTGAAATCCTTCAAGATTTCAGGATGACTACCGGGTTTATTAGGTCTCAATCATGTAGTTTGCTATCTTAATGGTGAATTACGTGTTTGTGCTCTAATAAATTGGTCGGTTCTGTGACATCAAGGATCAATAATCAACAAAATCAAGGAGTTATGTTTACCATTCTATTCGGGAAGAAAAGAATGCTAATAAGCACTGTATATGTATGATTCATACAAGAGGAGCACAAAATAATTACTGGGCCTACCTGAAGTGACATGAGGATCCGTTCAAGTCCATATGTTATTTCAACAGAAACCGGCTGCAACGGAAGGCTTCCTGACTGCAACAATTGTGATACAAAAAAAAGTATAAGGATTAGACGGGAATAGGTCCTGAAAACTTTTGAGTACATGAACTGATGATGCCAAATCATCTAGGTTATCAAAGGTCATCTAGTTCTGAATAAATAAAGTTGAGTTTTCTTGGTGCAGATCACATTGTTCCTCCTGGATAAAATCTAATAAGTCAACTGTCACTCGGTCTGATTTGCATTCCTTGTCTACATCCTAAATATGCAGATGAAACAGCTGTGTGGTCCCAGTGTGATTTTAGCAAGAGTCAAGAAGTGATAGACTATTTAATTAGTTATACCTGCTGAAAATATGTGAACTGTGTGATTTCCATGCCATCCATCCAAACCTCCCAGCCCAGTCCCCAAGCACCAAGAACCTATCATGAATAAGAAGAAATTTGTTGGAGTTACTTAGCCAGGACAACATGTGCTGGCATAAAAAGAAGAACACTGAAAGAAGGTAGAAGTTCACCGGACTCTCCCAGTTGTCTTCAACAAAGCGGATGTCATGTTCACGGATGTTGATACCTGTGAGACAAACAAGTCAACTAATCACTGAGTCCATTTATATTCATAAAAAATGTGACGGAGGGAAACATAGAACATCATCATGTACCAGTTGGGATTTTAATTAATTAATACCAAAAAGTAAAAAACATTTATCACATTAGTGTTCCTTGGTTGTACAAAGTATCTAGTTTTTTTTTTTTTTTTGAGGAAATACAAAGTGTCTAGTAGAACTGAAGGCAGATAATATTATTTAGCAATACCTATTGCTGACAGGCTGTGCAGAAAGAGATCTTGCGAATTTCCAGGATCAGGCTTCAGAATTACCTATAGATAAGAATGATTAACTGCCTGGAATCAGGTACGGGTAACGGTTTTGGCCAATCGAATAAAAGAAGATTGGAAAAAGAAGAAGCAGCAAAACTTGAGTAAACCTGGAACTGAGTATGGCGCTGAAGCCTATTGGGATTGTCCCCATAGCGACTATCATCTGGTCTTATACTTGGCTCCACGTAACTTGAGGATCAAAATTGGGGAAGAATACAGTACAACAAAAAGAAAAAGGAAAGGAAGGCGGCGTTAGCATTGTAGCCTTTGTGTATACTGCCGTTCGTAGGGAGCATCACATGTCAATGTTTTGAGATTACATGAATTGTTCTATATACAAAAGGGGTGGGAGTTGAGTCGATAAATACTAGTAGCAGTGGTGAGGATGAGGGATGAGAGGGCAAACTTACGCGACATTCCATGGCTCAGGACCTAAGACTCTAAGAAATGTGAGAGGATTCATTGTGCCTGCTCCAACCTGGATTCGATGTGGATGAAAAAAATAAGGTTATTGCCTACTAGTAAGGGTCGGGGTAAGTAAGACTGGTGAAGAATACGCATGCACGTAAAGCTGCAGGTTACCTCGGTGTTGCTACACTGCATGACAGCGCATCCTACGGAGGCCCAGTACTCCTGTGGAAATGAAATTGGAATCGGAATTGCAATTTGATTAGTTGGGGAGGGGAGGGGAGGGGAGAAGGAGCAGCGAGCGAAACGAACCTGGAGGCGTTGGATGACCTGCTGGAAGGTGAGGACGGAGGAAGCGGGAGAGCCCCGTTGGTTGGCAGCGGACATGGTAGAGGAGGAGGTGGAGGCGTCGCCGTCTGCGGCGGCAGGAGCAGAACAAGACAGTGGGAGGCGACGGCGTCGGCGTGGGCGGTGGTGAGGAGGACAGAAGCGGGTGGAGGCCGGCGGACGCAAGGCGAAGGGCGCCGCTGGTAGCGAGGGGCGCTGGCCGGAGGCGGTGGGGGAGAGGAGGGGAGGCGGAGGAGCCATCATCAATGCCAGGTGGAGGAGGTAGTGAAGGCAGAAGAGGAGGAGGATAAGGGAGGCAATGGCTTGGCTGCAGGCGGGAACGAAGAAAAGAAGATGGCAGGTGAACGTTAGGATACGTCTTCTCTCTAGTGAAGACGTACTATATATACTGTATGTAGCAGTAGCAGAACTGCAGAAGGCTACAGAAACCACCACAGGGGCCGTTGCATCAATCATCATCTGCTCTTCTGCTCTACTACAATCTTATGTATCATCTATAGAATGTATGTATGTAGTTTTAGCTAAGATAATAATAACCAATCCAATAAGGTATACAAGAAATATTAACACTAGCAGTAACTGACAAGTGCTCGAGCATTCCATGCCTGCACCAATTCAATCATCGATTCCTTCATTCATTCAGTAACTAACGGCAGTTCTTCTTTCTACGATACAAATTTGCACACTCCAGCAGCAGATATGCTCAATCTCTCGCTCGCTTATTACTCGCTCCACCGCGTGTGTATTAACTGAAACTGAGCCCCAACGTGTATGGTCCTCGAATTCAGAGGGGTCACTCCAATGGCGGCGGAGCACATCAGATCAGAGAATAAAATTCAGAGCCTCGAGAGCTTGAGCTGCTGCTTGATGAGAGGGCGGAGGTACTCGTGGTACCCCTCCGGCACCACCGTCTCGTTCAGCGGGTCCTTCCATGCCTCCTCGTACAGCGCCGGGTACACGTCCCCGTCGTACCGCCCCAGCACAGACCCCAGGTAGTGGTCCGTGTAGTTGAATGCATCCACCAGCGCCACAGCGTTGGGACGCACCTGTAACAAGTCAGCACCATGCCGTCAGTTCAGTTGCTGCTGCAGCCGTGCGCTTCTTCACTGGATTTCACTTCATTTCATACCTGCGCGTACAGCTTGCCCAGCTGCTCGTTTGCCAATGCTCCCTGTCTGGGCGTGATGCACCCAGTCGCCAGGAAGTCGCCCAGGTGCTTGTGGAGGATGTACAGTGCGTACACGTTGCAGAGGGTCTGCAGCTGTTCCTTCACTCCGTGTCCAGGAATGTCCTGCTGCACCTTCTCGATGAACCTGGGTGACAAGAAACAAGAGTAGCCAATGAATCATTGATTTTCCTTTCATTTTCTGTTCTTTTCTTTTTTTTTCTAAAATTAAGAATAAGAAAAAACAGAAAAAAAAAATTGACATGGATGGAATAGCATATGCTTCCTCCACATGGTTGCATACTTAGTACTCACTTGGTCACGATGATCAGCTGGATGTGAGCTACCGCAGCCTCAAGCAAATCTGGGGACCTCTCATAGAAACCTGCAGGGAAATGAGACCGTCATTGGTACAGTTGATTAATTTCCAGGCAGACTTTACCAGCTGTATAAGAATTTTTTTCCGCCTGTGTCCCAGAGTAATGTGTGTAAAATAAATACTAACCTTCCTCTTGGCTTGCAGCTTGACTTATGTTCTGGGCACAGTTTACCGCCATCCTAAGCGTTCTTGCTTCAAATGCCTCTTGTATGGCAGCAGGGTTAAGCCAATCTTCGGCTGTTGACAGTCATCAAAACATTGACTGTTACCATCACATCCATCACAAATACAGGCTAATATATACATCCTCAAACAAGGGACCATACAATGTGTCATCCTATAATTATGTACCTGATTTGACAGCAGATTTGCATTGCATCAAATATTGTACTTTGCCCATGTAGGCCATTGTTCCAACAGGCTGTTTTCCAGATGGCAATTGAGAAACGGTTTTCATTAGAATCCTTGCAACCTGCAGGTAGGTACCACCAAAGGCTATTACCACACCATTGACAAAAACACAATGAAAGAAAAGAGGTTTCAATCAAATACACTACGTGCTACAAGCAAGATAAATGATTGACATCATCACAACTAAGGAATATATGAGTAGCATACAAACCTGCAAAAGTAAAACAACATTGTCTCCTTCGTAAGTGCAAGCAGGAACATAGACGGCAAACAATTCAGGAAGCCCACTGCTGTTCAAGTAACCATGTCCACCACAGAGCTTTCGGCATTCTTCAATTGCATCCTGCATAACAGAAAGAAATCTCCATTATACAGCAATGGATACATAGTGACTATACCATCACAACACGCATAAGCTTGACCATCAGACCAGAACCTATATTCTCTTAAGATGGAATGGAGCTTAAGGAATACAGGCAAGTCAGACAGAAAAAATCATATCTAGTGACAGCCTGTGAAACCTGAATTATGAGCTACAATTGAAATACCCAAGAAAGATGAAGTGATAAAAACAACATCTGCCCAATCGGTAGTTTACTTCTACAAACCCCTTTTATACTACAAGTACTTGTTAACGATCGATGTTAACTCAACTCCAATTCAATCATAACTGTAAGAGAGCCAAAGAGAGCTGATGAGTATAAACCAATAAACCATGAGGTACAACCAGTAAACCATTAATAATAAGGTTTACTGAAATTAAACTTAATACATACAGCTGTTACAGATGTTGTCACAGCCTTCAAACCAGCGGTACATGCATGAGCTTCCTGCAGTGTTGAAAAGTCCTTGGCTTCCAATTTCTGAGTGACATCCGTATATAGCCAGTTGAGCCAATCACCCACAAATCTAAATGCATATGCTGAAGCCAGCAAAGGAAAGAGTCTGCTCTGTTGAGTCTTGTAATTAAGGACCTGCAATCAGTTCGAAACTCATTAGTCACCTCTCATTGGTGGCCAGAAGTTGCAGAAATGTCCATGTACTCTCTCCATGCCAAAAACACTTCACTTCTATCTTTCTCCTAAGTCCATCTTACATTTGACCGAGTTTATGGATAAGAGTATGGACATTTATGAAACCAAATAGGTATTTGATAACCGCCTAGTGGATAGATCTCATTTATTAGTTACTTTCATATGGTCAGTTCAATTTATGGTTGAGAGCATAGTTTTTTAGCAAAGGTTCTTCAGAATTAACAGAAAAAATGAAAAACTAATAATGACAGGAAATTTATTCAAATATTTAACAGAGAAAGTACCTGGGTCTCAGGGCCACCGTCTTGAGAGCCAAACTGTTTTCGGATTGCACTGTATCGTACAGCAATACAAACAGCACGAGACAAAGCCTTAGAAGCATCTGCAACAATTGACTGACGAACATAAACCATTGTCCCATAGAGCAGCTGTTTTGGAACATTTGAGTGAACATATTTCCCCTCCTTGTAACTTGTGAAAGCCTAGAAAGCAAGAATAACAATGTCAAGTTAAAGGAAGGTTAAGACAAAACAAAAAGGATAGTGAAGTATGATGACCCAAATGGACAAACCTCATCAACATTTGATCCCTTCGGATGCGCACATGGTCAAATCGCAGAACACCATTATCCATACTGTTATATGCACCACTACCAAACTTTCCACCAATATCACCAAGAGTAACACCAGGAAGTGGGGAGTGATCCTCTAATCTTCGCAGTTGCACAATGAAACCTGGAACACAGACATGCATAAGTCACAAAGAAAGAGAGTGCGTCAATAAAGGCTTCCCAAAATCAAAACACTACCATGTATGCCATAGTCCTTTCCTTCAGTTATCAACCGAGCGTACACCACTGCATGGGTGGAAGCTTTCCCCAAGCCACCAGGCCACCACTGCCAACAAAAGAAACATGTAATGAATTGTGGGGCAGCATCTTTAACAATTTTAAATGGCTAAACCTCTAAATTAATAGAAAAAGAAAAAAAAAGGGGGAAAAGAGCAAAATTTATAAACAAATCAATAAGGCAGCAGTTATTCATAGAACTTTACTTTGCTGGACGTGAGAGTTGGACTGTGGATGACAAACTCATCAGTCTTTGGATCGAATGTAGCAGTTGTTTCAAGGCCCTGAACATTTGAGCCATGACCAAGTTCAGTCTGAGCATAGCACCCATATTTGGAACTTGTAAGCTAGTGGTAACCACTTCTGGTGCTGCTCCTCAGTTCCTTGCCCTTTTATAGCTGGAACGAACATACCCTGCAAGATCGTATTGTGTTTGTAAGTTAACAAAAGAAGATGAACCTTGTACAAAGCAACTATCTGCTGTTCCTTCCATGGCACGAATTTTCTGTGATTGCTATCAACATTAAGGCCCTAGTTTTTACAGAAACCAAGAACCACATGGACATTGAAGGTATGCAGAGTAGACCGTAGCACTGACTTGGGAACATACTTTAGCAAACACCACACCACGCACAACAAAGGCTTAACTAAGGTATGATAAGAACATATTGTTACTGGCAAAAAAAGGAATGGATAGACATACCCAATGCAGATCAACATAACCAGGCTGGTCGACATAGTGTCTCAGCAAATTTGCTTCCTCTTCTGTCAATCGACATCAAATGAGACATTACATTAGTCCTGTATGTAGCACAGTGGATCAAGAGATGTTTGGCTGTTAATGGAAATAGATGGGGGGTGGTGTAGGACCTGTGAGACGTAGCTCGACAATCCGCTTCCACGCATGGGCTGCTTTTCTCAGAGTGTCCTTGAACAATTCCTTCCTGGAGAGCATGGTCCTGTTATCCTTGCGGAAGACCTATACATATCGAGAACGCATAGATTATTGTAATGTCAAGCAACTTATATATCTTGATGCCTGCATTGGGATGTGCTGAGAGCTGGGTAGCATGATAAAGGAAAGGTTTTTTTGCAAGGGAAAAGAAAAGCATGACCGTTACAATCTTACTGTTGCCTTTTTGAGAGTCTAAAGGGAAATGTACTAGAGTTGTTGAGTATCCAGTTTGAAAGTGGAGATCAAGGTTACTGTAACATGGGATTGCTGTCTGAGTACAGATAAATAAAAGAATTGTGGTTCGAGTCAACACCGTGGGCGTGAGGTGAGGTGACCATGGCAAGGAGGGATGGAAAACAATAATAAAAAAAAGGGAGCAGGCAGTCAACAGTGGAGCTAAGGATATTCCTAAAATCCAAACGATGTGATGTGACCAAAGCTGGGTTATCCGAAATCCGTTTGGTTGGTTCTTTTGTTTTCTCCGCTTGGTAGTGAGGGAGCGAATGTACGGAATCAGATGCAAAAGTGTCGTTGCTTTTTATTTATTTTAGGAAGAAGAAGAAGACGACATGGATGGAGTAGTGAACCACAGTAATATAGTGGCAAAAAAGTGTGCGGAACAAATGAATCAATGAATGGGAAGGGAAAACATATATTGGTGAATGTATCCGGAAAAATAAAGGTGAAGCATGGATTGGATTGGACTGGACTACTGGCAACTGCATATATATTATTATATATATTATATGTGCGAGGTACAGCTACACAACAGGTAGATGCAGGCGGGAGGCGGCCTCTCGCTTGTCCTCCGATCTGCGCGTCCGTCCGGTGAGGCGGCGGAAGCACCGCAGGGGGGAGCGAGATGAGATCCAGAACGGTTGGGATTGGCTGGGCTTACAGGGTCGGATGCGACGAGGCGTGCCATGCGGTCGGCGACGTGGACGGCGTGGCGTGAGCCGGCCCAGGCGACCTTCATCTCCTCGACGTCGAAGGCCGCGGTGGCCCTCTCGGCGGCGAGGTGGTCCACTTCCGCCATGGCCCTGCCTCTCTCTATTGGCTTTGCGGTGCTGGTGCTGCTGGTGGCTTCAATTCTCTGCTGGCTGCTGTCCTGCCACAACAACACCTCCTCCGCCCGCTGCCATCCTTTGATAAAGACCTCAACTAACTTTTACGTTCTGTTTGCCGGTAACGACGATGACGTAGATATAAATACGGCGGGGGCGGGGCGGACGGGGGCGCCGCGAGCCGGCGACGAGTTCCTACTCGTATATTCTTCTGATTCTAGAAGACCAAGATACACACACTGCTACCGACCGCATCTCCTGGAGAAGACCGCATCTGGTGTATGTGTGTGTTTTTCTTTTTCAATCAACGGAGGTAGTCCAGGGATCAATCAACGGGTTCTAGAGAATTCTAGAAGATCGCATCTTCTGAGTTCCTTTTTTATATTTGCACACGCATGTGTGTGTTTTTCTTTTTCACTCACCACGCACATCACATGTATATATCTTTTTTTAAAAAAAAATAAATTCTTCATTATTTAAAGGCAGAGTGCAGAGATGAGGCCGAAGGAGCTCCATTAAAAATTCTCTAGATTGAAATGGATAGTACAACTTGTAGAATACACTATAGATTCGTAAGAGAAGTACTCCCTTATTTCAAATTGTAAGTCGTTTTGATTTTTTTTATGTCTAGATACGTAGTAAAATTAAGAACGGAATGAGTAGCAATGATTAGGAACCACTTTATTTGTAGTTCTTCCTATTTTGATGACACAATGATGAAGATTTTCTGTAATACATGTGAATTCTCTTAAAATTGGACGAAGCGTCCAATTTTCTAGGATCGTGGATACGTGTCATCTTGTTCGCCGCTACAGCCAAGGTTTCATTATGTGCGAGGAAGAGCGGCCTTTGCATATTCAAAGCAATAGTAAGATTGGCTCCAAGCAATAATGCCCGCTTCTGGTGATTGCAAGGCACATCGAACCCTGCCGCCAAGTCGCAAGCTATCCTGTTCGTATCAACGCTTACAGCCATCCATTTAATAATAATTTTTTCTCATAATAAATAAGCATCAGTCAGAATCAACCAATCAAAAACGATTCAGCGAATAGGATGGATCGTATCTATGAATTTGGCTTCACGGACGAATCCACCCTGGGCTGCCTGGGCTATAGCAACCACCCGGCGCAGCCGTGAATCAAAGGTAAAGTAGCGTACATAAACCCTTAAATTATTATTGATTTCTTAAATTAGTCTTAATCTTCATTATTTAGCCTCCTTTAAGGAGGTTATCTGGATCCAAAATTGACCAATGGATATTATTAAACATGTGATCATTTCGAGATTTCCAAAGATACCATATGATAGTATCTTTTATATTGCACTTATAATTTTTTTCTCAATCAAAATTATCTGAAAGATATTTTCTCGAGATGGAACGAGTAGTTTGGTTTCTGACTTTTGAACGACAGAAAAAGAAGGTAGTCAAAACGATGGATGTGCTTCGGCAAGAAAAAGTTAATGGATGTGACCATCACCAACTTACGGCTACCCGTCTTCGTCAGACACACACCAAAAAAACAAAAAAAAAATGGAAATGGAATCGGAATCGCAATCGCAACCGCGTGCGGAATTTGCTTGACACACGTGTTCACTACTGTGGGACGGCCTGGGCTGGCCTCAACAGCCGCCGTCCACTCCAACATGTTTGGCCCACCCAGCCCACAATGCCCAGGCGTCGTATCGTATGCGTCGTCGTGCGTGCGGGTCCCAGACTCTGACTCCTCCGGGCCCATGTGTCTGTCTTGGTGGAGCAGTATTAAATTGAATACCGGGGCACCCCACCTGGCAGTTGCCCTCTCGCGACAAAAAACTCGAATCGGCCGCCACCAACTCCAACTGCAACTCCACCCCCACCACCATACCGCCGCCGCCGCCCTCCTCGCTAGGGTTTTGGAGGATGTCGACGGCTTCCAGGCGCCCCTTCCGAGGCCGCGGCGCCCCGCCGCCCGGCACCGGCTACGTCCGCCGCGGACCCGCCCCTGCCCCGGCGGCCCCAGGCCCCGCCGATGGCGCCAAGACCCTGCGCAAGCCCGTCTTCACCACCATCGACCAGCTGCGCCCCCAGACGCACGGCCACACCCTCACCACCCGCGTCCTCTCCGCCCGCACCGTCCTCGACAAGCCCTCCACGCACCTCGGACGCACCCGCGTCGCCGAGTGCCTCGTCGGAGACAACACCGGCACCGTCCTCGTCACCGCCCGCAACGAACAGGGTATGCTTGCCTGCGATCCGATTGCCTGCTCCCCTTACCCTTTTTGGATAGGAGATGGACCACTCGCGCTTCCGATTCCATCGATCCATCGCCTAACTGATCTGCTAGTCGTCGGATTAGATCACACATGTAGTACGATTACAGATCTGGCGCTGGATGTGAATGCTTTTACTCGTTCTTCTTCATGTGCATAACTGCTACGTATGATTAGTGCCGGTGTTTTTTTTTTCATATTATAGTTATCTACCTGGCGCCTGCATTGCATATAGAGTACAAATCTGCATCACAGTTTCTGCCCTGTTTTGATTTGATTCATCTGCTTACCATGCCATGATGTTACGTGTGCACCTACTGTTACTTATTTATATTTAGGGATGGAGGGATTGGGTGTCGATGGCACTGCAAATATCCTGCCAGATTGGTTTTGTTCCAAATAGCTCTAGATTCTGCCTACATTATAGGACCTTGGTATTGCAACAGGAGAGTTTCACTTAATGTTGTTATTTTGGATAAGCGGTTCTTTATGAGCCTTCCAGCATGCACTTGTCGTCGCGTCAACCATGGTGCCATGCAGAAACCGCTGTATAGATAGATAGTGATGACTCATGATATCGCGTACATGAAACTGCTGTATTATTATAGATAATTAATGATTGCGTCATTTGAAACCGCTAGATGTTGCTTTTGTTTCGACGATGCTAGTTTGTCCCTGCGTGATGACTCATTGCGCTGTTCATAACTGATGGTTCTTGCTTTTAGAAACAATTGTCAGTTTTGTGATGGTTCTTTCTGATGTCCATGTGGTATTGCATCATTTGAAAACTGCTTGTGGTTGCTTTGCCGGTTTTCTCCTGCGTGATAAATGCCCACATGACTGTCCTTTGGATCAATTAATTACATATTGCACTAATCCTGGTGGTTTCTCTATCGTATACCTGCATGGAATCTATGAAACATTGCCTTATGGTTATGTGCTTATTATTATTAGTACTAGGTTTGTGATAATCATCATTATTGTTTAGTTGGTTACAACCTAATCATGCTTTCCTTTTTTGCGGTGGTTGCGGACAGTTGACCTTCTGCAGCCAGATACAACAGTGATCTTCCGCAACGCCAAGATTGACATGTTCAAGGGCACCATGAGGCTGGCGGTGGACAAGTGGGGCCGGATTGAGGTGACTCAGCCTGCTGATTTCAAGGTGAACCAAGACAACAACATGTCGCTGGTGGAGTACGAGCTGGTGGATGTGGATGAAGGGGTGGAGGAATGAGCAGAAGCGATGTTCTGTTGGGCAAAGTCAGGCTGTGGACATATATTTCAGTTAAAGGAGGCGGTAGCGTTAGGCTCCTATGATCCTATCTAGTTATTATTATCCTGGAAGGCTGGCAATTGGGACTTTTAAGAAGATTTATCTTGAAGAAGCATGTCGAATTATGTACAGCAGTAGCAGGTGTTCTGTCTGACTGATGCTTTCCGTTCCGTGACGCCTAGTCTCTTACTTTTTATTCTACCACTTTCACTTTGGGTGTGTTTGTGAATCCATTTGAGCTGGCAGTGCCTTTTCAAGTTTCGGTGTATGGTGAAAAAAAAAAAACCGAGGTGGCAGTACTTGTTTCTTTAGAAGTTGCTAATTCTTGCTATTGCATTAGAAATATGCTTATGGTTGTGGTCGGTTCTGTTCTTATGAACTGAATCGAACTGGGTGGTTGGTTCGCTAATGTAGATTGACAATGTTTGTTCAGCAATCCGCATAATTTTTACGCTACTCGACTGACTAGGGCTGACCTGTGGCGTCTTCCTCTGGGACCAGGAACAGCTCTGGCTATAGGGCCACGCCGTTCGTCTGGCCTGCCCCCCAGCTGCTGTTCACTTCAATCCTTGCTGCTGCCGCCGGCCGGCCGGCCGCTGTCAACCGACGACCTCTGCCGCCCGCAAATCGAACCCATCGGTCTCTATCCGTACGGTATGGATTCTAGCCCATGTAGCTGCCCTGCCTCGTGCTCTTCAATCCCACCGTGCTGATTCCCATCTAGGTCTGCTAGGTGACATCCCCAGATTCCTATCATGGAATGGACGATAGTAAGTGCAGTAATGGTTTGTTCGCATCTCATTTGTTTTCATTTTTTTTTTCATTTGGTTTATTTGTGAAGAGCCCCCAACTGCATACTGCCTCAATCTGCACTGCTTTGCTGTTTCAGAAAAACAAGAGCTGGCCTCTAGTTCAATTCTGTATATTACCATACCAAAGCGCATTCCTAACAAGATCGACATCACTCGCCCGGTCAACACCACTCAGCAATTTGACACTGCTGGTAATCTTTCACCTCTCTCATTCCTTCGACACAGATTCAATATAATGTACCTCTCTTCCAGTTCAAACTAGACTATATATGTATATTACCTCTAGTACATTTGGATACACATTACTCTGATAAAACTAGCATTCCCTTCATCTTTGATGAAGCTGTAAAATCCAGACTTCAAATCACGTCCATCTTCACTTTAGCCTAGCTGTAGAGTTCTCTAATGGAATCCATCATCACATTTGCGATGACTTGGTTCGTCCTCTCTGTTGGATGGACAGCATCCCAGTATAGGTACTTGCTAGGGTCTCCACATGTTCTTCGCCCTCGGCATGTTTGCCCAACTTCAATCACCCCCGATCCGCAGCACCCTCTTGACACTTCTGTTAGGCCTACCATTCCCAAAACACAAGCAATCGATTAGTCAGACCATAAAAATATATACTTCTTGTGCCTGTGGTGGTAGTGTGGTACATTCAAGTTTCAAGAGAGACAACTGCTGCATACCAAAGGCATTAGGATCCATCGTCGCTTCATGTATAGTAGTATAGGTGTCTATGTATGAAGTTCTTATCTGGTGCTGAAAATTTATGAAATTCAACAGTTGAATCAGCTTTGAGTTGAATGAAGTTGCAAGCTGATTTAACGTCTCGTCACATCTGTCTGATCCTGTGCCCACCAAAGTCCGGGCAATTGGCAAGCAACCTATCGGGGGCAGTCCGACAAAAATAAATCTCCTTCCTCCAAGCATTATCATGGCCTGAGACATATGGTATGCGCTCCAAATTATTACAGATAACAGATATCCAGATGCTAGTTTGACAATGGAAATGTGTACCTGGGTGTAATTAGCGACGTGTGCTATCAAGTGATTCTCATACACTTCCATACTAATTGCATTTGACCGATTTGTTGCAAGATAGACTGAAAGCAGATCATTTGTACCACTGCTTATCACAAAGGCAGCCCTGTTAACAAGTCGCTCTGCTCTTCTTGGTCCAAGCAGTGTTCGGATGAGTAGCTTGTAACGGAAAAGGTTGCGCACTTGTGCAGAGAAGGACGCCACATTCTATAAGTAGGAAGCTTAGCTGGTCAGTAGTTCAGAAGCTCAAAGTACCCCACGGTTCTTGCCCAAAAAAAAAAAAAAAAATTGCTCGCACTAGTGTCCATAACCTAAACACCTATAATAAGAGATAAATATGCTCTATCACCCCATCTATTGTATAATGCTTGAATAGCTCAATCTGATTCGATCTTCATCAATTCTATCAGAGCTTTACCAGTGAAAACAATGAAACAACTAATTTTCTGTTTTAACAATGTAGCATTGATATTTACAGTTGTGTTGAGATGGATCTTATTGCAGGTACGTGCAATCATGTTATGATGACATACTATTCTGTTGGCAGTGCTGACGTCATATCCAGAGCCGCCTGATGCAAAGCTCACACCCCTCCTGAGCTGGGCCAGCCTCAGATTCGGGTCAAAGAAACCTGGAATAATCCTCGATATGCCTAGTTTCTCAGCTGCATGACATCAAAGCTCTCAGTTAAGTATCCTAAACATTAGTCACATTGAAAGGGCGATGTGGATTTCTTCGTTCATGCATGTGCTTGATCTTATTCTAGTATCATGCAACATCTATCAGTCCATGCTGTAAAATAGAGTAGTATCATATCATAAGCAAGGGAGATAAAGGGGATGGCTCTTGGTACCTAACATGTCTGTGGCTAACCGGCCATTGGTGAATCGGCCAGTCGGCCTGCGACCGTAGAAGTTGACGCCATAGGGCAAGAAATTTGCCCTGGCCGTGGTGGGCAGATGGTTGTTGTTTCCAGGGTCCACGGTTGAGTCTCCAAGTACAAGGAGTGTAGGACAGCCCGTAGTGCGGTTGATCGTTCCAGGTGGTGCCGGCGCCGCCACCCCAGGAGGGTCCTGTGGTGGCACAACCAACCTTGGCGGTGCAGGATCCTCCTGACCCGGTGGTGCTGGTTCCTGGTTTGGTGCTGCCGGTGGTCCTGGATCCTGCTTTGGCGCTGCCGGTGGTCGTCGACGCGGTGATCCCCGCCTTCGTGGAGGTGGAGGAGGAGGAAGAAGAGGAGGTGCTCGCCCAGGCGCCTGCGGTGGCGTTTGCTGATCTGCTGCTGGTGGTTCGGGAGACTCTGGTGCAGTCTCCGGGGCATCTGCTGGTGGAGCTGCTGTTCTTGCGCAGTGCAACTCCCCGGCAAGCAATGCCACTATGAGTAGCAGCTGGAAACCCCTCATGGCTTACTTGTACGAGGATGAGAGGAGGAGAAATTCAGGCTTTGGGTTGACAAGAGCTACGGATGCATGTATGGGTGTGCAGCATGATAAATGCCTTGTATATATGCAAAGAGTACGAGCAAAATGCGGTGCCCTGTGAAACCCATGAACCCCTTGCAAAGGCGATTTGGTGGATGTTAGGTGGGGGCTGATTTGGTTACTCTGGGCTGCTTTGTGTGAGCTTTCGTTCGTAGAGTGAGAAGCCTGTTTGAGCTGAAGAAAGAAACTGTATGCATACCGGCTGTGCTGTGGGATTCTTAAACAAAAAAATGGCTAAAACTGCTCACCTGCAGTGACAAGCATTAAAAAAAAAAGTATTTGCAGTTGTCTGAATTTTGTGGTGGCATCGCACTCGGTGTTGCAGGTATTTGGAGGCCGGCCGGTGTTCTCAGGCTGGATGGAGTTCAGGTCAAGTTGCCAATGTATATATAGTAGCACAGGCATTGCATAGAAGAAGAGTCAACGAAGCCACTTACTGCAGTTGAGCTCAAGTGGCATGAGGTGTAACCATGATCGAGGTGTGTGCGTGTTGCAAAGTCTGTTTCCAGAGCAGAGAGAAGCTGTATTAATCTGAATGGAATATATATACAAGGGTCCTTTCCCACGGCTGGTGATTTTGAGAAGATCTCTTTCCTACTACATACATTTCAAGTTCGGCAGATGCAGCAATGCAATTGGGTCAGATGCTGCCTGGTTCAGAAAGGAAATTGTGGTGGGGTGGGGTGGAAATGGAAGGAATGCCGTGGGGAAATGTGCTGTATAAAAGCAACAGCAGCAGCTGCTGCCAGTGCCAAGCAATCGATCTGGGTCGCTGCTTGCTTGATCGGACGGTTCAGATGAGGATAAACATGTTTGTAGTATGGCAGGTGGCAAACAGAGGAGGAGGGAAGCCGTGCCGTCTACTACCTCTTGCTTGTCTGCTCTCTTCTGTTGTGCTGTGCTGGATCCAAGTCGTCAGTGGAGTGCAGCTGCAGTGCTAGCTGCGTGCTGCCTGGCCTTGCCGGCTTGCTCCGTCCGCCCGCCCGACGATCAGCAATGGCCACGGAGGAGCAGCAGCAGCAGCCACGTCCTGCTCCTGCACCGTCAGAGCTGCGCTACCTGTCGGGGCTGGGCAACAGCTTCTCGTCGGAGGCGGTGCCAGGGTCGCTCCCCGTGGGGCAGAACAGCCCGCTGGTGTGCCCGCTGGGACTCTACGCCGAGCAGCTCTCCGGCACCTCCTTCACCACCCCGCGCGCCAGGAACCTCCGCACGTGCGTCTCTCTCCCTCTGTTTCTGCCGCCGCCGTGGGGATGGGGATGGGACGGTATGGGGCATCGGATTCATTTCCTCCTCCTGCTCGCTCTTGCTGCAGGTGGCTGTACCGGATCAAGCCGTCGGTGACCCACGAGCCCTTCTACCCGCGGAAGCTCACCAACGAGCGCCTCGTCGGCGAGTTCGACCGCGCCACCACCGTCGCCACGCCCACGCAGCTGCGCTGGAGGCCCGCCGACGTGCCCCTCCACCCGCCCCTTGGCTTCATCGACGGCCTCTACACCGTCTGCGGAGCAGGCAGCTCCTGCCTCCGACACGGATACGCCATCCACATGTCGTGCTTGTTCCTCTCTCCCTTGCCGCTTCTTCTTAGTAGTATCTTACAAGCAACTAGAGAAGTTGACTGAATCCTTGGATCCATCCTCATGTGCCTACTGCCTAACGTAACGCAGGTATGCTGCTAACAAGTCCATGGATGGATGCGCCTTCTGCAATGCCGACGGTGACTTCCTCATTGTTCCCCAGCAAGGAAGTAAGTTCCTCCATTCCTGTTACCTCTTCTCCCCTACAGTAGTGTCTGTCAGTTAACACTTGATGAACTACATATTCTTTTGCTTCAAATTTCACATACATACTAGTCTTTTGTCAGCCGGTAATCCAACTACCCACTAGATTAGTAATCACATCACAATATATCACATGCTTCTGTTGCTCCCCCCAAAACAAATTAAATGCTGTTGCCGTCACTTTCATTGTTCCACCTGTGCCACTCCATGTCCTTCCTTTATTATCTCCACGATTTGAAAGCCAAAAGCAAGCAAATGGTTGCCCCATCGCTGTTGCGGGAAGGGTCATAAGCATATTTGGTGCAATGTCTATTCAGCAGCGCTTACCTTCTCTTTCTCTGTACAAATGATAATAAAGCACCTATTCACTATCTATCATGTTCTTTTCCCATCACACAAGCCCAGGGTTATTGATCACAACCGAGTGTGGAAAGCTGCTCGTTTCACCCGGCGAGATCGTCGTGATTCCTCAAGGTTTCCGCTTTGCTGTTGACTTGCTGGATGGCCCCTCGCGTGGCTATGTCTCTGAGATCTTCGGCACCCATTTTCAGCTCCCTGATCTTGGCCCAATTGGTAATAGCCCCGGTGCCTTTCTTTTTTATTATAGCTTGCCTTTTCCAATTCTCTCACACCAATAATCCAAAGAATGACTCTGTGTGCAGGTGCCAATGGCTTGGCTTCACCGAGGGATTTCCTTTCCCCCACAGCATGGTTTGAGCAGGACCACCACCCTGGATACACAATTGTGCAGAAGTATGGTGGTGAGCTGTTCACTGCCACACAGGATTTCTCTCCATTCAATGTGGTAGCGTGGCATGGGAATTATGTCCCTTACAAGGTATCCATTTTAGTGTTAGTATATGTACCTCGTGTGTCCTCTGCACTTGTCATTAAAATGTGTCTGCTCTTTTTTGGTGACTCCATTCTGTTCCCTTTCAGTATGATCTGAGTAAATTCTGTCCATTCAATACCGTCCTCTTTGATCATGGCGACCCATCAGTAAACACAGGTAACTGATTTTCATGGTAGGATTCAATTTGTGTGGAATTTGCTGCATCTTCAGGCCTACCCACTAACCGTTCTGTGCCCCTTATGCTTTGCTCAATTGATTTGCAGTTCTAACTGCGCCAACTGATAAGCCTGGTGTCGCGTTGCTTGATTTCGTAATATTCCCACCTAGATGGCTGGTTGCTGAAAATACATTCCGCCCTCCATACTACCACCGCAACTGCATGAGCGAATTCATGGGTCTCATTTATGGGATATACGAGGTAAGAGGAACCAGATGAATGGCTGTCTTTGTGTCCCTGGCATTTTTTTTTTCCAATGCACTACAGCAGTCATGAAGAACAGGTTTCTCAAGGACGATACATGTGCTAACCTGTGCAGGCTAAGGCCGATGGTTTTCTTCCTGGTGGCGCCAGTCTTCACAGCTGCATGACACCACATGGGCCAGACACCAAGACATACGAGGCAACAATCAGCCGTGCTGGTGCCAACGAACCATTCAGGCTCAGTGGTACGTTGGCGTTCATGTTTGAGTCTTCGCTTATCCCTCGCGTGTGCCGATGGGCTCTGGATTCCCCATGTCGAGATCTCGATTACTACCAGTGCTGGATTGGATTGAAGTCCCACTTTTCACATGACAATGGAGTGGCGACTAGCGCTGAGCCTGCTGCTGGCACGGATGAGAAAGAGTAGCTAGCTGGCTTTACTGCAGCAGCCTCCGATCGTCTTCGCGTGTGTATAGTATGTACTCGACTAGTTTATAAGCTGTGTTGTGTAGAAGTAGAGGGCAGAATAAATCTTCTTTCGAAAGAGAGAGGCAGAATGAAACATACATTCCAGACTCTGGTGGCTCTTGGTTACTCAGCTGTAATGCTCTGCTCTGCAGTCCTTAGAATGTACTAGTCACTTAGTGTGCATAACCATAACGTACAGACATGGGAATAAATGACAGGTTACATATATATACATGTGTATAGAGGACTAACTGATGTGTTAGTTACATACTACTTACATGCTTTGGCTCCTAGATGCAGTGATGTTGATGGTGCAATGTGGAGTCAATATGGAATGGACAGGCCGGAAAGGGGATGGATGGAATGTGATATATAGCTGCATCATCCTCATCCTGAATTCCTGGTACATAGATGATATTTAGCAGCTTAACTAATGAGGGCAGGCAGGCAAAATACAAATGCATGGCTGTTGGTTTCTGGAGCTTTGCTCCAGTGTCTCCTCTCCTGCTGTCTGTTTCTGATGCTTTTAGCAGGCAGGGACAGGCGGCCGATGTGGTACGCTAGTGGTGTGGGCCAACATGTGTTGGTTGTTGGGGGATTATCTTCTGATTGGATTGCTGATTAGCAACCCTGTCCTGTACGATTAGGGTCATACTAGAAAGCCTGGCGCGGCAAAAGCCGCGCCCTCCGTTGAGGACCAGTCCAGGATTTCTAGGTGTGACAGTGATTTGTAACTTAAATCATCAGCACAATAATAAATTTTATTGTGCTACATATCATAGGAGATTTAGGTCTGAACATTCAAATTAAGAAAGGGAAATTTTGTTTTATTTGAAGCTGAATATGACAGCTGCATTCCAACTGCTTCCGAGCAAAGTCATGTTCTTTTGTTGAAGATCATAGATTGCTGGATAAGGGCATGTAAGTTTGCCTCAGCACGGGTCACCGTTATCACTCACCGAATTCTTTGACATGAAAACTGCAAGAGAATTTAACTGGTTGCTGCGTCTGCTCCATAGTCCATCATTGATCATCATGGCTAAGTACATCGTGCTTTCTTGTTCTCTTGAGGCTTGTTATTTTTTGCTTTGGACATGGAAAGTTGTTGGATCTGAAGAATACAATTTCACGGATTGAGACCAGACAACTGTAAATATTTGAAATGATCTTCTGCCAGCACATATAGTGTAATATATGCTCTAATAGCATCCTTCTAGAATTAATATTAAGTAAATCATTTAGTATCAATCAGATCAGGTAACATTCATACAATATGTATAACGAATTATATTGAATGTGCAGATCAACAAGTAGCAGCTGATAATGAACTGACAAAGAATTTTTGCATCAGTTACATGGGGCCGAAGATATTGAAAACTGAAATGTGTGGTGACATTATTTAAGCTTACTGTAATGTATTTGTCTTTGAGTAATTATGACTTATGAGCAAAAATTCCTACTTATCTGCAGATGGTTTGAGGCCCAAAATATTACCAACTGTAATGTGACACATTTTAGATGGATACCAATAAGAGCACCAAAACCTAGCCCAAGCTATAATATAGGCAGCAGGAAACGTGAATTATCCCACGGCTCTGATGTGACTGATTGATACTTTTTTTTTGAAATCAATATTATTGTAGCAGATCAATACACTCAAAACATGCAACAATGAAATTTACAGAACATTTAAATAACTGGAGGATGGAATACTACAGTTTGTACTTCAAGGCATTTAATCGAGTGCCTTACCTGCATGTTCTGGTAAAGGAATGCATTTTATGGTAAAGAAAATTGGATATGTACAAATCGAAGGAGAACGCACAAGCTAGGTTCAATGCACACCTTAGCTTGAGGGCATTTCGTCGAGCAGCAGATGGGCACCATCCACATAGACTCTTCGTGAGAGATCGTCATCTTTGGAACGCTTCTCATCCTGCCGCGTCGCCCGAGCTCCTCTCCGCTGCCTCCTCCCTTCATCGCGAGCGCCGAGTAGAACGTCTGTTTCGTTTGTCCGGGTCCGGGCACTGATCAGACGCGCCGCAAGCTCGCGGGCCCATCCGCGACTACGTCCTCGACCGCGGTGCTTTTAGCTCGATCTGGCACGCGGCAGCTGGTCTCCTCCTCGCAGCTTTGGAGGCCGCCAGTCCTCTCCTCCTCACAGCCGCGACGGTCGCCTAGAGCCGCGTCTGCGAAGGCGAGGGTGCCTGCTCGGCAATGCCGCAATGGACGTTGGCGATGCCCGCGGAGACATGTCCAACGCGATGGGTAAAGAAAACACCATGGGCCGCAACCTGCGATTCCTTCCACTTCCACCTGCTATGCCGCCGGGACCGCATCAGACTCTTCCATCTCGGCTGTGCTCGCACCACGCCGCCGCCGTCCATGGCCGAGTAGATGCGCCAGCGCCGCCGCGCATGGTCAGGCCGCCTCGCGACCCCGCTGCTGCCCTGCTGCCACTGCGCCTTCGCGCCGCGGCCCATGCGGCGCGCCGACGTGCGTCACCTGCAGGGGGAGGGGGTGGGGGCACGGTCGCGCGCGACCGGCGCCGCGGGCTGTGCTCGTCCTGGCCACGCGGCTGTGCCACCGCTCCAGGGACGAGACGGCGACCTGCGGGCCCCGCTCGCGCCGGTGCACCGGCTGGTGGCCCTGCCCGTTGCGGCGGCGCGTGTACGGGGTGCACGCGGGAGAGGAAGCCGCAGGAGGCGGCATGGAGCGGCAAAGCCGTCGGTCCTAGACTCGCGAACCTTCGCGAGCGCCCGGTTCTCCAGCTTAACGGGCGACGGGTCTAGCCCGGACCGACCCGCAATTGAACGGATAACATCGCTCGTTTGCTCAATCGGACGGTTGAGGGCTAACGGGTGACGTGGCTCAATCGGGTGCCCGAGCTTGGACCCGCGTTTCGATAGGTAAAGATAAAGATGAGTACGAAGCAAAATATAAATATATAGCACATATAAATAAACTTGACTGGACCGATATATATATGATACTAAATAAATAAATAAATAAATAAATAAAGTAGTAGGAACAGATTTGTGAGGCGAGCAAATTGTCGCATTGATGGATAGAAACCGTCATGTAGCGAATGCTAAGATATATATTGGAAGTTTGACGCAGACAGACCGCTGGTCTCTGTCAACATAATCCCAATTCCAGCCGGTATTACTGTTTAAGGTGACTTTGAGAATCATTCAGCAGCGCTGGCGAATGTTAGGAGAGGGAGAGAGACGTAGCAATGTTTCCAAATGCGTTTTCCAGGGGGAAGAAGAATATACTGAAACTCAAGGGATAAACTTACATAGGTTAATCATAATACCCTAACTCGCCTTTTGTTACTTGCCATCTCTGATCACTAATAGTTAGGACGAACAGTGATAATAGATTAAACAGAGGTTAATTCATAATAATAAGCTAATATAAGAGTTAATGGGCTCTAACCACCAATTGTCATGTGACTAGTACCCCATAGTTAGCTTCCTCCTGTAGTCCTATTTGGCACTCAAAACATAGCAGTAATTTTTAAGCCCTATTTAGTCATAACTAAGAAGAGAGTTGTACATATACAGTAATATTCATGCTAGTAGTAGCATGCTCACAATGCAATGTGATACATAGATGCTTGCAAAGCAAGATAGGATATGAGTGATCGGGGTTGGCACGGTTCGAGCAACCCAATACAAGTTAGTGTTGTGACGTATCAGGGAGTGATCGGATTGGATAGCGAGAAAAAAAATTAGTGAGTTAGTCAATTGGTTAAGCAATCTATCGTGCTAGACAGTCAGATGTAGAAACGAACTAGGTACAGGATGTACAGAGCCAGGTGCAGCAAGTCACATCAGAAATTAATATTGGCTTCCTCTTTCCTGAAGATAGATCTATATATAATCGTCATACAATGGCTGACTAAATCAAAACAGCTTTTTTTTTATTGTGGTTGCATTGCTTAATATGAGCAATTACAGTGTATGCATCATTATAGTACCTTCATTTCAAAACTTAATAACATGTGATTTGAGTTGTCATGTTCTTCAAATATAGAATGCAACGCTTAATTTCTCATATGCTATAATTTTCATATTAATGAATGTAACATTAGTCACGTGAAGCTAAATTTTTTTCAAGATACGAAAGTGCTTAACTTGCAGGCCCTACAAAATGAAACGGAGGAGACAAGCATAATAACAACATTAACTTAGGTCAAATATCTTGTAGGGATGACAATAGTGATAAACCACAAGAGACATTTGGTCGATGATAGTATGGTAGAGACCTTAGCGAGAGGTGTAGCACCTGGGTTTGTAGGAGGGGGTTGCCCCAAGGCAGAGCAGCATATATGATGCAAAAATTATAAAATAGTGGCAAAAGCCCAATTTTTAACATATTTTCATTCTAGTGTCACAAATTTTGCAACCACAAAACATATGTATCCCTGGGATTTGCTCTAGTTCCGCTAAAGACATAGTGGTAAAGACGAGACAAATGAAGACGAGGTTGGTGCGATGAAAAAGAAGAAGCAACATGTTATATCTATAAATGGCATCATGGGTAGTTTGTACGCCATAGTTTAAAAAATATGGTTACTACTCTCTCCGTCCTGTAATATAATGTATTTTGGCTTTTGAAAAATTTCTAAAACATAGTGCATCTAGGAAACAAGAAGACAATGTTTACTTAAATAAAAACACATAATTATTTTTATGTAGAAAGTAATTTATTTACTTGCCTATTTTGTATAAGAAGGTTGGGAGTTCATCCTTTAATTATGACAATCGAATCAGATTTTAATATATTATGAAAGTAAGTAAGGGCTACATGTTTCTATCGTTCTCTTCCTTATTTTATCCCAAAATAGCATGAATATATTGTATTTCAAGACGGAGGGAGTATGTTGTTGAATTGTAGATGTAAACAACCTAATTATGGAATCTGAGATGAAAATTTAGTTCTATATTTGTACAAGGGATTATGAAAGCTCAAAGTCACATCGCTCCCAGAGACAAACTTGATCTTAATTCCCTGTTTGGAGGTAAGACTGAGATGATATGTGTGTTCTAAATCAAGAAACTAGTTTTTTTTTTGTGTTGGAGATACATGTATAAAAGAGGATAGGATTATTAACACCATTTTTTCGATAGATGATATTTGAGTTAGGTAAACCAATGATTATGCTAGATGAAAAAAATGAATAATAAAATTTATGTATCTAGAGAAATCAGAACAAAGTGGAGTAATATTTATTCTAGATGTTATCTCTATCAATCCATTAGTTTGTTTAATAGTTTGAAATGCATATGCAGTGGTAGTAGGCTTCGCATCACCCACCACTCCGGCTCCCCTCCCTGAGCCGAGGAACGAGGAGCGGACGCCAGCCGCCGTTTCAATCCAGCTATAGATAGATAGGAGGACACATTAGATTAGATTAGATTAGATTAGATGACGTCGGCGCCACTGACAGGTGCGACCCACTTGGCTTTTGGCTGCGCGCGTGGGCCCTCCACTTGTCCACCAGGTCCGTCCGACGGAACGGGACACCGGTACACCCACTGACACGTGAGGCTCCGTCTTACGTGGGACCTACGTGTCATGCTCATGGAGCCGCAGAGGAGGTGGAACGAGCACGTGAGGAAGAAATGAAAACGCGGGTCCAGCCAGTCTCACACCAATCATCATAGCTGGATGTCGCTATCCACCACTAGACTCTGATGAATTTCTTTTCTCTCCTTTCCTTTTTTTTTTCTATTTCCTTTTTGGTGGTTTCACTCAGGGATAATCAGTTGATGGATTTATAATATTACTATATATACATATATTATTTTTGAAAAAAACAAATATCTTATTTCGTGGCCTCATCTGATCCGTGGTCTCCAACCCTACTATACTCATCATCATATATTATTTATAATCATATATATACAAATAACATAACATAGAGTATGATAAACTAGATTAGGAACTGGACTGCAATTGCTTGTAGCAGCAGCAGAGCGACCGAGAGAGGGCGAGAGAAATTTCGGCCCCTTTGCTTGCTTGTTTTGGTGTGTCTCGTCTCCCGGGTCGTCTTGTGTTTATAAAACTCCCTAGTTCCTTTGTGGTGTTAGCACAAACCTAGTAGGGGACTAGGACGGACTAGTGGAGGGAAGGAAGGCAAGAGAGACACAATCGGCCGCAAGAGCGATTGATTTCGGCACGCCGCCGCTGCCGCCGACGCATCTCGCAGTCCGCCGCTGTCGCCGCCGCCGCCGATAAGAGGGGAAGATTTCGATTTCTCCCACTGCCAGTGTTAGGGTTCCGCCTCCGCTGGTTCTTCCTCTGGTGAGTTAGTTATCTTGGGTTCCATCTCTTCTCCTTTTCCGTTCTGATTCTGATGATGCTCACGTGATGATGAGGCCTCGAGAGAGAGAGATATTGCTGCCGATTCTCTATCCTAGGGGATTTCAACCCAAGGAACATCAAGAATCAACGCAAAAAAAATCCGTCTTTGCCAGCTTCAGTGACTACCCCACCTACCTGTACCACTGTTCGTCCTCCTCGGTTCTCTACTCCTAATCCCCTCCCTCCCTCCCTCCGCTCCTAATTCTTACTCCCTTGCCACTACTCCATTTATCCCTTCACTTCCACGCGCCTTCTTCCCTGCCCTGCCCGCGTCTAGTTTCATCGCGCCGCACCGGACCTTGCATGGTTGACAGATTGGAGATGCGATTGGATTCGATTGCTTCCGTCTTCCTCATCGCTATTTCTGGGTCAAACTTTGTTGCGTTTGCGTCTATCCAATTCCTTTTTCTCAACACCTTGCATGTTTGACTATCCCGTGTGCCAAACAAAATAATAATAATAATAATATATAAAAGGTTATTTTTTCCCCTTAGCATTTGATGGATCAAACATCGTCTCAATCAATAGATAGATTGCAACTACCCACCTTATTGTTCTCAGATTGCCGTGTCCACCAGTTGCACAATCAACTCCGTGGCCTACCCGGCTCCTAAAAAAATCGTTTTTTTTTTTGCCATAAACTTCATTTTTCTGAGAATGACCCAACCCAAATGGGTACTGTAAATGTCAGACGATGATATGCTCAACCCTTTTTGTTTGCTCCTGCAGGTATCTGCTGGCCAATGCGAATGCTGTAATGGATCGATCGTCAGATCATTTCAATACACCAGGTCATATTCTGCGACTATCACACATTCCACCTTCCTGCTCGATTGCATTTCTCAATGCATTGCTTTATTAACTTTGTAAGCTTGTATCAGGTCTTACGGTGCCTGCCGCCTCAAAGTCACGACAGATGGCCGCAAATAACAACCTTTGGAGGGGCCCTCTGCCACCGCTGCTCAATGCTCGTGCTGGTTTTGGCGATACAAGCCTCTTCTCAAGCTCATTGCCAGTTCTTCCTCACGAGAAGTGTATGGATTCTGCTTCCCATCTTCATAATATAATAATGTAGCCATATGCTTACATGCTCTGCATAGTAAGAACTTAGAGCATCTCTGCTCAGGGGTAAACAAGATTTTCTGACCTTTGGAAATTAACCAATGGATGCCAGGGTATGGTAGTTATTATTTATGCAAATTAAAAGGCATGACAGGGAATAGATGATACAGGATGATTAGTTCCTATAAATTGAACTTTTTTCTGTAGTGATGCTGCCACTGTTTGTTATCACTCAAATCCAATGCATCAAAAACCTCACAAATGTACTCTTTTGAACATTAGTACGTATTGACAACGTTGTTTTCATATTCCTGATGACATGTCCTGCCATTTATTTCATTTATTTCAGTGATCTTTTCTGGTTCTGCTCATGGTACCCCATCAATGGATGACGCTTCAGCCAAAATGAAAGTTTCTGCTGATGATCCTGATGAAAAGGACTACAAGTTTGATTTTGATCTTCGACAGATAGATGACTTGTTGCCTGATGAAGATGAGTTTTTCGCGGGGATCACAGATGAGGCTGAGCCAACGGGGCAGACAAATGCCACGGAGGAATTAGAGGAGTTTGATGTCTTTGGCAACGGAGGGGGCATGGAGCTGGACATTGACCCTGTGGAGAGCATCACAGTTAGTTTTGCAAATTCAAGTATTGTTGACGGGGCTAGAGGCAATGGCATCAACCCTTTTGGTATCCCAAGCACTGTAGGAACTGTGGCTGGGGAGCATCCATTTGGAGAGCACCCTTCCAGGACCTTGTTTGTAAGGAACATCAATAGCAATGTCGAGGACTCTGAGCTGCGATCTTTGTTTGAGGTATTAACTGCAGTGATTGTAAATATATGCATAGCATTTATGATTTTGACACCGTCATGTATTAGGTTATATAGTATAAAGCTCACGGTCATGCCATTCTCACATTCAATGTCTCTGCTACTGAAAAGTTGAACTTTATTGTGGTCTATTGTTATTTCAGCAATATGGGGACATCCGGACCCTTTACACTGCAACAAAGCACAGGGGCTTTGTAATGATATCTTATTTTGATATCAGAGCTGCACGGAATGCAATGCGAGCATTGCAGAACAAACCACTGAGGAGGAGAAAGCTGGACATTCATTTTTCCATCCCAAAGGTTTGATTTTTTTTTGCTTTTGTTTTTCAGACACACCGACAAAAGCACTTCTTGGAATAATTGTTGTCTTGATTTTGCAGGAGAATCCGTCTGACAAAGATTTAAACCAGGGAACTCTTGTTATTTTTAACCTGGATCCATCAGTTTCTAATGAAGAGGTTCGCCAGATTTTTGGTGCATATGGGGAAGTAAAGGAGGTTAGCATACAAAGTTGTTTCCCTTCATTCTGATTTTGATCCCCCTTCCCTATTTGTGCTGACGGTGCTTTGGTTTCTATCTGCAGATAAGAGAGACACCAAACAAGAAACATCATAAGTTTATAGAGTTCTATGATGTAAGAGCAGCAGAGGCTGCTCTTCGGTCACTGAATAAAAGTGAGATAGCTGGAAAACGGATCAAGTTGGAACCTAGTCGTCCTGGTGGAACACGCAGAAAGTATGATTTTGAGTTAGTTTTTGAGACTATTTACTTGTTTGCATGTTACAGTTTTCTCGCCAATATTTTCTGAATAATATTTTTTGTTGGAGCTGTCATTTTGCTTGTAACATCACGCAGAAAGTATGTTACAGTTCTGAACTACTTCTGATAAGCTTGCAAGTTAGATGTACAGTGAAGTGCTGGCTGGCTGGTGAACATTTTGAACAATTCACTTGCAATTTAAGATGTCTGTTTCTGTACTCCTCTTCCTGAGTCATTTTAATTTATTGCATGTTTCATTAGTGCATGAATGATACAATGTGAGTGAATCTATCTACATGTCCGAAATTGAGTTTTGGGTAGTATGCTGTTCCACTTATTTTTTCTACATGTGAAGTACTTCATTACTTAAATGTTTGAACTTTTCTAATGTAGTTTACTGACCTGATGTATTTTTCTTGTTTTCCTCTGATATAGCTTGATGCAGCAGCTTGGTCATGATTTGGACCAAGAGGAGCCCAGAAGCTACAGACATCCTCACGTTGGTTCACCTCTTGCTAACTCTCCTCCAGGTACTTCTGTTGGAACTAGTTTTTGTATAATGTTTCTTCCATGTATTTTGGAGTCAATCCCTTGTATATTTTGGAGTCAATACCCTGTATATATATATATATATATATAAATTACTATTTTTCTAATCCTTGTGGCAGGGGCATGGGCTCAGGCTCACTATAGTAGTCCAACAGATAACAATATGCTGCAAGCTTTCACGAGATCTCCAACTGGAAATGGAATGAGTCCTATCGGAATGCCCTCACTGATTTCAAATGCTCCAAAGATTGCTCCTATTGGCAAGGATATCAATCGGTCTAAATATGATCAAGTCTTCTCAAATGGTAACCAGTCCCTGGGAGCTGCATTTATGCACTCCCACTCATACCAAGATCACAACAGTGAGCACATGAGTTCTAGCCCTGGGACTTTATCAGGGCCCCAGTTTCTCTGGGGCAGTCCAAAGCCATATTCAGAACATTCAAAATCCCCTATTTGGGGTCCACCAGCAATCGGACCTGCATTGTCATCCAGCAGTCGCAGTCAGGGCCAAGGATTCTTGTACAATAGCCATCAGGCTTCATTATTTGGTTCTTCAGATCAGCACCATCATCATGTTGGCTCTGCCCCTTCAGGTGCTCCATTCGAGAGCCATTTTGGCTTCTTACCTGAATCGCCAGAGACATCTTTTATGAAGCAAGTCAGGTTTGGGAACATGGGTAATGTTGGTAATGGCCGAAATGGGGGAGGCCTCATGCTGGGCATGGCTAGTCGTGCTTCTGTGAATCCTGGTTCTTCTCTAATTGGAAGTCTGACAGATAACAGCTCTACTAACTTCAGACCGATATTGTCACCGAGATTGGGACAGACATTTTACACTAATCCTCCATACCATGGGCCTGGTACATTTGGACTTGATAGCTCCATTGACCGTGCCCGTAACCGTCGAGTTGACAGCAGTGTGCTGCAAGCTGATAGCAAGAGGCAGTATCAGCTTGACTTGGAGAAGATTCGCAGAGGTGATGATGCTCGGACAACATTGATGATTAAGAACATCCCGAACAAGTATGCATTTCCACATTATGTTTTCACTTGGATGTTTCGCTATCCAGTTGTCGGTTGTGTTCATTTGGTTTTCTTTTCCCTGAATCTAACAGATATACATCTAAGATGCTCCTGGCTGCAATTGATGAGCATCACAAAGGAACTTATGACTTCTTCTACCTGCCAATTGATTTCAAGGTACTAGACTTAAACACCAATTTGTGCTCCTCTTTTATTTTTGGGACCTGTATTTTATAGTCCACGCCTATTTATAATTTACTTATGCTGTATTGTTGTGGTTATGCAGAACAAATGCAATGTTGGATATGCATTCATTAACATGATATCACCGGTGCACATTATATCCTTTTACCAGGTACTTTTCTTTCTTGGCCCTTGTCCTCTGTTTGTAATTAAGAACTTGTTCCTTGTCCAGCTGACTTAATTAGCATAGCAGTAGTATAATTACTCTGAACAGCTTCAAAGATGTATTTACGGAACGTACACCTATAACCTGCAGGCTTTTAATGGTAAGAAATGGGAGAAGTTCAACAGCGAGAAAGTAGCCTCGCTGGCTTATGCTAGAATTCAAGGACGGTCTGCACTGATATCACATTTTCAAAATTCAAGTTTGATGAATGAGGATAAGAGGTGCCGCCCCATTCTTTTCAATCCCAATGGTCAGGACTCTGCGAATCAGGTAAACAATCTGTGGAACCCTCCTGGTTCTTTATGAAAAAAAAGCTAAGAGATAGTGTAATTGTGTTGGTAATGTCATTATCGTCATGAATGAAATCCAGGAAGCATTTCAAATCAATGGCATATGCATCCACATGCCTCTGGAAGATGAGTGCATTGACAATGAAGAAGACAAGAACCAGAATGAGAAGACAGGAGAGAGCTCCACCGATATGGCTGGGAGTTTGTGACGGTCAGCCATGAGAGCAAACAGGATCAAATGGCCAATATATATAAATCTAACTGTCTAGAGAGTATCCACCCCCAAATTGTATAAAAGGCGAGGAAGGTTGATGGTTAGCGCCGAATTTTGTGGTCTGGTGTGGCATGGCACGTCTATTGGTTTTAGTCGCAACAGATGTCGCCCCCGGAAGCGGAAGTGGCTGAAGCGAGCGAGTGAGCTTCGAACTGGAGCTGGGAGCTTGCTTGTCGCACCCCCCTCACACTTCAGAGATAAAGATGTGGGGAGGAACCGCTGCTGCTCATAGGTGTGCTTTCTTTTGGTTGCTTGCTGTAAAAAGGTGAACTGAACTGGAGAAAAAACTTAGCCAAACTGTACAGTTTAGAACTTTTGTGCTTATTTTGCCTTGTGGTATGTTAATGTGCAGCGGTAAAATTGGGATCTTGGTCAAGCAAAGAATTGATGTACATATTCTTTGCATAATTGTAATTTACAACGTTGAAGAAATCTGACCAAAATTCAGAAAGTTGCTTGTGTGCTCTTATTTTGTCGAAAAGGAAAAGAGATATGAGTCCGAAGTTAACTACAATTCTTGGCCGGCAGTTGCTCCGATCGAACTACGAGTATGGGGTCTCAACTGAGTCTGGTGCGGTCAAGAATTTCCAAATAAATAGGCCTGTAGTCTAAAGAGGGAGTTTAAGTTTCGGTCTAACATTTTGGCTGATCCATCAAACTACTGAAAATGATTTGTGTTTGCTGGGAACATCCAAAGGAACCAGGTTCCGTTTAATCAATTTATCCTCAACTAGTAGTTGCGTGTGATATTGTTTGCGTGTGGTAATATGTTAAATATAGATGGACAGCATGTGCATTGCTGGGTTTTTCTTTTCTTTTTAGGAACAGGGGTAATTTCAGAATTGACGAGATAATGGACAGGCATTCCATATTTTGGCCATCTAGCTCGGCCTCTTTTGATATCAAGCAGCCGTGGCGAGTCTCTGTGGCTCCAAGCCATACTGCAGTACCTGTCAACGAGGCACTCAGTAGATCACCTGGTGTCAGTGTCTGCCCATCTCCTGCCTCCCACTGCTGGTACCTGTGAGCTGGTACTGGTACTATCCCCTCTCCTGTCTCCTCCCTCCCGCTGGCCACTGTCTGAATCTCTGACCGCAATACATCTGGTTGGTGTTCACGCAGCAGGGGCAGCATCTGCATCTTCAGATCACACGAGGAAAAAGGAACCTCTGAATGCAAAAATCTTCAGAAGCACATCATCGCAGCTTGCCGCGCGATGATGCAATCTCTCTGGACATCCATTTGGTTCATTTCCTAGCCAATAAGGCCTCGTTGATTCACATTTCACCCCTAAATTTTACTATATAAAAAGAAGATTTCTCGTCACATCAAATACCGACGTATAAAATACTAAATATAGATGAAATAAAAAACCAATTACACAGTTTTATTATATTTTACAAGACGAATATTTTAAACCTAATTAATCAATATTTAAATAATTATTATCAAATAAAAATAAAATTAATACAGTATTTAACATAATTTACTACACAAAGTTGTGCGACGACTTTGGTACCTGAACAAGCCCTAAGAAAACAACGCATCGCTGGCATTTATTTCGATTCGTTTCGTTTATTAGAGGATTATACAATCCTTGACCAAACGCAAAACTGGAAAGAACAGAACAACTTGTTTCTCAAGGGAAAGGCAAATCGACTCCTTTTGCTGTCTGTCTGGCTTTGATCGGCCATGGGCAGTCAATTCTTCCCCACCGTCGCAGCCGCCGCCACTGGGCAAGGTTTGTCCGGCGAAACGGCCGCCCAGAACTCGTCGTCCTGCTCCAGCAGCGCTATGTGCTCCGGCGTCAGCACCACCTCGGCGTCGATGCTGCCACCGCCCTCCCGGCCCGGGTACAGCGACGCCTTGCCGTCGAACTTGTTGGCCCTGCCGCTGCGCGGCGCCAGCGGCGCGCCCCAGCCGAAGTCGCAGCCGTACATGTCGAACCGCGGCGAGCTGCCCATCATGACGCCGCTGGAGTCGAAGTACCTGAGCGTGTACACGACGGGGTTGGCCATCCACGCCGCCACGCGCGCCCGGATGTCGGCGTCCGTGTGCGCCGCCACGGCGCGCCCCACGGCCGCCGTCGCCCACCCGTGGCCGCGCGCCAGCAGATCCCCCGCGGTCACCGCCTCCGTGGCGATGGCGTAGATGGTGTTGCCGAAGTACTCGGGCGGCAGCTGCGGGCGGAGGCGCGTGCGGTTGTTGATGGCGGCGCGGCATACGGTTGACTGGTCCGGCGCCAGGCGCCGCGCGCGGGTGAAGCAGCGCCACACCAGCGAGGACAGCGCCTGGAACTTGGTCACGGCGGCCGCGCCGGCCGCCAGGAGCTCCTGCCGCGCCCGGGCCTTGAGCGCCTCCAGGGACTCCGCCGAGAAGTGCAGCATCCGCTCGCGCAGTGGCGGCGGGGACAGCCTCTCGATGAGCCCCGTGAGGTCGGGATAGGGGAGCACGACCGGTGGCGGCGGCGTCGTTACGCCGTCGGGCGACCAGCGCTCCAGCAACGAGGGCGGCGGAGGGGAGACAGCTGAGAGGCCGCTGCCGCGCGCGATGCCAGCCCAGGCGTTGAGGAAGTCCCAGAAGGCGGTGCCGTCGGAGAGCGCGTGGTTGTAGACGAAGGCGAGGAAGACGCCGTCGGTGAGGTCGGTGACCTGGACGACGAAGAGCGGCCGGTGGTGGCCGTCGTGGTTGACGGCGCCGTCTAAGGGGAAGAATGAACGCACGAGGCGCGGGACGTCGGCGTCGGGAGGGATGACGTCGGCGATGGAGACGCCGTCGGCGACGGCGTGGATGATGTCGGCTCCCTGGCCGTCGCAGTCGATGGAGACGGAGCAGCTGACGACGCTGCCGTCGGCGTCGCGGTGCTGGTCCGTGGCGAAGCGGCCGGCGACGGGGTAGTAGGCGACGAGCGCCTGGGCGACTGCGGTGGCCCGTCTCCTAGCCCACCAGCGACGGATCCGGTCCCCACCCGAGTGGAGAACGGCGGCGCCCCGTCTCCCCTCGCGTGACAAGGGGAGGCCCGGGAAGGACTAGTCGGCCGGCGGCGGCTTGCAGCGCGCGCCTGGCCGCGCGTGTGCCAACGGGGCCAGCTGGGGAGGAGCAGCCGGCGGCGGCGCTTGTTGCCGCACTGCTGGCGCCGCCCGGTCCTGGGTCCAAGTAGCGGCGGCGCCCCTCCCAGCACTGCCCGCGGCAGCGCCCCTCCTGCAGAAGATCTGGGTCCAAGTATCGAATCCTCCTGCAGTTCCGCACACTACTGTATATTTGTTTGAATAAATGCTATAGTGAACGATGGCAAACACTGAAAAATAATTATTATTACTGAAAGCATACTGAAACATGGTATCGCAGACCGCGATCAATTAGATCCCGAACCTTCTGCTTCCGCCTCCTTCCTCCCCACCTCTCTCCTATGCGCTCCTCTTCCCTGTGGCAACATGTCTACCACCCCCGACGCTGCCTCGGCCGCACCCGCTGCTACAGCTGCTGCACCACCACCGTCGCAGACCGTCGTCATCCACCCCTACACCGCCGTGAACGTGAAGATTCACATTCCGGTGACCCTGGAGATGAAGAATCCTAACTTCACCAAGTGAGCTTCGTTCTTCAAGGCCTTGTGTGGGAAATTCAGCCTTCGCCCCCACATCGACGGGCCAGCTCCTCCGGCTGTTGATCCATCGTGGGACATCGCCGAATGCACTGTCCGCAGCTGGATTCTCAACACCGTCGACGACTCGGTTCTTGATCTTGCCATCACCGACGAGAACCAATCTGCCCGCGAGTTGTGGGTGGCGATTGAAGGCCTCTTCCGCTCCAACCGCGCGCCCCGGGCTATTTTCCTGTTTGAGGAGTTTCACTCCTTGAAACAGGGAGACTCGACGATTGACGAGTACAAACCAAGATTAGGGTTAATAGCGTCGACTGAGATTAGGGTTCAGTATCTTACAATTAGTAATTGACGACGAAGCAATTGCTTTATACATAATGTTGCAAATGGTGTATATTAAGTTTACAATTCTGTATTAACTTGGGATCAGAATTATCCATTGTATTTGTCTTTGTGCCGTTCTAGAAAGAAGTTTTGTCTATTGTCCTTCCATAGAAAAGAATTGTCCATTGTATTTGTCCTTGTGGCGTTCTATGGAGAAAGTTTTATTTATTGTCCTTTCATAGAAAATAATTGTCTATTGTATACAGAGAAATTTTGTCTATTGTCGTTCCAAAGAATTGTCCATTGTATTTGTCCTTGTGGTGTGAAGAAAGTTTTGTCTATTGTTCTTCCATAGAAAAGAATTGTCTATTACTTTTAACCTTGTGTCGTTCTTGCCTAGTTGCAAATTGGCCTGACTCTAGTCGTAATTGGATCGCGTCAGGTTACAACTACATCAGGTCCAGTTGCATTGGATCAGATTTGTGGCAATTAATTCCATCAAGTTGCAATTGTGTTGTAATCATGATGGCAACCCATAGTACATTGAAGTAACAATTACATACTTAAAAAAAGTTCATCAAATATAGTCTTACATACTAAAAAAAGTTCATCAAATATAGTCTCTGTTGGATCTTATTTTGTTAAGCTGATTTTTTTTAAAAAACCTGCTATAAACGGATCTAAAATAGGGGCTACGGTCTAGGACATATTTCTATTTTTTTGATCCGAAATAAAAAAGATTCCCTACATGTATGCGGGAGGACAGATGGGTGGATGAGAGGCTGATACGTACGTGCATCCGTGTTGTAACTGAATACAACAACGTGTTACAGCCAACACACATAATATTGTAATTGACGCGCCACGGGCGGATGGCTGCATGCACTGGTGGTGCGTACATACGCGGGTCTGCTGAACTGGGTAAGGTCGGTGCATTTGTTATAGCAAATACACCTTATTGTATTTTAGCCTCCTCGTGTGTGTCTATATATATATATCACATCTTCGACGACGTCTGAAGTCCAACAAGGATCTACATTACATGATGATATTTGAGACCAGCGATGACTTGTCTTAAGGGGACATTGAAGCATTTACAATTAGTAGCAAAAAATGCTAGAAATATTCTAATAATCAATGCATCTGATTACTTACTCTGTTTTTTTTCCCCGCTTATGAAGTTTTCTCTATTTCTTTTTTCTTTTTATTAAAAAAAAGAAGGGCTAATTGCCCTCCACGGCTTGGGCTTGTCAGCTAGAACGGCCCAAAACAAATATCAGCGCTTCCGTGCCTAAGCTTGGACCTCGTGCTTGTAAGGTCCTAGATGGCTAGAGGTGGATGAATAGCCTATTAAAAATTCTACAAACTACTAGATAAAACTTGATTAATATAACAAATAGCGATAACCACGGTTTGCCTAGCCTAGATTGAGAGCAAGACTCCTAGTGACAATTCTAATATATATTATGATTTCTATGTCACGCAAAAACTATGTTACTACCTTCTAATCTATTGAGCTATCATGATAATCTATTCTATAAAAGCTATACAATATGAATATATATAATAAAGTAAATACAAGGGGGAGGATAGCAATTTAAATACCGATGGTGGAGTGAAGTTGTTGCCAATCATCAAGATGATATTCAATCGATCACAATAATAACAATATAAATATATCGATGAAGAACCATTCACCGGGAGACAAGAGATGATACAATAATTTTTCTCCCGAGGTTCACTTGTACACCGACAAGCTAGTCCCCGTTGTGTCGACCTCCACCTAGATGGTTCCTCAGTGTGACCCTCAAGCCACTTGCCCGCAAGGCACTCCCCCGCAAAGGAACCGCAAGACACCACTCTCAAGCGAAATAACTCAATGACACGAGCAATTTACTAGAGTTGCTTTTGGCGCTCAGTCGAGGAAAAGCACAAGAACCTCTTACAAATCAACAACGGAGGTGGACAAGAACAATCACCAACTCTTCCCAACGCCTCCAACAATCTCCAAGCCGGTTAGGTGACGGTGCTCACCAAGAGTAACAAGAAATTACCGGCCAAACGACTCGCAAGTGCCACTAGATGAATCAACTCATGCAATGCACTTCGAATCACTCAATCTCACTCAAGATTAAGCAATCAAACAAGAGAAATGAGTAGGAACGAGAAGCTTCAGCTCAAAGGATGCACAAGAGTGTTAGAAATGCCAAGAGACCTCCCCAAGGGCCGGCCACCTTCTATTTATAACCCCTCAAGTTGAAACTAACCGTTAGCCAAAGATTCCCTTCGAGTCAGCAAGGCAACAAGCGCCGGACGCGTCAGATGGAACCGCAGGACGCGTCCGGCGCGTTCACCATCTGCGTGCCAAGCCACTCGTTCAAAAACTAGCCGTTGGGCCGCTTACGATACACGCGCCGGACACGCCTGATGGAACTGTCGGACGCGTCTGGCGCGTTCACCATCCGCGTGCTAAGACGTTGGCACGCCGGACGCGCCAGCTCCACCGAGCGCCGGACGCGGTCGCGACACTGTTCAGCGTCCGGCGTTTGAAACAGTTGCGCCTCGCACCAGCTAAGTAAAACGCGCCGGACGCCAGCGCCGGACGCGTCCACCGCGCACCGGACGCTACTCAGAGCCGACCGAGCGCGGGGCCGTCCACCGGACGCCAGCGCCGGACGCACTCCCGCGTTCGGCCAGTGCTCCGGCCAGCGAGCCAGCCAGCCTGCCTCAACCTCCATGCGCTGGACGCGCTAGGACAGCGTCCGGCGCTCCGGCTTCATGCGCCGGATGCGCCCGGACGGCGTCCAGCGCTCCGGTGCGCCACATCCGCTGCTTAGAAAATATCATTTTCAAGTCCACGACGACGCCAACTTTTCCCACATGCTACCCAACAAGTATACCAACTTGAGCACAAGAGTTAGCATGATTTCAACACAAATTTGCATCCGGCGCAATAGAAAATATGCATCTCATTTTCTTAAAAACGCCGAATGTCATGTAAAGGCTTGGCGGTTACCAAACCCAACTCAACCCTGCAAACACCATCACCTTTGCAAATGTGCTAAACTCCATCATGTGACATCTCCATGTGCAAGTGAGTTAGCATTTTCAAGCCATTTTCCAAAGGATTTTTATTGCGCACTAGATCCTAAATGCAATCACATGAAATGATGGACCTAGTGGCACTCATGAACCGAATTACCGAAGATCTCCCCTCTTCATAGTTCGGCTATTGATCCTAAACCACTCACACCCTCAATGGTGTCTCGAGTGCGAAACAAAATGGCCCTATAGGTTATACCTTTGCCTTGTGTCCATTTTGTCAATCCTCCAACCGCCAAGCCTTTACATGACATTTGACACTTCATGTCATCATGCAACCGTCTTGGTCCATCGATCTCGATATTACTTGCTCTTCACCGTTGGTCGGTCCATCGGCGTGAAGTCTTGCCCAAGCTTCACCGTCGCACGGTCCTTCCCTTCGAAGCCTCAACTTGCCCTTCACACTTCCAACCGGTACATCGAGCCAAGCCCATCTTGATCTTCACCATGCTTAGGTTACTTAACTTCATGTCATGACTCATCATCAAGCTCCACTTGACATGGACTACCTTTCTCTAAATCATCCACTTAGAAACAAGGTTAATCCTTAGGTTTCATCAATTATCCAAAACCAAAGCGAGGACTTTCAGTGCTGCTATTTTTTTTGGTCCGGCTAGCGCTAGGACGGCCAGCGCTAGTAGGGGCCCGGCCCATCTTTCCACGCAGTTCAGTGTCCTTGCCCCCTAGTACGCACACGCACATGATTTTGGTGAATCCCGTAGCATGCGCGACGTGCACACCCCCTCCTCCCCCACGCAACATGCACACCCCCCTCTACCTCACACGCAGCATGCACGCCGCGCGCACAGATCCACGGCCACCTGCTCCCTCCATGTCCGCCACATTCCCCGCAGCATGCACGGCACCAACTCTGCCCCCTCCATCGGAGGCCCGCACGACCCCTGCTCCTCCATGGCCGCCACGAACTCCAAACATGAGCGCCGCGTCTCTGAAAAAGAAAAAATCCAAATCAAATAAAAGAAGAAATAAATAGAAACAACAGAAAAATAGCATCTGAAACAAAACTGAAATACATATAGAAACAACAGAAAAGTAGCATCTAAAACAAAATGATAGAATAAAATGAAACAATAGATTGACATCCACTGAAACAAAAAGAAAAAAAGAAAAAATGAAACAAAATTGAAATATGAATTGAAACAAAATGGACATAAGGTTTAAAACAAAAGCCTACTACAACAAAATTAAGAACATGAATTGAAACAAAAAAAATGTAGTCACTAAAACAAAATGACTACATCCGCTGAAACAATAGAATGAAGTAAACAGAAACAAATGATTGCATAAAACTAAAACAAAAAAAGATGAACAACAAATCAAACACGACAACTATGACAACATCAAAGAGAGCGTCTACTATAACAAAACCATGAACAACCACTGAATCATCCCCAAAAAGAGTATGCTGCGAGAAACATTTGAAACAAACCCGATGAAACAACATGGGATCAACTTCTGAGCCAAAGCAAAAACGTTTGTTGAAACACCAAGAAGATGCGGGGGGAAGAAGGAAGTAGGGCCTGCTAGTCAGAACCCTAGGGTCGCCGTCGGAGTTGGAGGGGAGGAGATATGGAGAAGAGGAGGAGAGAGGAGGCCTACCTCGGTCTAATATCCGCCGAATCTTGCAGATCTACGGCCGCCACCACCCAGATCCAGCTAAAGCGGCCACCGCCATGTCCGGATCTGTCCCACCCTCCCGGGTCTGCCTTCGTCCCTCCCCCTCCCTCGCCGAAACCCTAGCTCGCCCCCCAGAGATGGAGGAGAAACCAAAAGAGACGAGGGGGAGAAGGAGCATGCCTGCCTGTGCCCCGTAGATCCATCGCTGGCCCCTTCCCTCGTGTAATCCGTTGAATCCGCGGCGGCTGCCGCTAGATCTAGCAGATCTGCGGCTGCCATCGCTGGATCCGACCGATCCGTGGCGGCTGCCGCCATGACCAGGGCTCCTGGAAAAAAAGCATGGAGGCGCGTATGTGGGAGGAAGGAGGGGGAAGGAGGGAGCGAGCGCATGTGAGGATTGCCCGGGGAGCAGCGCGTGTGCGGAAGCGGTGTGCGTGCAACGGCAGCGGCGACGGTGATGACGACGGCGGCGGCGTCTAAGTGGAGGAGCGCAGGAGAAATGCGAGAGGAAGAGAGAGTGGGAGGAGGCGAGCCGAAATGACGAGGGAGCAGGAGGGGGCGGGTTTGGGGGGTACGCGCGTGGGCGATGTGCGTGGGCTGTGGCATACGTCGGCCCGCCGCCCCGTCCGATTGGTAGGTCGTCCGACACGTAGCATTACCGATTTTTTTACACTTTGTTTTTCAAAGTCGTGTTAAACAATTCCCAAAAAATGGTGCTACATCTATATAGTTGCGCGTGTCTTTTTCTTCTTTTTTGAGGATTTGCCAGTAGCATGGTATGCATATGTGATCTTTTATACTAGTGTAATGTATGAGTTATGTTTGCCACCTCAAATTTTGAGCATGCTCTGCCAATGGATGTCAGTACCGTATGCACGTTTAGCTGTCAAGTTACTTGCGGTTCTCTCTGTTAAGAATTTGGCCCTGTTTAGCTGGTAGATAAGATGACAAATTTTGGTTGATTCAATAGTACTTGCAATTGTGTTTCCATGTTGATTGAAGGCAGTTAGCGGACACAGCTGTACTAGCAATCTGAAGTTGTGACCCCGAGTACAATGCAAGCTTATGTGGAGTGGGCCAATCGTGAAACCTGGGTCTAATTGACCGAAAAGTGGTTCCCTAAATTTCAATCTAAAGTTCTTAGCCTCACTAACTCGCTACTCAACACGAAGAGGTCCTTTGCAACCTTTAGGGCTACTTTGGCAACAGTGGCTATAAACCTAGGGACAAGAACCCCCGATCGGGAAATTTTTTAGAAATTTGATTCCCGCCTCTACCCAGGGGAGATTTTCACTGTCGTGGGGGGTTTTCACTGTTTTCGTTTGGCAACAAGTTTTCCAGGGATCAACCCGCTCGCTGCTGTTGAGATGATGCATGCAGCTGCTGTTGCAACTTTTGAACTGCACGATACTATAGGCCTACTGTAGCTGCAAGCCACAACTTGTGTATGCAGAACCATTGTGCATCTTAGAAAATAGAAAACATGCCTTGAAAAATAAAGAAAATAACAGAATTTTTGAATAATACAAGGAAATCACCACAGATCAATGCCAACAACAACATTTTCATGAGCATAATGCATGAAAAATCACAAGAACAAAATTATTTGACATAGTCTAATACATACAAAGTTTAATTCATGTGGCAAATTGAACCTAGCTAATCCATTCATCTCCATCCAGATATCCAAGAGATATATCAAAATAATAAATTATGGTTTAATTCCTTTTCATAAGATTCCCACGCACTGCACCTGCATTTTTCTTCTGAAATCATATATTACCTAGAACTCTACAAGTAAACACAACAAATAACATTAGCAGCTAGAGACATAGCTAAAGTAAACTAATCATAGTTTTAGAAACTAAAAATCAAAGTTTACTATAGAGCTGTTTTGGTGTTGGTACTAAAAATCAAAGTTTTTTAGTACATAGCTAAATTCAATAACCTTAATCTCTTAACTGAAACAATAGCACTGTAACATAAATTTGGGCAAAATGGTCTTTAAACTTGATCTAACTAGAATAATACATGTATCATCACCTCCTGTTTAAATAGGTTGCATCCACCTATAAAACTAAGAAGCATATACACAAAAAATGAAACGTAGCTGAACTCGAATCAGAATAATCTTGAACCCATGCGCCTCTAATAATTACTTTTATGAGAGGCAAACAACAGGTTCAATAAATTGAAAAGTGAGCATGTGAGCATATCCATCTTGAGTAAGCCACTTGCTCAAGATGGTCACATCAGCAATCACACAAATTCTGGAATACAAAATGTCTAGGAGTTCTCCACTTGCTAGTTCTAGTACAAACATGAACTCCACTACATTGCAGTTTCTTAGTGTATAGGTTCAATAAACATGATTCATGCTAGAAGAAGAGGAGAAACAAAACATATCTCTGAAATTTTCTTCTCAATTCAAACATTGCCTCTACTGATAGCTCTGCACGTAAGCATAAGAAAAAGAATTAGCAAGTAAGCACAAGTAAGCAAGGAAAAGCATTAGCAAGTAAGCACAAGAAAAGGCATTACCTAATCTATTGTTTGAGACAAATCAAGCGAACATTTTTGTTTTTAATTTTCATAAATACCTCCCTATCTATCTCAGATTTGAATATAGTCATAGCATACGCCTTCTCCTCATTTGTAAGTCCATCCATCTTGTCCACTTCATCAAGACAGTTGTCAACTGAAAATTCTTCATCTTTTTTTCTTTTTCTCACTGAGCTCTTCCAAGGCTTTGCTCGTTTGCGTCCTCTTAAAATTCACCCAATCCTCAACAGCAGCACCAATATGACTCTGCTTACGCTTTCTTCCCCCTCTTGCTCCTTGCACAGATTCTTGATTGGCAAGTGCAGACTGAGATTCATTGCGTGCACTTGAGTCATCTAGTAGCCCATCAAAAGAAGTGAACATACTTGTGTTATCAGAGACTGCTGTGGTAGCAGCTGGAGCAGCGAGAGCAGCAGGATCAGAGGGAGCAGCAGGAGCAGCGGGAGCAGCAGGCTGCAAGTGCTCAGTTGATGTGAAATTTAGCTCTCCTGTAGAAACACTTCCTGTGTAAAAAAAGTAGTGCACAATCAGTCAAAATAGACACATAACTTTAAATAATGTACAACCTCTAATTTTTCAAAAGAGTTTCAAATAACATACCATGATACAACAATGTACTTTCTTTAAATAAAGGAAAGGGCTTCTTTTGGAACTTAACAACTTTTGTATTTTTCCATTTTGTCCATTTATGCGACTCCGCAATGACCATGGACAAAGACTCATTCCAGCTAACACCACTCTCTTTTAATGCATCTCGTATTGCCTTCCAGTTGCCCTTTAGCTCCTTTTCCTTCTCCTGTAGTTGCTGCTTTGTGAAGTGTGCTAAAGGAAACATTTGGGTAAACTTCTCTAAGATACTTCTCCAGCCATCACCAGTCCACCCATTCTGACCCCTGAACATGGGGATGTTCACATGGTCTCTCATAATATTAACAAGCCCTTTCTCATAACTAATGTTCTAATTAGCCCTTGACATTGCTGCAAGTAATAATTATAGAAATACATCTCATAAATATTATAGAATGTATTGCAAAATTTATTACAGAATGTTGCCTGACAAAATGTATTATAGACATACATAACTAAGTACTATAGAATGTATTGCACAATTTATTACAACAATACATAACTCAACTCATAAATTACATTCCAAACACTACTATCCTACGCATTGTAGGTAGCCCACATCTGAAGTGCTATCTGGTCTCATAGGTCATTTCTCTGGATTGATTCCATCTCACTTGGGTAGTCATCATCTCCCTTAGGCATGTCTACATAATCCGATGGGTTGATATTATCAGGTAGGAAGTCTAGCCACTCTTCACTGCCATTCAACCCTCTAATTATGTTGTGAAACACAGCAGCAGCTGCTGGAATCTTCACTTGAGATTCAATTGGGTGATGTGTCCCGACTTTTAGAATTGGAAACCGCTTTTTTAGAACCCCAAAGGCTCTCTCAATGTAATTTCGGAGAATTGCATGCCTATGATTGAACAATTCCTTGTAGTTAGCATATGCATTTCGGCCGCGTCTCCTGAACTCGCTACTTAACTCCTCGGTAGGGGGAAAGGAATGATGGTGTGTTTGCATATCCACCATCTACAAGATAAAACTTTCTGGGCGGAGTAAATCCCTTGCCAAGAGCAGACCGCAACACTCCTGCATCAGATGCAGATCCTTCCCATCCGGTTGAGATGAAAGTGAACTTCAAGTCGAAGTCACAGGCAAACATCACATTCTGTGATAGTGTATGTTTCCTATTTCTGAAGGGACTGGCCTTGTCTTGCCCAACTATGATGGGGATATGAGTACCATCGATTGCACCTATGTAGTTCTACAGGTAAGAAAAATTATTAAAGATTTGGATAGTACTTAGAAATGGTATTAAGGAAAGTGTACTGGTTTATTTGAACCAACCTGAAAGAATGGCATAAATCTAGGGTCACTAGCAATCTTCACATGTGTACGACTTGAATTTGGAAGCCTGATGAACTTTTGGATTAATGCCGGAATGATATCAAAGACATCACCTATTTTCCTATGTATTGTCTCACTATTATGTTGAAACTCTTTTTTCAGTTGATCTGTGCTTGCATTATGTGATAGCATGAACATGAAAATTACAATATGCTCCTCAATCTTCATATGCTTTGTGTCACATAGCAAGTTCTCGGTCCTGAAAAATTTGGCTACAGCTCTAAATATCTCGGGCTCCATCCTGAATTCTTGCTTGCACCAATTCTCGTGCCCTTCGAGAATTTCTTCAATCTTTTTAGCACCAGGAAGAGATGAGGTATGCTCAGGTATTTTCTCTTCGTCGAGAAAGGGCATTAGAGCAGGGAGGAGAAAACAGAAAAACTCCTCATCTTCTTCTTCCTCTTCCACCAAAAAGTTCCTAAGAAGTTCCTCCCAAGAAGCCATCTAATGTTACATATATGAAATTATATTATTACATATTACACACACATATATATATATACAAATAAACAAGTAGGCATTTCAGATCAAGCAAAATAGTTACATATTGTTATGTTTAGAAGATATATATTGAAGGGCATTATCATAAAAAGTCATAGCAAGACAACATCAAGCAGTACAGTTTAGAGGAAACTTGATCTTGAAGGGCAAGGAGTAGGAAGGGAGGACTCACCGGATCTTGGGACGAGGCAAGGCGGACAACTGGGGATGAAGAAGTGGAGATTGATCTCGTGCTGTCTGGTTAGCGGGCGCCGGCGGCACTGTATTAGCCTCAAACTGCTGGGAGTCGAGGTGGCGGCGGCGGCCCCAAGATCTACAAGAAAGAGAAGAGAGGATGAGATCCAAAATACATCAAGTTATGGTTCTAATACAAACATGAAATTTTCAGATACACAACTAGCTTCATGCTCAATGCTACTCGTCTTCATTCAAATACATCAACCAAAATAACCAGCGAGGACCAAGCCAAATGAGTACTGCAGTAGCAAGCTGTATACATGTCTTTATAAATCAAGTTAAATATCTATTCAAGTTCATTTCACATGCAAAACCAGTAGGATGCACCAAACCTGAACCTGCCCTCCTGTCGACAAGCGACAGTAGGAGCATTTCAGATCATATATATAAATAAGTAGGCATTTCAGATCAAGCAAGATAGTAGCAAGCAGTACAATTTAGAGGAAAGAATAAGATCAACTAATCATTTCTGAAGAAAAAACAACATCTCACTTAACTGAATTTTGTAAAGATCAAACACTGAACTAAAACATTGAACTCTAGATCAATTGCATTAGCCCCTAGCATATCACAACAATTGAACAACCTATGGTACTGCAACAAAACCTATCTCGGATTACATTTCTACTACTACGAGCATTTGATTGCACATTTGCATTTCAAATCAAGAAAAATTGAACGAGGGGTTCTGTTATGTACCTGATGAGAGGCAGGAAAAGTAGTGAGGACTGCGGACTGGACAAAGGCAGCTTGGCTAGGTGAAGCCATGCTTGCGAAGGATGTACGTCACCACAGCTTGCCGGAGACATCACTGAAGGCACGTCTACTGCAACGCTATGGCTCGGGGGTCGGGATATTTCCAAGATCTAGACGAAACAATGGAGAACCGTTGAAACCCTAGCGAATTAGGTGAAACCCTAGCGAATCAGCGGGAAGGGAAGAGAAGGAAAAGGGAGGGCATAACAGGTGGACGATCGTCACCGTTGAATAGTCGTGGCCGTCATGACGCCTGCGGAGGACGCACGTGCTCGACCGGCCGTCGCCGCCTTGATGCCTGAGGTCCCGAAGGGATGGCAGCGCAGTGGCTTGTGTGGATGGTGGCAGCGCAGCTCTCCTCACACCGAACCGAAAGGGAGGATGGGCGGCGGCGCAGGTCTCCTGGGAGGACGGGCAGCGGCGGCGATGGCGGCCTGGCGACGCTCTTCTTTGCGTCCTTGAGATGACTTGCGACGCGAGTGAATGGGAACGGCGCCCGATGCCAAGAGGTGTGGAGCGGCTGCCCGGGGAAAACGAGTGGATTCGGGTCGCCCTACCCCTCCGCGTGGGCTTCCAAAGGGCGACATAGTCTGGCCCGTGGCCAGTTTCCGCGCAGGCTTCTCGCCCCGAGAAAAGGCCGGGATCCCTCCGAGATTGTGGGCTGCCAAAGTAGGCCTTAAATTCCGTGGTCGTCTGATTTCCCTCATCTATAAAATCATCTTTTTGAAACATCCTACTGAACTTTTAAAATTGTTTGTTCTTTTTACTTTGAGATGAGTTTTTCTTATCTGACGTGACACAAATCAAAGTAGTTGATAGTTTTGAGGGTAAATTGCGCTACTACTATCTTTTTTGAAATCAAAATCTTAGAATCACCATCAAGCTCGCCACATATAGTCAATCTTGGCGTCACATCGTTTTGTTTCTTTTGCACAATGTTCTAAACACAAGAAAACAGTAAGTACATGCCTGAAAAAAAACTTGTTTATTTCGATCTTTTGATCTTCATATATCAGGAAATTATTATTAATCCATAATAATCATAAGCAAACACGTTAACTAACTGGTGGGAAAGAAGGTTCAATTGAAATCCTTTTGCTCTGTGTCAGTGTCTCTGTCTGACTTTTGCATGATGGGCTGGGCGGCTAGCGGTCAATGGTCAATTCTTCTCCGCCGCCGGCGGCGGGCAAGGCTTGTCCGGCGAAACGGCCGCCCAGAACTCGTCGTCCTGTTCCAGCAGCGCCATGTGCTCCGGCGTCAGCACCAGCTCCGCGGCGATGCTTCCGGCGCCGTCCTGCCCCGGGTACAGCGACGCCTTGCCGTCGGACTTGTTGGCCTTGCCGCTGCGAGCCGCCAGGGGCTTGCCCCAGCCGAAGTCGCAGCCGTACAAGTCGAAGCGCGGCGAGCTGCCCATCATGATGCCGTTGGGGTCGAAGTACCTGAGGTTGTAGAGGACGGGGCTGGCCATCCACGCGGCGACGCGCGCCCGGATGTCGGCGTCCGTGTGCGCCGCGACCGCGCGGCCTACGGCCGCCGTGGCCCAGCCGTGGCCGCGCTCCAGCAGGCCCGCCGCGGTGACGGCCTCCGTGGCGACGGCGTAGATGGTGTTGCCGAAGTACTCCGGCGGTAGCTGCGGGCGGAGGCGCGTGCGGTTGTTGATGGCGGCGCGGCAAAAGGTCGTTTGGTCGGGCGGCAGGCGGCGCGCGCGGGTGACGCAGCGCCACACCAGCGAGGACAGCGCCTGGAACTTGGTGACGGCGGCGGCGCTGGCCGCGTCCCCGGCCGCCAGGAGCTCCTGCCGCGCCCGGTCCTTGAGCGCCTCCAGCTTGTCGACCGAGAACTGCAGCATGCGCTCGCGCAGCGGCGGCGGGGACAGCCCCCTCTCGATGCGCGCCGTGAGGTCGGGGAACGGGAGCACGACGGGTGGCGTCGGAGTCATCCCGTCGGGGGACCAGCGCTCCAGCAACGGCGGCGGGGCTGCAGGAGCGTGGTGGTCGTCGTCGGCGGCGCCCCGCGCGATGGACGCCCATACGTTGATGAACTTCCACAAGGCGGTGCCGTCGGAGAGCGCGTGGTTGTATGTGAAGCCGAGGAAGACGCCGTCCGTGAGGTCGGTGGCCTGGACGACGAAGAGCGGGAGGTGGTGGCCGTCGTGGTTGACCGCGCCGTCGAGCGGGAAGAGGGACTGGACGAGGAGCGGGACGTCAGCATCAGGCGGGACGACGTCGGCCACGGCGACTCCGTCGGCGACGGCGTGGACGATGTCGACGCCCTGGCCGTCGCAGTCGATGGACACCGAGCAGCCGACGACGTTGCCGTCGGCGTCGCGGTGCTGGTCCGTGGTGAATCGGCCGGCGACGGGGTAGTAGGCGACGAGCGCCTGGGCGAGCGCGTCGTGGAGGAGGTCGAGGAGGCGCTCCGTGGGGAAGGGCGGCCTGGCGTAGAGGAGGCCCTTCTGGATGTAGTCGGCAGCGAGAAAGGAGACGTCCCAGGTGGTGAGCGGGATGCGTTGGCGCGGGCGCGGCGGCGGCTTGACGGTGCGCCTGGACAGCACGCGCAGCTGCGGCGACGGCGACGGCGACGGCATGATGGCCAGTGGCGCTGGTGCAGGAGATGGAGGAGACTGCACGAACTGGATTGGCCACGTAGCCTCTCTGCCTACATATAGGGTTGGGGGTGAACTAGTCAGTGATGTCACTAGTGGCTGGTATGGTAGTGGTACTGCTGGTAGGTGACCTTGGCGGCCGGTCCTCCGTTTTTCGTCCAAATGGAACGAATCAAAAAGCTCAGGCAAAGAAATCACACAGAATATGGTCCGGCACGCGATTTAAAATCGTCGTCGTGAATGAAGCTTCCCGGCCGCTTGCCTTGCCTAGCTCCCCGTCAGTCAGTCAGTCGTGCCAGAGACCGACGCAGTAGAGACCAAAGTCAGAGGCGCTACCTAAGCTAGCAATTTCTCGTCTCCTGCCGAAAAGCAAGTGAAGCGTATACTAGTAGTCCAAAAAAAAAAAGAGAGATGGGCCAGGGTTGGTGACCTATTGTCAAATTAAACAAGAGAACAAAAACTGGGTCCAATTAATTGGTTTGGTTGTTGGCTTTGGCTGGTCTGACCTGCTCGGCGAGGGCACGTGCGCATCTGCCCCACACCACTGTATCATATGTCGTCACACATGACATCATCATCTGATGTTTCCTTCCTTGTGAATACAATTTGTTGCTACAGCATTCCAATCTGTATCCGCGACCAGGGCCGTGTCTAGATCGGAAAAAAAATGAAACCGATAAATAGTATTATTTTCGTCTTATTTGATAAATATTATTCGATCGTGGATCAACTAGGCTCAAAAGATTCATCTCGTGATTTTTAACTAAACTGTGTAATTAGTTATTTTTTAATCTATATTTAATGCTCCATGCAAACAGCTAAATATTGATATGATGAAGAGAAAGTGAAAAAATTATAACTTTTAGAGTGAACTAAACAAGGCCCAGGTTGCCAACGATTTGGCAATAGTTTCAGAGTAACGGAATGGATTTCCATGTCAAAAAAAAAAAAGGATCTTTTCTGCTTGCCCCATGCATTGCATATGCATAGTTGCATACTCCGTGCGCCTTTCTTTTTATCCCCGGCAACCACAACAGATTTCCGAGATTCCAGCAGTCAAGGCCGGGCTTTTCTCACCATATGAGGAACTAGCTAGTGATCAACCAAACTAAGAGCAGGCGTCGTCCCTTATTTATAATAATCGTCCATATATTAGAAAATACATCTCAACTTATTGAACCAACCAAATATAAAGTGAGTGCATGCCGTCGTGTGCGCCTATATATTAGAAAAAAAAAAGAGCCAAAGTCTGGTTTTAGTTCAATGTTGAAATAGTTGAATGAGGCGTTGACAGTAACTTTCCTTTGGGGGCTATATGTATGTTCTCAATAAGAAAATAAAAAGGGGGAAAAGAAAAATAAAAAGGCCTATTATTGCATTGTACCTGACGACAACATGAAAACATACATGCATGTAATTGCAAGGTTTTGGGATTCAGATGACAAAAGAAATTCGGACCTAACTGAATTGGACGAATCTCGAAAAATTTGGACCAGGATTCACTCATTTTGACTTTAGCTAATATTTGACTGAATTCTGACAAAATTTGATCAAGAAAGCATGAAGACGAAGCCAACAAGTTGGTTTGCAATTCTATGTTGAACTTTGTAGGCATGTTTCAACTCTAGAGAATGTTCACCGGGGGATAAGCTCCCCACCAGAATTTTTTGAACTCTAGACTTGACTAAAAATTCAAATTTAACTGAATATTTGAACTCTAGACTTGACTAAAAATTCAAATCTAACTGAATTTTCTGAACTCTAGACTTGACCAAAAATTCGAATCTAACTGAATTTTTGACTGGTATGATGTTGTTTCGGACCTCACGCTTAAATATGGGTACGAGAATTTGCTTTTTGTCGACAGTCTCAGCTGCTTGTCATCTTCCTCTTCACTGTACCTGTAGATGATGATGATGATGGGTCGTCATCAATCCTGGGATCATCATCATGCTGAGCCTTCGCAAAGCGGCCTCTGACTCGCCTTCTTGTCTCTGCTCTGGCCTTGCGAGAAGCATACATGATCTGCTTGCAGAACCTGCAACGACCAACCCAACAAATTAGGGAGGAGGTATTATTCAGAAGTTGTTGGTCGAGAGCCTAATAATACCTTCTGTTCTTTTTCCTCTCGTTATATCTTTGTTTGGCCCTCTCCCTCACCTCTCGCTTCTTCTTGTCCATGGCACTTGCATTGTCATGGTCTGCGCCCGTCGTCGTCGTCTGATGCGGTGCCTGATGGGCAGCAGCCTGCATGGGATCTGCTGTCTCCGGCAACACGCCGCTACACAAAGGGGATACTCCATTGTTGTTGTTCTGCCAAGATGATGGCTGCGCAGCAGACACTGTCGCTGCTGCTTGAGGCTGTTGCTGATGACAGTAGCCCGCCGCCGGCGACGAGGACAAGATGAGCTGGTTGCCATTGCCATTGCCATAAGACGAGGATGACTGCCCCATGCGAATGATTTGATTTGATTTGATTTGGACGACAACACATTCGATTCGTCATCAGTTCACAGTGCATCGATCATTCAGTTTGAGTTAATACAACAATAGAAGAGGTAACAACACTAGCTATCACTGGCGGAGCCTCTTGGAGGCGAAGCTGGGCTGCTGCCCCCCCTACCGTATACAAATTTCTGAAGCTAGCTGTAACGAAGTTATTTAGCACAAGACTTAAGGCATCAACTTATCCATAATCCAATCACGTCTTTTCTATTTCGCCCCCTCTACGTTGTGCGTCGGGCTCCGCCACTGCTAGCTATATATATATACCTCAGGTTCAGTGTAGCTGTAGCAGCTATCTTCCAGCATCTTCTCGAGCCTGGCGGTTTCCATGGCGACATCCCAGTCTGGCGGGAGCTGATGATGATCCTGCACCGCCTGTCCGTCGTCCTCCAGGAGACGCGGCAGCCTGTCGGCGTGCCAGGCCTCCAAGTCCTGGTCCCGCTGCGGCGGGTCCACGGAGATGAGGCGCGCCATCTCGGCGGGGCCGGGGCAGCCGGTGTAGGTGGCGACGGCCGTGCGGGTGACGCCGGGGCCGCCGCGGGCGACGCACACGGCGCAGAGCGTCACGGTGCCGTCGCAGCGCAGCGCGGCGGGCGCTTGGCCGCACGCGTCGCAGAGCCGGGCGCGCGGGTGGCGCGCCGCATCGGCGGTGGCCCCGTGCACGGCGGCGTCGCAGTGCAGGCACAGCCTGGCGACGCAGCAGAGGCAGAAGACGATGGCGTCATGCACAGCGCAGGCCCTGCAGACGTAGAGTGGCAGGGCCATGACGAGACGAGTGAGAGGAAAGACCAATGCAAGTGATGAGTGGAGCTCATGGGCCGTCGGCATGGTGATGGCGGTTAAGCATAGTTGAAATTGGAGCGAGTCATCGGGTGTGGATCCCGACGATTCCGTTCCGTGCATGGATCCGTCCTTCGTTTTCCTGTTAATTAGTTACTGAAGCACTATCTTCTGTTGCATGGTCAATTTACGGCTTAGAGACTTATTCAAGGGTCATGATCTATTATCGATGTCTTGAAACCAAACTAAATATGATCCACTTAAATGAAGCATTATTTCTTCGTGCAAGTTGTTCTAACACGCAGGAGCACTTTAGTAGACCCAGATTATATATGAGACATGAAGGTGACAATAGTATGAGAAGTAATAAAAATGGACAGGAGAATCCATTCTACTTTTAATATTATATGTTAGTATACTTACATGTATATTGCAATCAAACCCACTACATCTTAAAATCTTCCGTAGCATCACTGGGAGTGAGTTAATCTGACCCATGCAGACACAAACCTTTCGTCCATATAAGAGTAAATTGCACTCACCGTATAACAACTATGAATAAATTGCACTCACCGTATAACAACTATCTAGGTGTGTGCATGCTAGTCCAACATCTCGTAATTTATCCAATTTAGTATAGTAACTATCTAAGTGGATGCATGCTGGTCTAACATCTTTTAATCTATTTAAGTGGATGCATGCTGGTCTAATATCTTTTAATCTATTTAATTTGATACGAGAGCTTGGTTCGTTAGTGCATATATGGTCCAAGTATTATACACTCTTGAATAATTTCATTGGAAGCAGCACACACTAGCACACTTATCCATCTCTCTCATCTTGAATTGTTTACTATGTAATATCATTTCTAAATTTTTCCAAATATGAAAGCTACCATTGATTTTATAAATATGGAAAATACCAAACCAGTCATTTTTACTTTTATAATATTATTTTCATTTGTTTTCAACCCTACCTATGGTCACTCATAGCTTGCTAAAGCTAATACGTGGGTTGAATTAGGGACCGATAAATTCTTCTAAAAAATAGACAAAACTCAGTTTCGGTTATAACCAAAGTAACTGAGTTCTTGTATAGGTTTTACCAAGCCAAGAAAAAAGAAAGAAAAAGAAATGAAAAAACAAAGTGAGAGAGAAAAAAAAATAAAAAGTGGCCACCACCATTGAAAGACTATGTATGCAGTAGACAAAAAGAAGACGACGACGGAGAAAAAAAAAGAAGATGATGCAACAATTGTACCGCCAAAAAGATCAAGGACCAACGAGCTAAGTTCCTACAAACATGCACCCACTTATATAGTTGCCTTATTAAATTAAACACTTTACAAGATATTGGACTAAGTACGTGAGTGAATCACAAGATTCGAACCGTGAGTCCGGATTACAGGATTACATAGCAACACGTGGGACATAAGGGCATTTTGAAAAACGAAAATTAAACATAGGCATACGGGAGAATCACTTCGCTCTTTAATGTAAGTGTATAAACTAACAAACATGGACACGAATCACAACAGGACCAAATCGTCTTGGAACTGGAATGATTCCAAACCATCCTTAGACACTAATTTTCTAAATGACATATGGGGCATAAGGTGCAAATATAGAATAGATATAGATACATAGATAGCTAGAAAAATTGTGCGGAGAAAATATTTCATTAAACATGTACAACAATCTCATATCGCTTGAAACCCAAGTCTATCTCAGGTTATCTCCACATATGTTTCCCAGAGATTAGCCATTTACATCAACCGTTGGCTGACACTGTCATGATACCAATTTACAGTATATCTAAATAAAACTGGCATTGCTGTTACTAGCTATTCCCAGCACAAACAACAATCCTACCTTGCCAGAACGACAGCTCAAGGGAGCCGTAAAATAATGCCTTCGGTCACCCTAGTCTTTTCAAGCCGACATCTCTAACTGTCAGTCTTGTACACTGCTAGTCTCATTCATCATCAGATAAGCATACCACATCTATCTCCAAACCGTTTGTAGCAGTTGTTGACGCCCTAGGTGAATCACTGCTCAACCTAAGACTGGCTGTATTCGTAGCAGGAGCCGTCCCCCTAGGCACATCACTGCTCAACCCAAGACTGTCTGTATTTGTAGCAGGAGCCGTCCCCCTAGGCACATCACTGCTCAACCCAAGACTGGCCGTATTTGTAGCAGGAGTTGCCCTAGGCACATCACTGCTCAACCCAAGACTGGCTGTATTCTTAGCAGGAGCTGTAGACGCATCATCACTCAACCCAAGATTAGCTGTAAGCCATTCATCCAGCGATAGTGACCCAGAATCTGGCGGCTGCATGCCCATAGGGATGGAAGGCATTGTTGTATTCAAGCCTGATGGTGCCGCTGCTTGTAAAGTTGGGTTCGGAGTTGGTGGCACACGTTGTGCTAGGTGACTAGAATGCAAGCTTGAGGGCAATGAGGCTGAAGGGAGGACAGAGTGTAAACTTGACATGGCTGAGGCTGCCAGGTGTCCCACATGTACACCTGATGGGCATGAGCTTGTTGCCAGCACTGCTTGTGTCCTTGAGGACATTGCATCCACCCTAGTTGCTGGCAGTTGCTGCTGATTTCCAGGTGGCATGGAATGTGCCCGTGGCGACCTGAACTGGAGATGAGGAGCAGGCGAGCGAGGAGCCAATTCACTCTGAACTCCATAGCTCCCACGTGGAGGTGGCATGTGATTAAGAGTCTTGCCTTGTTCCAAGTTGGGAGGTTGGACCACTTGCAAAGATGGCAATGACGGACGGGACAACTGTGACAATGACGATGATGGTTGGTCCACCTGTGGTGCTTGGACCCTAGGCCTCGGCACTGGTGGTCGACAAGCTGATGACAAGGCAATTGATGATGCTGAGGAGTCCAACGCTGGAGGCCTCATCACTTGTGGCATAGCCTGAGGTGCGTGACGAACTGGAGTATGGGCTTTTGCTGCACCTGAATAAAAGAAATAAATAGTTGTTAAGAAATACTTTATATTAATAAATTTTGGATCCCATCTTGTTCCTTCTTTCAGTCCATCCATACTCAGGATGATTAGCGACAAGCCAAACATTGCACAGAACTTGGCATTTGAGCATTTTTATTGCATTTAGAAGATCTACTGCACCTTTGGGTGTAAATCTCGCAGAAAGGGGAAGTTGCAATGAAATAGAACTTATCACAATGTTTCATACCAAACACTAATCATGTTGAAAACATTAATTTGGAAGGGATAATGAATGTACATGCTCTCCATACCTTGTGCTGCAGACGTTGATATGAATTTGGCCCGAAAATCCTCAGCCAGCGATTGGTTGCGTTGAACTTTCTCATAGAAACCATCAAGTGCCTTCTTTTGCTGAAGATGAGCGGAGTCATGTTCTTTAATTAACGAATCATATTTTCTCTTTACCCTCTCTAGTTCTTGGCTACACTCCGTCTGAAGTTGTGTTTTCTGTCCAAATTGGAGTTGGTTAGACACGGTGATTCTGGAACAGCACAAAGAACTAAAGAAAAAAAAAGGATCAAAAATAAGAAACCTTCATTTCATGGACTTTATTGAGTGCGTCCATGTGTAATCTTAATCTGTGCAACTCATTTTTGAGTGGTTCAACATCAATAGGTGGGTGATTAAACATCATTGATGTCACTGGAAAGAGTTCTGCAGGCTGTGCAGAACCAGGTGCCACATCTGTCTGATAATTTGGTCGATTCTGATCAAGCTGTGCTCTTTCAAGCAGATTATTGGAAAGAGGGATTGATTGTTGCCTCTCAGATTGCAAGGGTTGAGCTGATGCTGCACTAGACAAATCTGCTGATTCCGGCTCTCCCTGCAAAGGTTGAGATGACACTAAACTCTGTCGTGCACATTGGTCCACAGGATTGTTCTGCATCTCGATTTCTCGAGAAACCGGCAATGTTGCCTGCCTGGATGGCGCAGTCAAAGCTGGTGTGTCAAAGTGAGATGAATCGGCCAAAGCAGTGCTCCTATTTCCAGTTTCAACTTCCATTGCAGCATCACCTAAATGTTCGCTTGTATCACCCTGTACTGGTGAGCCAACTGTGTTTTCCTCAACATGGTCAGTACTTCTAAGGTCATCACTTGAAGGTTCCTGATATAATGGTACCAGTACATATTGAGTTATTCTGCAGCTTATGCCATATCAACGAATAAGGATCCTAGACAATGATGTTATGTGTAACGACAAGACAAGAAAACAAGCAGGAGCAATCAATTATATACCATTGGTTCACTGACCCTTATGCAAAGAAAAGCAGGATATCCACCAGTAAATTATAAATTGTAAAGAAACACTCGGATTGTACCATATGAAAACCAACATGATACATATACAAAAGAAAAAGAAGGGATATCAATATGAAAGGCAAAACAATAAATACAGTTCTAACTCTACATGCCAGGGAAACAGACTAACAGAACTACCATAGTGGTAAACATATTTAAGATTGGTTTTACTAAATGGAAACAGTAGGAAAAGATGCCACACCCTAGTTTGGGCTACTAAAGAGTGTACAAATATTTCTTACAGTTTGTGCTAGGAGAAAGGACATTAACTTAACTGAGTAACTGCCAAAGGAAAAACAAATAACAGAAGAAATAAATACTGACATGAGGAGATCTCACATTTTTTTCTAAAATTCTGTTGGTCTTGCATACAAGCAACATTGTTCAGGAAATATGCTATGATTTACAGGTTGAACATGACAATTTTCTATGCTAAAAATGATCATGTGTCACTTGGAAGCAACTAAAAAGTATGTACTATCAACATATTGACCATGCATAGTTAACTGAATTGTCAGTTAAGGAATACTAACCAGTGAAGGAACAGCCAGAGATGCATCTCCTTGTGAGTTGATGCCATCAGAATAATTGCAAATCCCGTTCACTGATGGACCGACAACTTGTGGTGCTTGAACAAGAACTTCAGAAGGTCTATTTAGCACTTCTTCTTCGATAACTTCAGATGCATTTGTGCTTCGAACCAATGTAATTTCCATTGCTGAATTATCATCCGAAGACTCTGGTGGCAGAGCAGCTGCATGAACATGGCAGCTACTAACTACTTCCGCGAAGTGTCTAAATTTTTCCATAGCAAATTCAAAATCTGGTAAAGGAATGTGTTGATCAAAATTTTGATCTAATTGGCCACACTTTGCTGCCTGAAGGGTTTCTTCCTTCAATTGAGACTCCTTGATTCTGGAAGCTGATTGCTGCATATCAAGCCTGTTACGTTGGCATTTCATGTGTTCTAAAAAAGCATACAGCAGCATAGTAAACCATTCAATTGTTAGCTTTATTTTCCTATCACCAGCCTCTTGAGCAATGTGATTTTGACTACTACGAAGATGCTCCACAACTAAACTGCAAGCTCCTTTGAGTTTAGCCACTTCCTTTTTCCTATGCATGTCTAAAAATGAAACCTCGTTTGAATGCTTATCCTGGATACTCCTTTCTCTTAAAGAGAAAACTTTGTCAACTAATTTAATTCTTTTGTCCATTATTTTGCTGAGAAGTTCATCCCTTGATAAACGTTCCCCTTCATGAGTTACTGGGTCAGATGGCAGTTCTTTCTCTCCCGAAACCATCACCTCGGTCCAAAACTCGTCTGTAGCCACGTGATGTGAACCATTCTCAAAGTTATCATCAGTTGAAGTTACCTGGCTAGGGATTAACTCATCATTTCTCAGTCTAACTGAAGTGCCCTGTTCACAAGTTGATATGTTGCTCACTGAAGCCATAGAATTTTGCTTGCTCACTTCCCCTGCTCTACGTGCAAACTTCCTCTTAAGGATCTTTAGTTTCGCATAGACGAACTCAGCAAGTTCTTCTTTGCACTCATAGTTTAAGTTTTCTACAGCAAGCATGAGTGATTCTGTGTGACTGATTTTATGCTTTGAGAGAGAAGCAGCACGCCAACACTGAAGCAAGAACAATACAAAAACATTTAGCAGAAAACTAAATTAATTAAAGTAAAAAATATATATATCTTTATCTAACCAGAGCTAAATTGAATGCATGCAATATGCCCTTAGGCTCCTGGCTGATTTGGTGATTCTTCAAAATATACTCAAGAAATTCCTCACATAAGGATTTCACGTTCTCCTGCAAAATTTATTATGATCCATCCATGAAAGCAATCAACTTAGGTCGAAAATTGAGTACATGAAATAAAATAAACTTTCAGTTTTCGTAATTTGACAGACATTTTTCGGGTAAAATGATCTATGACCTGAATGCATCCTTGCTACAAATACCGCATTTGTCATTTTGTATGTAATTACGCAAGAGGAGACCACAACTATCTTTAACAATAACTTCAGTTTAAACTCTTTTTTGCTGATCCAAGTTGCAAAACAACTCCATGGTCACTAATTGCTGCATCATCTTAAAAGCAATTTGAATGAGTCCACTGATGCAACTTCTGTACAGTGTACACTAAACCTGCATATAGTTGACTAAGTTTGATCAAATTTTACAGTCTTTTCAACATTTTCAAAACAAAGTGGCCATGTAATTAGAAACTGAGGATCTCAAAGGTCAGGCTTCTTGATTCGAAAAAAAGGTGAGGCATGCATGGCAGCAGCCAGGTGTCCAGCCTCACTCTGATCCTCTCCCTCTATATCTCTTCTATGCGGCAGACATAGTGGTAGTGGTAGGATATCTTTATGGAAGAAAATGAAACACTTACGCTTATGATGCTGCTGAGTTGGTTAGGTGGCTCTAATAGCACTCCTCAGGCTGGGATTAAAAAATCCCCTCGTCTGTCCCACGTCAAAGCACATGTCTAAGGTCTGGCCCAGGCCATGGTGGTTGTTCTCACATGGGATACAGTGCCACTATGTATGGGTGAGGCAGGGTTCGGGGGTTTTCTTGACCTGCGTGAGGTCTTCTTCTTAGCAAAAAATGCCTGGGTCGTCTTCTTACCCCCTGCAGGTCGAGTTTTTTAAGGAAGCACTGCCAATGATCTCCTCTGATTTTTCTTTAACAAATATTTTGTTCATTCATTCTGCATAGGATCCATGTACCTGCTTCTAACCTAAAATGATTTTCCTGGGAACTATATGATTCAAGCTGCACGCATTGCTGCAATAGATGGTGATTGAGAAGCTAGGTGAATGTTTATGTGATTTTATGCATCGGCAGTCATAAGCAAGATGACAATGGTGTTTATGTGATTTTTCTCTCTTGTGACTTACGCTGAGGATTACTACTTGACTAATTGATGAGCAATAAAAGTATAGATGTTCTAGTTCAATGCTGACACGTTAGACGTTACGACAAAACAAGAACTATCACGGATGATACCAACATCAGTTTCATGCCAGCACACCCATGGAGATGGCAAGCACTGCCCATGACCCCTAATGCTGAAAGAAGAATATGCTTAAAATAAAGTAGCTGCTAGGAACTAGCAAACGTTATGGATTGAAGATGACATTAGCTGAGAAATATTAACCATCAAAATTCTAAGAGAGACATTCCCAAAAAAAAAAAATCTAAGAGAGCCAAATTCTATTATATTGTGTGAATTTAATAAATGGTTTTACACAGGATTAAAATTTTAAAAAAGAAAGCATGAAGTCATGTTGGGGGGCAATAGAATTAAATATGTGTAGAGTACCGGCAGTCGCAGCAACTTGTATAACTTTGAAAGTTCTGGCTTGAGTTGAACGTGTAGACCTTTTTGTGTGCCATGAAGATTGTTTCGCTCTACATAATGAACTTTGTTAGCAAAAGGCAATGCAGTATCCACACCTCAGTTAAAACACGTCAATTCAGTTACAGATGTAATACCTAGTTCCTGCCATGTATCTTCAACTGATATTTGATGAGAACTAGATGGGGTGTTGTTTTCAGGCAATATGGTGGTGTCCTTGTTTTTGCTAGGTGGGTCTTTTGGAGATGAATCCGTGATTTCACCAATTCTTCTACGCTTTATTCTGGCTTCCTCAGTCTCTTCAGTAGGTATTTTCAACTGTTCTTCTGTGCTTTTCAATTGTTGTTCCGCGTTATGTATCTTTCTACGGCTTCTTTGTGCTGGCTCAGATATATGTTGCCAATGAGGAGACCTCCCATTAAGTAAACTTAACCAGTAGGCAGAGAACTTTGGCAGATCACCATCAACTGATGAAATTCCATCCTTCTCACCAGCTACAACAATAGCTCTAGAATAGAAAGATCCACGCAGATAAGCTTGTGATATGGCTGCATTGCCTGATTCAGTGCTGAGTTCAACCTTGTTGAGTAATTTTGTTAAAAACTCCAAAACTACATTATCCATGAAAAGCTCATCACCAGAGACATTTGAGTAGCTAGGGTTCTGCAACTCCTCAAGTCTATTGAAGAGAAATGATGCACCCCAACTAAGTAGACAATGGCTCAGGCTCGGGGTTATATTCAGGATATTGCTATCCAGAATATGATCATGCTTTGCAAGAATAAGAGCTTTTTCCTCCACTGTACAAGACGAATACAAGCGAAAAATAGGCACAGGTTCAGACTGTGACTCCATGCTGACCTTCTGAAGGGCTCTCAAGTCATTCATGGGATTCCAGTCACTGCCATATATGATGATGGCATCAACAGATGATAGCTTGATGCTTGGACCACATGCACGACTATCGATCAAAAAAATAAATCGCCCCTTAGTTTTGTCATTGAACATATTCATTGCTGTCTGTTTCTTTTGCAGTAGCAATCCACGTTCCACACGTTCATATGACTCGTAACCAAATCTCTGACGAACAAAGTCATCCAAAATGTCACCCATAGGGTTGCCAGATCCACCACCAGACTACCACAAAAATAAAGTTGAATAAGATTGGACCAAAAGCATTGTTAATACAATAACTGGAGAATACAGCAGCAGCATAAGCATAAGTAATCTAGCATCACAATAACAAATTAGAGCTATTAAAACAGATGATCTAATAACCATTGTGGCCATCTACTTGAAAAAAAAAACAGATGCGTGTTAGAAATTTGAATTGAAAATTAATTACATCTTTTCTGCTATTCTTAATTTTGTAACTGAGGCAAGTTAGATAACTAAACAGTATCACTCAGTTATTTGACAATAAACTTAGATGCTAAGTGTGCATAAGCTAGATACCTTCTTGGAAGACTAACTTGGAAAAATGAAAAGAAACTGTGTGCAGGTACGCATAAGGTATGAAAATAATAAAAAACCAGGGGGGGGGCCCCCCCTTAAAAAAACCAGGCTTAGGTAGTACTCCATCCATCCATTCCAAAGTGTAGGTCGTTTTAGTTTTATCATAAGTTTAACTTATCTAACTTTTACAAAATTTACATAAAAATATATTAGCATCTACAATACCAAATAAATGCACTATGAAGACATTTCAAGGTGAATTTGATGAAACTAATTTAATGTTGTAGATGTTGGTGCTTTTTTTTAATATAAACTTGGTTACAATTAAAGAAGTTTGACTTATGGAACAGAAGGAGTAGCGGACTGACCTTACGGTAATCAACATGCACAGATTGTAAGTAAAAGAATATTGGAAGCATTTCGCAAAAAAAAAAAGAATATTGGAAGCATGATACCATGGAAATCTCACCTGCGAAAGAATAAGAACTCTAAGATCTTGAGTCTTGATCTGTTGGAGCATTCTGTCAAGAAGCAGCAACTTGCCACATGAACGCACTCCAATATCAAGGATATCAGTTATAGGGCGATCCTTGGTAAGTGTGGTTTGTAGTGATTGATCAACAAGATAAGGGTGGTCACAACACTGTTGCATAAGGATTAGCTGAAGATCAATATAATTGTCTGCAGGCATGCATGATAAGTAATGTAGATGCAGGTTCCATTTATTCCAGCTAATTGCTACTTTAAAACAAGTCATTGCATGCAAAGAAGATTTAAAAGCAAACCTTCCGAAGGGATATAAGAATGTTGCGAAGAGCACCAACACTATCTGTTTTAGAATATGATCTGAGGGCTGGTGAGTTTGATAGTAATATGTAACAGTACATCTCTAGTTGCACTGGTGAAAGGCGGGCAGGAACCCAATGCTCTAAAAGCTTTGAAGAATCAGCCTTCCGCTCAAAGGCAACATAACGTGCAAGTTTTGCTTTCAGAACAGCTAGGGTGCCAGCTGTATCAAAAGAAACACCATTTGAAACACTCAATGTACCATTTTCTTCAGGGTTGAGGAAAGACAACAGATTGATGTGCTCAGCAATACTTTCCTGCAAGATAAAATAAGAAAATATGACCCACTTGTGGTGCAAAAAAGAATTCTATACAAGGTTGGTGGCAGCACCTTTAGTGAGGAACTCAATAGAACCATCCTAAAATTGGTAGGAAGTCGCTTAAGTTGTTCAAGGCATTTTGAAACTCTAGAATTTTGGCAATCATCGACTATAACTGCTTCCCAGTTAATTCGTTCAATGGCTTCGAAGTCCTGTATAATTATGGAAAGAAACAGGAAACAGAAGGGTACATATTACTTGAGAAGTAAACTTCATGGTTTCATAACATTAATGCAAAATGCATCTAAAGAAAGCAATGGTGCTCTTTTAATGGACAAACTAGACAAGCTGAGTCTAACAGAATAATATTACCTCTAAGATGGCATCAGGGTGGGACAAGAGAACTTGCAACATCACAGAACCATCCTCATAAAACTCCAGATCTTGAATAGATTTGCGTACATCTTTCTCCCCATTGTACACAACAACATTGATGGATGCTGCCAAGCGATTGAACTTAGTCTCCCACAAGGACAGAGAAGTAGTAGTAGACACAATGAGGAGTGGTCGACAGATGTGAGCCAGTATGGATGCCACAAAAAGAATGGTCTTAATTACTCGCTCCTGTATAATAGATTAGTTGATTAGTTAAAAAATGATGTGTAAAATACACCAATGTAATAACCGAAGCTTCCGTCATACTTCATTAAAAACTGCCACAATACAAGGGCTAGAGAGAGTTCAAGAACTTAAGTGGAAAGTGCCAATAAAACCATGGTGGCTAAAATATTTAGATAGTTCTATTCTACCTGATCGTCGATGAAAATAGCACCACGAGAATTGTGCCAGAACTCGCGAAGCTGGTTAAGCGATCTCAAATGATCATCATCTAAACCAGGAGGGCAGCCATCTGGCAATCTCTGGAGTTGCTGAAATATACCCCCCTTAACCTGTATAGCACATGGATAGTTTACCATTACTCAAAATTGTGAAATCTTCAAGTAATCTAGGGCCTGTTTGGAATGTAAGAATGTAACAGAGATCCACAGGAAATCCCATGGGGTCATTCTGAACACATGATTCAAATGGTCTAATGTCCAGACAGCAGAAAGACTTGGAACTAATAGAGTTCATTATTTGCATGAGGTAGCCTAGCAAAGCAATTTGACCAGACAACTGCAAAAAGAACAAACTTGCTTGGAACTAATAAAGCTCATTGATTGTGGTGGACTAGCAAAGGGATGAGCATATACAACCCAAATGATGAAAATGTATAGATATTATCACTTTCTCTTGTCAAATGAAGTTGCAGTGTACCAGTTAATACAAATAAATGTTTTCAATGGCATACCTTGTCTACCGTCAAAGGATCAGATACTTTTTTTGCAGCTTTAAAGCGGTCCTCATAGCTCCTTTTGAGCTCCTCAGCCTCAGGAGTACATAAAAAGGATGAAGACTCAAGTTCCCATGTAGCATGTTCGTATCCCAGATCCTTCCATTTCACTAGCCATTCGACATTACAGGATAAAAATTTATCACCTAATGAATTATAAAAATCTTCAGCTTCTTTTGGAGGCATAAGTAATCTTCTCTTCAACAGACGGTGTGGTTCAGTCCATTCCTGCTTCCACCTTATTATCTAAGAAATCAAAATCAGAAAGAATCCATCAGCATGCATACTTTTGCAGAGCCTGACATCCTCTAAAAAAAGATAAGCAGTGGGATTCATCACACGAGCAAACACCTTTTCTTTATGAATCCTCTTGCTAAATTTGGAGATAAGATCAGAACCTTGCAGAGTGCTATCAACTATATCACTTTCTGAAACCCACTGATTATGTATATGAGCAAGATTTTTATACTTAACAAAATATTGCTTGCTGTTCTCCGCTCCTAAAATGGATAAGCGATAGAATTAATAAATGAATGACATCAAATACAAACTATCATACGTTTTACGTTTTATGTGATATAATTACCTTCCTTGACATCCCATAAAGATTCAATTCCGTCGCTGACTGAATATACACCAAACTGAAGCCTTTTTTTTATACACACTATGCAAAGCCATATTCCTAGGGACACGTCGAAGGGAGGATCCATACACGAAAGGTGGTAATGTTGTTTACATCCTTTCCCACCACAAGACCTAATACCAAATAAAAATGGGTTTAGTTTTTTTCTCAAACTAGCAGGAGAGCTTCATATCGTTTTTTTTCTCTGCATAGCATTATATTAAAGAGAATAGTTTTATTAAGATTTCTGCAGCCATGGAACAAAATTTTCATATTTACAGCATGGTATTAGAGATGAACTGTTCCACAAAACATATGTTTGAAAGATGCATCAACCGCAAGGACTATAAGGTGCCTGATATCGCATATTTCAGTCACCTAAAAACTGCTCAATAACCTTGAAACAGTGTTCACCAAGCTTTACCATTTGAAAAGAAGGCACTTATTCTTAACTTGACGTAGCAAGAAGTATGCAATTTTATGAAAGCTTTGCTGCATTCTTTTGTACTTGTTTCTGGATTTGTTAGGGTTTGCCTACATTGTAAGAGGTTCACCAAGCTTTACCATACAGAACTATTATCATAAATCTCACTAATCAAACTCAAGCTTTAGCTGGGACGAATCCAGAGATTTTAACCATCGGGGTCAGCACATAATAACTATGCTTATATCTAACACTTTACTTATGAAAATAATAGTGTTATAGTGGAATTCTCTACAAGTCATCGGGGTCAGCTGACCCCAATAACAACGAGTAGATTCGCCCCTGGCCTACAATATCTCTAAACCTAGCTTAAGGATCCAGGAAAGTAATAACCTACAACTTCTCTCCATCCAGTCAAAAATAAGTACCATTGCAGCAACAACAACAAAAAAACATAAAAAAAAAACTCAGGCTGTGGGGGAAAGAGTACCCCCCACAGTTTCGGTCTAAAAAATAAGTACCATTGCAAGATGTCATCAAACCATCTTTTAAGTTTGACTAACAGCATGTTTATCATTTTGAATCTATCATATGAAAAGGAACAAATCTATTTCAAAAAAATATGTCCATAACACAAATTGCATCATGACTAAAAATATACAACAAAATATTTATTGATCACTTAGTTTTAGCATGATCATCTTCCATCTTCCGATTCTATAGGTCCATATTTCCCTAAATTCAGTATTAAGAAAAGAACATGAAGCAAAAAAGAGAGAACTTAATTGACTGCAGAGTAACTTACTTCAGAATATCTGAGATTTCCCTAGTTCTGCAACCAACACAAATGTTTTCATTGTAACCTGTTTCATCACATTGGATAGTTTCAATATTCCTTGAAGTGCATGCACCTTGAATCCCAATAGAATGACTATCTTCCACTGACTTGTTGGCCTAGAGGAGGATAAAAGGAACATTAACTGCAAGCACATGGTCATTTATATCCCACTAAATAAAACATGAAATGAAAACACACATGCTGCATGAGAAATCATGGAAGTCTCATTTGATTAATACCTCTTCATGATGAGCAGTAGAGCAAGCGTTATTTTGCAATTCTAGTAGAGAGTTCTGCCTGCAATACAGAAGGTGATTACCGGCTCCATGCTTCCAACATCAAACAGAACCTATATAGCTAATGGCATAAATAATATGCAAAGTATAGTTTAGCATACTTTGAATCACCAGTAGCTTGCTCTCCAGTTTCCAACATGGGGATGCTTTCCACTGCCTTATTTAGTAAGCATTTCTCAGACAGAATGCAAGACTGTACAAAAAAACGCAACATTGCTTTAAGTCTCCAATATGCATTAGCGCATTAGCAGATAATAACAGAAAAGAACCAAGACTTTTATAAATATATATATCAGACACAACATTCAGAGATGTTAGCCTACTAGGACGTCATAAAAAGGTACAAACATAAGAAGAAAGTGATAAAAGAGTGCATGACGGATACTTCGTCCATTAAGGTAACTAGCACCAAAGAGCGTATTCCTGGAAGATGTATGTAATTCTTTCATGCTACTTAGGAGTTAATTACCAATAACGAATAAAAGGCAACATCACTACTTTCCAAAAAGCTTAAGTGCGTTGAATTTGTTTGTAGTAGATACCCAACTGCTGCTTACTGCAATGATTTCATCAGCAGCATAAATACAGAGCTGACTCGTTTGAATTTTAGATTTTAGGGAAAAAAAAGGATGGCTGGCCAAACCTCTAAAACAACATCAGACTGTTGGGATCCAATCTTCAATCCATCTCCCTCCAATATCATCTCAGCTTCATGCAAGTCAGGGGAGTGAACTCCATCTCCCTCCAATGTCACCTCAGTTTCATGCAAGTCAGAAGAGTGAACTCCCAAAACCTTGCCAGCAGACACGTTTGAAGGTTCCTGGTTGGGTTGTTCCGGTGCTTTGCTTTCTTCATGCGCCAAAACAGCACCATCTCCTTCCGGTTGCACCTCAGAAGCTTTTTCCTCATCCTTTCCTCGGGGGGCAAGCACTGCATCATAAAATTCACAGATAACAGCCTTTTAATATTTGGATGAAAACTAAGCATCAGCATCCAGGGAGACAGACGTGAATAGGTGATAGAAATCATCATCCTGAAATTGCTATGCCAAAATTTGATTGCTAAGAAGCTATGAGCCCTCTCAGAACGACAATGGAAGGGTAATTAAGCAAGAGTTGTATGCATGGAGCACTATGATATCGGTTGGTTTTAGGGCTGAGCACACTAAGGATGCTTCAAGACATTGCACTCAACAACAAAGACTAAAACGATGCAGTTCCTTTCCTTTAATGTTGAGCATTCTGAAGCAAACTGGCAGGCGAAATGTTTGCAACAAATAAACTAAACTAAGTAACGAGGTGGTATAGCGAAACCAGAAAAAATCTGATTGGCCAAATGGCCATTAATTAATTGAATGAAATGGCAAGACATCCTGTACCTTGCGACTGGGGTTCTTGTCTTCCTCCTCGATGGAAAAGCGCAACGTAGCTCTTTGCAGGCATGAGCCTTCTGTGCTTCTTGGACGGCATAGAGGCAGGCTGAGCATCATCTTGGGTTTTTCTTTTGGTGGAGGTGGGCGCTGAGGTTCCAATTCCATTAGGATCTTGTATTGAAGAAGAAGGTGAAACATTTGTGTTCCTGCTAAGTCTGGTGGTCTTTTTTGTCGAGTCTTTTGGATTGTTTGGCGAGGATGCGGATTGGGGGGTGGCAATCGCAGCGACGTCATTGGCGGGCGTTTTCGCAGATCTCTGAGAGGAAGGCGTGGGCGGAAGCGGTCTGGATTTGTGCTTTCCTTTGTTTTCTCGAGTGGACCTCCTGAGGTTTGGTGTGTGAGCGCTGGCAGCTGCGGCTGCGGCTGCGGTGCTCCTGGTCTCCCTTCCATTGTTTCTCGTGGCAGCTGCAGAAGCAGCAGCAGGAGGGGCATCTCCTCCTCCAGAGCGGGTATTGGCCATGGGTCAGTAGCAGCAGCACATCAACACCTGGGACAGTTGCGCCGTTTTGTTGAGGGAAGGAAATCCTCCGAGGCGGCGCGGGCAGCCCGCGGCACCGGCAGCGACCTCGTCGCCCGCCCCACAAATCAACAAATCCCAGGTCCCTAACTCTGCGAGTTGAGCGCGCAACCAGTCGTCAGATAGGAGTTTGCAGGCAGTCTGAGGAAAACGAAAGAGAAGAATGGATTACTTACCAACCAACCAACCAACCACGCTCCGGCGGCAATGGGGGAAGAAGAAAAAAGGATTTGATGAAATCCGCTCCGGCAGCTACCCTAGCTAGCGCTGGGCAGGGGCGGGGCGGGGCGGGGGGAGGAGAAACCTAAATAATCTACTATTTCACCCTACCTTCTCGTCCCTGACCGCGCTCGTATCGTGGCGATGCGAGAGGTTTCGCGGGGGCGGGAAGCGAGGCGACCCCACCGACCCAAGGAAGACGAAGGAAGGCGTGAATGAAGGTTTAGTTCCCCAACCCGCCTCCCCCTTTTTTGTGTGTGTGTGACCGTGTCACTCTCCTCTCCCTCACAAACAACGACACAACACAAGCTCGCTCACTCGGGCTAAAATAAATGCGACCCATGTTATTTTTTATGATAGTTACCTATTGTCATGTTTTGTGCATGTTACATAATCATCCATCATCATTAGATTATAGAATACCATAAATCTTATATTTTTAGGTTTGGTCCACGTGTCCCCGTCTATTCGCGTTAAAATAATCTTCTCTATTTACGGTGAGGACTTAACAAAGTCCACTGGCTACAAAGTTAGAATCTTTGGGCAAGAGGTTCATCGGTCACCAGCTTTATGGTGACAATAGAGACCCTAGCGAAAGCTTTATGGTGACAATAGAGACCCTAGCGAAAGATGGATACCTGTTAAGGGTTAGATGAGATGGTGTTTGATCGTTGACGGTACAAGTAAGAACAATAGAAATCGGCAGGTATGAGAAGTGTCACGCTTCTAAATAAGACCCCGTGCGTTGGGCCAGATGGGCCAGGCGAGGCCTAGGACCGATCCTTAGCCGGCCACAAGGCTGCTTAACGCACGGTCGGAGGTAGCTTCGTCGCTGCCCTTAAATATCTTGATGTCCGAAAAATAGATCAAGGTTAATTAGAGAATAATTACCTCTCTTTATAATAAAAGCAGTCTAAATCTATCAAGACTCTTTCCTTAGTTTCTTCGATAAGTTTAGATCGCTTAGGGGCTAAGTCTCCTATGACTAAAAATAGACGGACAATGAAATGTTTCAATGCTATAAGCAGAGTTTAGGCCTAAGGGCTTATATCTCCTCCTCTCCCTTCTAAGCCTTTGCTCTCCTCGATCTCTGTCTCTAAACCAGTTGTTGTCCCCATCCCCTGTGCCAACCTTACACAAAGTCGCCACCACCACCACCGATCGACACTTCGACCAGCCTCTGCACCACCTCCCTCCCTGCCCCTAGCAGCCCTAAATCAACCCCTCTCAAGAAAAAGGTTGTCCCAAGGAGACATAAGATCATGTATAATTAATAACAAGTCGTGGGTTCTAGATCTTCATTTGTGAGATGAAAAAAATCAAGTGCATAGAAAGTATAAAATACCATGGCAATAGATGTAACCATAAAAACACCCGCGGAATCAATAATAACTCATTACAAATACTATGTTGGCATGGCATGAAAGCTCTGGCCTATCCATCTAGATGGGAGTGTCGATGCTTGACTTTTATTTCCACTATCTTCTCTCTTTAATATGAAACATATACATGAATAAAGTTGGGTAATGCAATGTCTTCTATGATGACAAGCAATACTCAAAATTATAAGACACAAACGTCCTGATTATATATGATACATTAACATCTACAAGTTCTAGCACTATATGACGATATATGATGCATGCACATTAGTGCTAACGTTAACATTTGGAAGCATGCTCTTTGTATATCTCTTTTCTAGCCATATATATGTGCACATGTCAGGGGGGTGCCACGTGGGGGAAGTGTAACCATGTGTCCTTTTTGGTGATGGACGCCAGGGACGGAGCTAGCACCATGGATAAAATCATATATGTTAAAAAGTTCTGATAATAACAAAGGTTATCAATGGATTTTTTATTTAAAAAAAGTAACAGGTAAGAAATTTGCATTGTCGGGCATGTAATTATATAGAAGAAGTGTATTACAACAACAATACACAACAAATTAAAAAAACAACCACCTATACAAAAGAAGCGACATAAACCACCGATACGAAAGAAGCGACAACACGACAATGCACTACCAGTGAATCCACCAAAGCAGCACCGACAATAACGCCACCCTACACACTGTAACAAGCATGAGAGAGAGGCGGTGTTGAACGAGGTTTTCCCAACATTGCCTTACAAGGAGGAAAACAATGTCCATGAATGTCATCAATGCTGGTAGGAGTTTGTATCACAATTTTTTTTTTTCAATTGAGACCGCCACAAAATAGGGAAAGTGCCTCACAATACCTCCAACAAAAGGGGATGTGATACCCAAGGCGTTGCCACTTTTATGCTCAAAAAGAAGTTGATAGGGACACCTTTCCCCAAAAAAGCACTCCTCTGCGAAACTACACATCCACACTAGTGTGTGAGCCACCTTTTTAAACCAAACATGTTGTTACAAAGCAGAGAGAAAATGATGGAGACTTTATACACATGTAACGACAATGCTACACAGGGTATACATATTACACATGCTATAACGATAGTGGCACATAGTATAGGGGAGCAAGAAATTAGAACCCACTACGATAATAAAGGAAAGCTACTTTTACATTGGCAAGAAGGACTAAACCTATAGCTTTTGATTGAATATAAGTTTTATTCGTACCAAAACACACATAAGCACCAATTGAACCAAAGAGAAAAAAAAAGGTTGGAACGTTCCATCTTAGAAAATACCACTTCATCTGTTTTAAATTATTAGACGTTTTGGCTTTGTTAGATATTATTTTTTACTATATATCTAGATATAGTGCATATATAAGTGTACAGTAAAAGATATATATGTTTCTAGAAAATCCGAAACGTCATATAATCGAGAACAGAGAGAGTATAACTTTAAGGAGCATGCAAGGGTGGGCGCAACAAGAGCATTTAAAACATTCCAATTTTTTCCTAATCTTTGTACCATTTTATATCTACAAATAATTGGAAATTCTAAATCTATATTCAGGGTAAAACTTCTGTGTTGATACTTGAGAGTAGCTCCCATCATATGAAAGGATATAGTGTGGCCGATCGATAGGTCTGCAGTAGGTAGTATCCACGCAAGGGGGAAACTCGGAAGCAAGAGGGAACAGAGGCATTGGCTAGACGATGTTGTTGTGTCGTCGGAGCCTGGATGATAACTGAGAGCAGACGCTGAGGTAGGGAAGCTGCGGCCCTGATGTCCTGTTCAGATGCACCACATACTGTGGACGTGGATGTTGCTGCGAATTATTATTGGTGGTGCCATGAAATTCCCCTGTGGTCTTGTAAACCTGCATGCACTACGTATCAAAATCATGCATGTGGAAATACAGCCAGTCGTCATTTGCATTGATTATTTGTGCTCTAATCTAATCTCCTCCTAAAATAAAAAGAAGCAAAGTAAATCGTCGACCCGGCGGTCATCGCACGCTCGCCCGGTCAGCATCCTGCAATCCCCGTCCCCGGCCCGCACTCCCGGCAGCTCCGCGCACGCCCGGCTCGCCACGGCCTCCGCTCCAACCCCATCGACCCGGCACCTGGCCGCCGCCGCCGCAAGGACGCATCCAGCTTCCTCCTCCCCTTCAACCCCGTCCATCCGGTGGGTGCACTGATGAGCACCCTCTCCGTCGCCAAGGCCGGCAGCAGGAGTACCCGACGTGCCAGGGCCGCTTCGACAACGACGGCCGCGGCCGCGACATTGACGCGCCCCTGCTTCCGCCGCCGACGGTGAAGAGAAGCGCCGACGCCGTGCAACCTCTTGACCCGCACGCTTTCATCCACTTCGTGCGCCCGGAGGCCTCGCGTCGCGCAGCCAGGACCGGCCTCCTCAGGTCTTCGTTGCATCCTTCGCTAGGTCCTAAACTATCACTTTGCCGGCGAGGAGAACCACCAGGTTTGCCAAATCCTTGTCTTCCTTTCCTGCTGTGTGCAACAGAGCACCCAAACCCTTAACTGGCTATTTGTATTCGGATCTGATCTAACTACCTGTTCGTATATGTATTGTGCCTGCTAATTCGATCCCTTCCAAAGATTATCATGAGGGCATGAGTGTCTTTCATTGCATCTGCGCCTTCAATGTGCTTTGCGCTGAATGTTTTCAAAGTTTTCAAATCAGGAAAATTTGCTTACCTGGTTTCAGGACCTCAGTTCAGCCAAGCCAATCGGCACCAGTGTTGCATCATGTGAATAGGTAAGTAGCTAATCAACTAGCCTGTTTGGTGGGAGCCATGGAGGAATTCTCAGAGTTGGCAAATGTGCAATTAGTCCAAGAGAGCAGGTTTCTTTTAGTAGTCATCTATAGATAATTTACTTTGGCTAGCTTCCAAATTGGTTCCTATAAATTATGTAGCTTACCTGCAATAGAAGAGCTAAATGATACAATGCTGAAGACTGGGACGACCAGTGGTTGTCCCAAACTTTTTGCGAGGAGGACATTAAACTATCATGTTACAACTTGATTGATGGTTCGGACCCTTGCTTGATAGGTCTTTTACCAATTATAAGATCATCATTGTTGGGATGACTAACAGGAGTTCAGGATTTCAGGAACCAGCTTTCTCCCATGCAAACTTTCTCAATTTTAAATTACTGGTTTCCTGATAGTTTTTTCAGATAAGCTGTAAATCCTATATCTTAGATCAGTTTGCATTTGATAATTTATGACTGTGCATGCTACTATGAATTTGAGTATATCTGATATTCTGATCTAAACTGAAACCAAAGCAGTAGCATACTACTACAAATTGCAGTATATTTGAGTTCAGCATCTGAAACTTAATTTCTGACTGCGATGGGAAGTTTAGAAGACCTCGCCTTGGTCTCATCGATACTTGCACAGCTGCCCTATAGAGCTAAAAGACAACAACACCCCATCCCCACAGCTGGAGCCACACAGGTTGGTTTTGTTTCTCATTTGATTTGCAATAAAAATTAAACTCTGATATTACATCAAACCAAGATCACACAGTCTAGAACTAGAGTATCAGTTGACATGACATTTATGTACATGCTATCGGTTGAAACTGGTAATTTTCTAAATAATAATCTGCTACAGCTCTGGTAGGCTTTGATATATTGCTTCACTTTGATAGGAATGAGGGCATGACTGAATTGGAACTGTAGAGAGCAACCAATGCTACAGCTCTGTTTCTTTTTCTCAAAATCAATCTTCATCTTCATCTCTTCTAATCTAACTCATTTAGTTTATTTCTTTTGAGATGAAAAGCTGAAGCCACTTATCTTGCTTATCTTCAGTAAAGGAGGTTGAACATTTTGTTTCGAACTGATTTTAGAGGAAACACGCTTCCAAATTCATTCTGAGTTGACACCATCAAGAACTGATGAACTGTTCCAGGTTCATTGTCTATCAGCGTATTCTCTGAAAATCTCTCTGAACAATTTTAATTTTGATTACAGTTGCCGATCCCACTCTAAAAATCAAGTATCCGCCAGCCGTCTGTAAAATAAGGTATGCAAAATCTTTCTCTAATGATTTCGTTATTGGGAAGTGTGTGGGGTTCAGCTTGATTTATTAGGCTTGGTTTCTCAGGCTATAGTTGAAGAGGGAATGTATGTAAATCATACGGCTTATAATCTGCTAAAGCTCTGTTAGGCTTACATATATTGCTTCACTTTGATAGGCATGAGGGCATGACTGAATCAAAACTGTAGAGAGCAATGGTTTATACATTTGAGATGATTAGTGATGGAAACAAATTCCAGAAAGAATGCCAAAAAATATGTGAAGAATGAATTTAATACTTTGGGTGGTCATTGGACATTGTCAAGTAACTGCATAATTTTATTTGGGAAAGGATCATTGCTTCATGTCAGTAACCGTTCTCTATGGTAAATAGAGCCTTTGCCTATATTTCCAGTGCAGCTGTAAACTAGATTATGCATCAGCGTTGGCTTACTCTGGCAGTAAAGAATTTGTGCAGCCTGTAGAAAGGTTATTCTAAGTAGTTTCATATCATTTTCTTAATAATCTGCTTACTAACCTGTACAAAGATTACTCTTGGTAGTTCCCTACATATAAAGTGCTAATTGCAATTTATATTAACTATTGTATTGTTAATATTATGGATTTATACAATGGATAATAATTCTTGGTCACCATTGGGAGAAAGAAAAACCTTTTCCTTTGGAAAAGTATAATTCCATATGACATTCCAATTGACATAGATATGTAAGTTCCTTTGAAACGTCCCATATAATGATATAATAACTATATTATTTTTATTATAATATAATGAATTGCTAACAGTTCATTTCTACATTTTAGAAGTTTGTATGGTTTCCGTGTTCTACGACTAATGTTGGCTTGAAATAATGGGCAAGTCACACGGATGAACCCGGTAAGCGAAAATGCTATTTCTGGTCAATAATTTAATTATATAATAATGCTACTGATTGTTCTTTCTGGTTTTATATTTGATTATGTGTAGGATGGCCGAAGAATATGAAATGACCTCGTGGTCAAACTATTGGCATACAACGACAATTCAAGAAAAGTGACAATTCCTAAATAAATTCAAGTTTGTCTTTGGCATATCGTAAACATGAAGTGATATTATAGGTTCTCATAGTATGAACAATATGACATTGATGTTTCAATTTAGCAATCAAAATTAGAGTTATATTTTAATTATCTGCCTTTCTTGAAGATTTATGTAATATGATTGGAACCAACATAGTAAAACACACTCATGTATATGTTATCTTGGTATTTAGTGTTTCCGTTGCAACGCACGGATATTTACCTAATATAATATATATGGAATGGAGGCGATGCAACCAATGCAATGCAATGTAACTGCAACCGACCTGAATCTCGAAGAATACCGCGGCCGACAAGCTGTGGAGCATGTCGTTGTTCATCTCGAGGCCGTCGCCTGCTGGGACGACGACGTCTGCGCGGCACTTGATCCGATGGCGGCGTTTATGGTCGTAGGAGACGATGGGTATGCGCAGCTCCTCCAGCACGGCGGCGATGCGCTGCATGGTCAGGTGCGGGCAGTCGTGGAGGAGCACGCCGCCGTCCAGAAGGCCTCCCAGCGCCCACTGCGGCTGCTGCTGTGGCGGCGTCTGGGGCCGCGTGGAGGACAGGTACAGTGTGGCCACGTCGGACATGCTGGCGAGGACCAGCTGGTACGCGACCGCCGCCTCATTGTCCTCCTGGTGGTGCTGGTGGTGCTGGTGTTGCCGGCGGCGCAGAGACTCCAGCAGGCTGCTCCTGTCGAAACCGTGGCGCGTCACCAGCTGCTCGACGGCTGCCTCGTCGACGTGCAACACGGCTGCTGCGTGGACGTCCGGTGGGGGCATCGCCAGGTACGCCGGCATGTCCGCCGGCCGAAGGCAGCGGTGCGCCATGACCTCGGCCATTGTCATCCGCTTGCTGGGCCTGACGATGAGCATCCCCGCGATGAGGTCCCGCGCGTCGTCCGACACCCAGGACTGCACCCTGTACTCGCCGCGCCTGACGTTCCTGGCGAGCTCGGAGACGTCGTGGTCGCCGTCGAAGGGCAGTCCGCCGCAGAGCATGCCGTAGAGGATGACGCCGCAGCTCCAGACGTCGACCTGGGGCCCCACGTACCGGCCGGTGGCGCCGCCGAACAGCTCGGGCGCCGCGTACAAGGGGCTCCCCATCTTCTTGCGCATGGGCTTGGCGTCGCTGTAGACCTTGCTGAAGCCGAAGTCGACGAGCTTGACGTCGTTGCGTGCCGTGAGCAGGACGTTCTCCATCTTGAGGTCCCGGTGCGCGACCATGTTGCGGTGGCAGAAGAGCACGGCGGCGGCGAGCTGGCCGAAGATGGCGCGTGCCTGCTCCTCGGGCAGCCTCCCCTGCAGGACGACGTGGTCGTACAGCTGCCCGCCGCCGGAGTCGGCGAGCTCCATGACGATGTAGGTGTGGGCGTGGGTGGCCATGGCCTCGTAGAAGCGGATGACGTGGGGGTGCTGCCCCTGACTGAGGAGGCGCATCACGCGGATCTCCCCCGCGATCTTCTTCTTGGACATGCCCTGGGCCAGCATCTTGGCGTGGGAGATGATCTTGATGGCCACCTTGTGGCCCGTGTGCCGGTGCCTGGCCTCCCACACCTTGGCGAAGCTGCCCTTGCCTCGAACGCTCTGCAGCTCGTACCTCTCGCGCAGCGCCGCCTGGTGGCGCTGCTGCGACGCCGCCGCCGCCTCCGCCACCGACGACGGCCTGCTGCTGCTGCTGCTGCCAGCATCTCGCTTGTTGGCGCCTGCAGCTGCTGCTGCCATGGAAACGGAACGGGATGGACTGGCTGGCAGGCAGGCTCCCTGCGCTGTCTGTACGATATGTTGCCTGCAGCAAGCTAAGGATCGTCGATCGGAGCGATATGATGATGGTTTAGCTAATTATTAGCAATTAGCAGGGTGAATTAAGGAGAGGAGGCCATAGCAGGTGGGTGTGCGGCGCGTTATAATTAACTTTGGCATTTCGCCAATCTCGAGATTCATGAAGTCATCATCGCCCGTATCGATGGACGTCGTCTACCACGAAAAGTATAACGCCAAACTTAAGCTCCGGTGGACAGGTGCAACGATCGCACATTTGCATTCTACGTGCTACGTGCAAAACAAGGGAGAAGTCGATCCACGTCCGTCCGTCGTCCACTAGGAAGAGAAAGGAAACCCTCGGCCAGGGCCAGCGCGCGGTCGGTGCAATCGATGCTGCACAACGACAACGTGACTGTGACTATCTAAGAGAGTCGAGCAACCCCTGCTTATTATAGTATCTTCCAAACAAATTAAACTAGCTTGACACACACACGTAACGAACACACACTCCACTAGGTACACCACTTTGTGTTTGTGCTGCGGGCTGTAATTTCCTCGCCTTTTCCTTGTTTCGAATCGATGGAGAGATATCGATCGATATACGATATCGTGGACACATGCCTGCTGCCTCCTACACACTTATTAACGTCATGCCATTTGTCATACATATGCTCGCGACACATAGGCTAAGTACTTTATCTATTACTCTCTTCAAATTATAAGTCATTCTAAGAATCTTAGAAAGTCAAAACTTTTAAAGTTTGATCAAATTTATAAAATAAGATAATAAGATTTATGATGCTAACTAAGTATCATTAAAATTTTTATTAACTATATTTTTTTTATAGTAATATCTATTTGTTATCGAAAATTTTTATAATTTTTTCTATAATTTTATTAAACTTAAAATGTTTTGACCCTTTAAGATTCTTGAAATGACTTACCATTTGCAACGGAGGGAATATGATATAAAAAAGGCCTCCCTCCCCAACACATGCAATGCAATGCTTGTTTTCGAATATAACTGCCAAACAAACACTTGTGTCACCAATCGAAGTATCCGAGGAATGCCTCTCTAGTCTCTAGCTACCACTCAATCATATCTTTACCATTTAATTCTTCCCATGCAATATTTTACTCGATTGGTCGATGTACAGTGACAACGATGAGGTGAGATGGAAGGATAAAATAAGATTCCTAGTAGACCCTAAATGTGTGTGGTCTATTTCTGTGTGATAGTGTGCGGGCTTCCACGAAATTCACATCACGTATTAAAAACTAGGCGTGCAAGACAAAATAAGAGAGTACCCGCGTCGAAATATCAGGAGTCATACGGACTAAGGACACTCCCTTTTCTTCTTTTATAGGGTGTATTTACTATATTGTGGTGTATTGTATTTGAATTTGAAAAAAAAGTCTTTAGAAGCATATATATAATTAATTTCACCATGAATCTCTCTTGCAATACATGACCAATATAAAGTAGGTATCTCGTTAAAAGAGCTACTGAATTTGGATTTATATTGATATATATACATCATACACTATGCATTCATATAATTTAGCTAACTATTAATCGGAGTTTTTACAGCTCTTATGTTATATATGAAAAAAAGAGGGACGACTCGACATGGGTTAAATGGAATCGACGTGCATTAGATTAGAAGGGAGTGTAGATATTTTATTTATGTTACTCCCTCAAATCTAAAAGAATAATCCCATTTATTTTTTTCTTAAGTTAAACTCCTTTACTTTGACCATCAACTATTAAAAGTTATATAGATTGATAACCTGAGGTCGTTGGTATTGATATATTCATCATGTAACATATTTTCGGGGAAAAACTTTCTGGATTATTTTTGAGTAAAACATATATTAGTTAGTTATTGGGAGGATTTACCATATTGAATATGTAACTATTTTTTTTTGAGAATTTACATAGTACAACACAGACGCTCATAATACGTGCACACACTCATCCCTATAAATACACGTACGCAAACCTACCCTACCCCTATGAGCGCTTCCGAAGGACTGAGTAACCGGCAGATCTGGAGATTTTCGAATTCACCACTGGCGCCTCGTTATCGACGAAAACGTCGCTTACCACTTAATGCATAACGCCGGTAAAGTCAATGAGTAATGAATTAACACCCAGTTTAAAAAACATCATTCATGCTCTCTTTGATTCAAAATATGTGCCCTCTTAACTTCTCTCAAATACATGTTGTCTTAGAATTTATATGAATTTCTGAAAGTTTTCTTCCCTTCTTACCCTTAACAAGTGCCATCAATCTCATAAAAGGAAATATGGCGATGATATCTTTATTCAATTTAGGATCTTTATTTCCAATGGGCTATATGGTCGTTTAATTCACTTTCTTATTCATTATCGTGACACTGTAAAACATTATGTATTTTATAATAGTGGAGAAGATATATATAGACTATTGTATATTTATACTAGCAATGTTCACAGAAAATTTGTAATTATACTACACCATGCTCTGCCAAATAGTAATGCAAGTGGGTTGGCTCGCAAGGCCGCATATAGGCCTAATTTTATTGGGGCTAACCCGCTTACACCCTACAGGCAAGGGTTACGTGTCCCAGCCTTCGTGGGTCATGGCAAGAACCCATTGAAAGCCGTCTTTAATATTGGTGAAGTGGGCCGATTGCAGTGCGTTCGTGTGTTGAAATGTATAATTTTTTTTTAAAAAATAGAGAAAGTGGTAGACAATAGTTTTAAACATATATAAAGAATATAATAAGTTTTTTACATAGATAATATTTTCACTCGGTCGTGATTTGCGAAACAAAAGTCAAACAACTAGACAGACAAACCAAGCCTGTTCATAGTGTGAGACATGAGAGGGTAAGTGCTATGCAATTCTAGAATAGTGTAAATTAAACCCTCTTAAATTTGATCAAATTTGCACAAAATTGTAATATGATAAATATATATTATTAAATTAAATTCAATATGGAAAATACTAATAATATTTTGTTAACGTTAAATACTCTGACTTAGAATTGCATTTTCTTTTTCGGAACAGAGGGAGTGGAAGTATTATTCAACTGCCCCTGATGACATGTTTTACTGTTGTTTGCTTCTCCTACGGTGGATTGAGCGAGTGGTATTGGCAATTTGGCATGGCCATCACCATCAGGACGTAATGCAGAGATTTAACAACATTATTATATTCATCATTAGAAGTGGGACATATAAGTGGTTTATTATATGTATCCCATCTCATCATGTTGAAGATACATATACATATACTACATAGAAAGCAATGCAGTGGCAACGGTAAGTAATGAAACAAAGTCTGTCGGTCGGCAGCAACAGCAACCAACATGATACTGTTACGGAGTATCTGATAGATATACACACCGTACCATACAAGTAAATGAGCATTGGATCCACACAGTAGTGTCAACACACACGCCCCCAACCAGGTATCTCATTTCGATTTCGTCGTCCCTGGAAATACAGAACCATAGGTGGTACCAAGAACATATTATGTATCCGTCAGTCAGAATGAACAACAGGATAGAGCCGGCCGGGTTATTATGTTGCAGTCATTCCTCAACTAATTGGCAAGGTAACTATATTCACTAGATTAGCTGAGTACTAGTACTAGACCACACATTGGGAAATGGAGCAGCAAAACAAAAGGATTCAGCACTGCACTGCCCGCCGTTGAATCCATCCGTCTTTCCTTCTTGAGAATAAGGACAGCAGAAAAGCCAGATGCTTGCTGCTGCTGAACTAAGCAACCAAATGCGCGTCTCTGCTCACATCTTGCTTAATTAATGTCTTGATGAGCATTAGCTTACAGCTCCAACACCACAACTGCAAGCCAATCGAGAAGCAGGTGAGGCGCCAGTGCATATCACATGTTCAGCTATATAGACAAATAAACAACGCAGAGACAACTCACAGTCTGAATCGGTGGTGATCCACTGCGCCGTCCTGCTGCTGCAGGCCTCCTCCTCCTCCTCCTCCTCTCCTTCCATGTTCTTCAAGCTCTTTGGGCCGCCGCCGCCGAACAACATACTCTGCTGGCTCATGGACGATAGCCTTGACATGCAGTAGTCTTTCCTCAACGGCGTCAGCAGCGTCTGCTCCGAGGCCTTTGCCGGCGCTGACATCAACGACAGTGGCGAATATGCAACCGACGATGCCGAGGAGCAGCTGCCCACGTCCCACTTGAAGCTCAGCTTGCCTGAGCTGCAGCTTATCTCGTCGCTCGCCTCCTGCTGCTGCTTCTGTTGCTGTTGCCGCCCTCCCTTTACGGCTGTTGTGGCCGCAGCGCTGTCCCTTGCGTGGAAGCTCAGAACCTTCTGCATACACATTTGAATACAACATATAAACAATTATGTATTTGCTACAACAAAATCTTCGAATCTTGATTTAGTTCCTAAACTGACTCCAGGGTGTGTGCTATACACCTAAACAAACTACTATTAACCTATGAAAGGGGGCAAAATTAAAATCAAAGGATCACATATATGTATACCTTCCATTTCTTTCCACTGACAGTGGCGCTGTGAGGCCTGGCCTGGGCAGCCCGTTTCAGAAGTTCCTTAACCCGCGCAACTGCCTTCTTGCCGTCAATCCTATGCACCATCTTCTTCATTGCACTGTCAACAATGCCATGCTCGTGGAAGATTGGCAGCACTTTGCAGCCAATCACCACAGTGCCGGTTGGCTCAGCAATGTGCCCCATCCTAATGCCACCTCAGGGCAGAGGCTTGTTGCTGCAACCCCAGACACCTCACTTTCATTGCATCCCCTGCGTATGGGCAGTCTTTATAAGGATTTGTTACAAGCATATGCAGGTTGTTTGGTTAGGCAATCAACGGTTGAGATCAAACTAGTGGGGATCAGACAAGGGGATCCCAAGAGATGAATCAGTATCATCTATCATATGATTGTAGCAACATGGTGGGCAATGCCAACAAGCTAAGCTGGAATTTGCCTTAGTTAAACATCACATGTGGAGATAGAATAATATCACAATGGATGTTCTGGTTGTAACAAGTATAAGAATCTTGATTAGGTGCGTGCAGTTGCGGTCAAAGTCGAACACTACTACTACAAGGCCAGCAACCTTTTAGATCTCCTCAAACAAGTTGCCTATTTGTTTAGCAGTTTAAGTGAAAGGATTAGATAGAAGCTGTGTCATCACACTAGCTTAGATGCAGTGTTGATTATTGATGCAAAGGGGGCAAGACACATGAGATGAGAAAGATTAAGTAAGCAAATGATATGGGCATGAATGATTAGTTGGAAGTTGGAACGCTGTCCTTTGTGCTGCTTAGGTTGGCCATGTGATGCATGCAAACGAACGGCGTCCCTGGGCAACAGCATGTTACTGTGTACTGACATACTGTAGGAGAAGGCTTCTTTTTTTAAAGGTATACTTCTGTGCCTCTTGTCTCACCAGCTATTTTATCTCGAGGCTACAACTACAACTGTATGTTACATATATAGTATTTGCTATTTACCATACATAATGCGTAGTATTGAACTAAAACGTTCCATGAGAGTTCATGGGTTGAAAAACAAGAGAGATACACTGAAGTCTATAGCTTGTGTTGCAAATAGCCACAGAAAGACTGGCACATAGCCAGAACTTCACCCCAAAAACGGGAAAGGAGCCACTCTCTTGAAATGAAATGTTTCAGACATTTCAGTTGAATACGAATTGCATTGCCAACCAATGCATATCCTGGACAATTTCTTTTTGAAGGAACCTGGCAGGATGCATATCCTGGACAGTTTCTCACCAGGGAAACACGGTGGCTTTGGGCTGAGGCAATCTGGCTTAGCTACACATGAATCTATTAGATATAGTTCAGGTTGTGAAAATGTTTTTCTGCTACAGTTAGCAAGAATTGCAAAAGGTCTGCAGAATGGGGACACCTGTCCTCACATAAGAGACATTATGCTCGGCAATGTACTCTAATCTCACTGTCCATGATAGAGCACCAGAAGTCCCCCCAAGAGGAAAAAAGACATGACCAGAATTTGTGAACAGCAATTTCTCGACATCTAGTTATGGTACAAACGTGTTGTGTACTTGGCATACCAATGTAGTGATGCGGTGCGGTGGACTCAGCTTGGCTATTAAAATACTATTTATGCCCCTTCTCTTGTCATTTTCGTATCAAAATAGTGACACAGTGTTTGTAGTTTGTAGTTTGTTCCAGAATAACAAGATCATGGAAGTAGCTACCAACAAAGTGATGTCATCCACGTGCTGCATAACCATCTACTCTACTTCGTTTGTCATCTGGTTTTCCATTTGACATCTGAACTCCTTATGTGGTCTAGTGACATGAAAATCAGAACCATAAAACAAGTGCAACAATGTGATTTTTGTTTCTAGATTCTTCAATTTTATTCTTCTAGCAAAGTCGTCCTAATTTCCAAGAACTTTAGGAATCCTCTGATTGCAAAACAAATTTAGCATTTAGACATATGCAAAGACATCATCCAAATTTGTTTGGTTCCCTCAAGTACAGAGTAACATCAACAGCCACGGTAACAGCTTCCTGGTTGGTTCCATGCCATATTCCCGTGGCATAAAAGAATTTTAGAGCTAACATTCACATAAGGATGGTCTAAATGACCCAAGGGATATCATGTTAACTCAACCTTATCTGAATCTATAAATCAATTAGAAAATGGGAAAACAGATCAATTTTTCCAACAAAACAGGTATTCTGATAATTGCATAATGATGTGAGCCCCTAAGGAAACCAAAGCTAGATTAAGCCTAGCAATGAACCTTGAAACTTTCACAAAACAATTAAAATATTTTCTAAAATTCAGTAAAATTTGCTGAGAGCAAACTTACTTCAACATGAAGCCACCAAAAGTACCAACCATAGAGCAGAACCATCAAGCAACTTTATGGTTTCCTTTCTCTTAAATTATTGAAATGTTCCACAAGGGCAAACGAAATTTGCAAGCATGAAACCTGAAACAATGATAACCACCAAACTGAATCACATACAAATGTATTTGCTATCCTTTTTATCAACAATAAGTACACTTTGGGCTGATTTTCACTGTTATACATCCAATTTATATGTTTACATAAAATTCTTAACACATCTGCCTACAGATATATTTCAAATGTCAACACTATCCAGAAGAATTTAGTGTCTATGTGTACAATATAGCAAAGCCACAACCTCGCAAATCTACTATGCTCAGGTTCATGCTTCTTCAGCTTGTCGCATGAGTTCCAGAATGCTAGAAGCTTTTCTCTTTGCACGTTCTGTGCCAGAATCTGACAGTTCCTTGAGTGCATCCTCTGCTCCAGCGGCCTTTGCAGCCCTTGTTTGCTCAACATCAGTGCAACAGAGTGACCACAGAACGGCTGCAGCATTCTCTCTGTTGCGAGGAGACCCTGTTTTAATCACCTCCACGAGTGGTGGGATGGGATCCGATTGCGCAATTACAGCCTTGGCTTCAGGGTTACCAGCAAGAATAGCTAGAAGAGTGAGTGCCTCATCAATCATTCCCCCAGTAGGATCCACCAAGAAGTTCATCAGATGGCCAACGATTCCAGCTTTCACTGCTCGTATCTTATTTCCCGGGTATATGCACAGATTAAAAATGGCCGTCGCAGCATCTTTCTTGCCTCTTGGGCTTCCATCGCACAGAAGATTAATGAGTGGAGGTATCGCGCCAGCGCCACCAATTGTAACCTTGTTTTCATCTATAACTGACAAGCTAAATAGTGTGGCTGCTGCGTTCTCTCTAGCTTCCATGCTCCCAGTTTTTAGCACTTCCACAATCTTAGGGATAGCATGAGAGCTTACAATGCTTGCCTTGTTGTTCTCATGGATGGAGAGGTTAAGGAGTGCTGTGACAGCATGTTCCTGCGTTCTTGGATCTGAAGAGGAAAGTAGATTGACTAGCAAGGGGATTGCTCCTGCTTCAGCGATGCATATCCGGTTGTTGACATTTCTCTTTGCAAGCAAACGGATCTCACCAGCAGCTGCACGTTGCTCATCTTGGCTTCCACTCCTCAGCCTGTTCATTAGGGAGACTAAACCAGCATGGTCGTAGTCAGAGCTTTTTGCTGCTTTCTTGTCTCGGGAGTTTGCCTTGTTCTTGGGAAGCTCAATGCCGTTGGCTTCACACCACTGTGCTATTAGGCTTTTTAGGACAAAGTTTGGTGTCAGTGATGTATGGGAGAGGAGCTGCTGCGTCTTAGGGCATGTCTTGTGTCCAGAATCAAGCCATTTCTGGATGCAAGATCGCTCATAAGTCTGAATAATGGAAAAGACGAGAGGTTTCATTCATTAAAACCAATGCAGCTAAGGAGTAGAGTAGTGGCTGCGAACTTTGCATTATGGAATGCGTACCTGGCCGCTGGAAACGATGACAGGGTCCTGCATGAGCTCAAGGGATATTGGGCATCTGAATTCATCAGGGATGATAGGAGACGTATGCTTTATGGAGGCAGACCTGGTGCCGAGCGTCTCTGTGGTGGGAGCTTCGGTGACGAGGACACAGTCTTTAAGCTTCTTGAGCAAGGAGGACATCTCCTCGACGCAGGCATCAGGTTCGCCGCCACTGGAGATGACCATCTCATGCAGGGCGAGGGATTCTTTCTTGACATCGGCCATGGTGTGCAGTTGCAGCTTATCTGAGATCCTCGTCAAGACCCGAGGATCAAAGGCCTTGTCAGCAAGGGCAGAGGATATATCCTTGGACAGCTGTGCGTCTGGTGGAGCAGCTGTGGTTGCAGCCCTTTTGAATTGAGAATGCACAAGATCGACCTGGGCAGGTGGATGTCAGTCGTCAGTGCAGAAAGCAGGTGATGAGGATTGTGTTGTGGAGGGGTTTGAGTTGGTACCTGCTCCATCACTTCTTCAGGCATGTCGAAGGTTTGGTAGGGCAAGGCATCCAAGGCGAGGTGAATGTGCATGTTGACAGTTGCAAAGCGTTGGAGCACGGCATCCCCTTGCATGGCCTGGTTGATTCAATTCAATTCAATGTTGATGGGTTGGTTGGAATTGGGATTCAGAATCCATATTATTATGTAGGTCCTAGTCCTAGTAGAAGAAAGGGGAATGAAGGAGCAAGCAGGGCGGCAAGGCAGCGCACCTGGTAGATCTTGCTGCCGTCGTGAACTGCGCGGAGGAGGTCGCGCGCGGCCCCCAGCCCGTCTGCCAGAGGCAAGGCGTCGTGCCGGTCGCGGTCCCGGTCTTGGAGGTGCTGGAGCAGGGGCGCGAGGAGGCGGATGCGGCGCGCGAGGTCGCCGCAGAGGCGACGCATGGGCCCGCGCGGCCCCGGGAGCGCGGCGATCTCCGCCGCCACACGCGCCGGCATGGCCGACGCCTCCGCCGCCGCCGTGGTGGGAACTTAGGTGGTTGGCGGTGGATTAGCGGTGGGAATTGAGGGGAGATCCGATTCGATGCAATCAATTGTCGTCCCTCTCGTCTCTAGGCGGTGGGAAAGGACCCAGCCGCCAGCTCCAGCTCCAGCTGAGAGGAGAGAAGAGGAACTGGAGGATGACGACGATGGAGACGAACGAACAAGACACCCAAATCAAAGCAAACCGTCCGTCAGACCAAGTAAGAGTAAGAGGGGAGAAGAGAAGAAGAGGTGGTCAACTCGGGTCATTAATTTGAACGGAAACTTGTCTGCTGGAAAATCAGCGACCACAATTACATTAACCTTCGAAGCAGTCGCTAATTACCACTTATTCATATCCCAAATCAGCCATCGCATGGGACGCTGCATATATATGATACTCAATACCATACCATGGTAGTAGTATTTTTCTTTTCCTTTCAAAATAACAATTATGCATGAACGGTGTCTCCGGTATTGATTACTCCGTTTTTAAACTATAATATGTTTGACTTTTTTAAATATGAAGTTTGATCACTCGCTTTATTTAAAAAAATTAAAAAATAATCAAATTTAGATTATTTTATAAAATCTTTTTTTAATAAAAAACAACAATAAAAAAATAATATTTTAAATAAAGTTTTAAATAAGATGAGTGATCAAATCTACGTGCGATGAAAAAAAAATTACAGGCATTATGTAAAACAACGTTCAGAAACTCTACTGTATACCAGTTTAAGCGAACTAAGGTTGACCGTTATTAGCAGTGTTTTATTAAAGACAGTATATATTTCGTGCCTAGCTCCTGCTCCTTTACTACTATTTATTATTAAAAAAACTAGCCATATTGGCAAAGTGCCCACAATCACACCTATTTAGAGCTAATTCTATTTAACAAAAGGATGCCTAATGTGACATCGCGGATTCGCGAGACGAGGTGTCAGTGTCAAACCCATCAAAATTGAATTGCAAAATCTGTCTCCAGGACCCAGGACTTGACTCTGGGCGGGGCTGCTTCAATTGCATTGCATTGCATCTAGTATTACACCAAAAAATAGGCAGGTGTGCCACCACTTGCCAACCACAGCGCGACTACACTCGATTCAAGAGTGTAAACAAACAAAGAAAATTACTTAGATCCAATGGCCTCTTGTATCCTTCTCTAGCTCTTTTCTTCGCCTTGGCCTCCAGCTCCTGTATACCAACGATTCTTGTCTTTACCATGCTTTGCTTCCTCATCAACTCTTTATGTACATCACAATAGTGACCCCCCCAAAAGACAAAACAAAATCCTGCTTGCTAGCTACCCTACTACAACACCCATCTCTTTTACCACAGCAATCATGACACTGGAACAGCCTTGTACAGGTATGACGTTCCATGGAATATGGTCAGGTGTGCCCCATTAAGATAAGCTTCCAGCTGCAAAACACCAACATCAGTTAGATTTAGTTCTACACACCATCTAAACTGAACGGCAGGCTTCGTAGTTAACCTCTTCAGGAGGGACCCTAGAGAAGCCAAATTTCTTCATCCAGATCCCTTCAGCTTCATGTGCAGCTGGAAGCACAAAGTGCTTGATCTTCAGTGAGACTAGCACCCTCTCTATGCATGAGAACAAGGCTTGGAAGTAGCCCTGCATCAGCGTAATAGGTCAAACATCAACCAATGAACAAAGAACCAACCGCATGACCAAAATAAACAATGTATATTATTTAGCAGCAAAGCAATTCTAAGACCCACCAGCCCTTGAACATCCTGGCTTGTAGCAACTAGTGGCAGCTCAGCCACATCACCTCCCATCACACGCATAAGTGCTGCTGACACCACAGTAGAGCTGCAACAAGCAACTACTGTTCAGTAACAATGAATGGAAAAGTTGGGACGATTTTCCATTTTACTATAACAGGCTTACCCCACAGTTAACAGTGCACAGTACATTCCACTGTAATCTTGTCCAGGCATTCCCTCCTTAGGTCCCCTCCTGGTACATTTAAATGAGATAAGGACCTTCAGAGGCAGTTGCATACCTCTAAAACAAAATGCTGTTCGGTTATCTTACCCATTAACCATCTCAGGAATCAAATCTCTACCAGTGGGAGCTTCACGGATCGGATCAAAAGATTGCTGCAAGAGAACACTTAGTGAGAAACCACTGAAGTCTTGGTTCTAAGATAATTGGATAAGAAGTCCTTAATGTCCCTCCACTAATAATGCTAAGCTGGCAACTAAAGCTTTGAACTTGCTACTCCAGCCAAAATCTCTTAGGAACAGAGCAAACATTTGTTATTTTCTATTCTGAGATGAGAATATGACAATTTCACAGCAATTTCCCCTTTAAAGTGCCAACAAGCTCACTGTTTGGCATTACACTGCTATCAAAGAACAAAGAACTAACCTAAAGCTGGCATGCCCGGTAGTAACATGGGCTAAACACAGTTCTATCGATAAACAACTAACATTTCTGACATATGATATAATGCATCCATCCAACATAATAACAAACTACCCAAAACAGATTACCATTAGATAAGAAACACTTCCAAAGGATGAAATGAAACGACGTTTTACCCAGAAATTTATCTATACAAAAACATATGAGATCAAATAGTGCAGGACTTACATGAAAAATTGGCACTGCAGCAGAGAGCAATATGCTTCCCTCTTCAGTAGCCCTTTTACCAGAAAGTAATTGCCATTTGAGATCTTTACTGGTGTCCATGCATAACCCTCTTGTCTCATGTTTCTTCCTTATGATTTCAAGATCTGGCTCCGCCAAGAGTTGAGCTCCATCTGAGATTATCTTGTCCAATGAAGATCGTGTCTCCGAGCAACTGCTGCAACAGAACCATTCCCCCTCTGGCAATTCCTGTACGAAATTGTATTGTGTTAGCATTGGGCCATTCACCCAGGTAAAAGGCAAAACTGAATATATCATGCACAGCAAACCTAGTAAGGTTAAGATAATGACTGATTTTAATAATCGCATAAGAAGGTCATTCTGCACTAACCTTTAGTTCTACTTGCCACTGACTCTGCAAGCATCCTACATGATACTCTTTCTCACACTGAGCAGCACAAAATAGAAATATGTCAGCCAAGTATGACAGTAAACTTGCACAAGCATGTTGCACTTCAATCTAGAGCAAAAAAAAACTAAGAGAAAAATGAACCATATGAAGAAAAGATTATGTATTAATTTTTGGACTATAAATAACGATGTACAAGAAAATATATCAAGCCACAGCAGAAGAAGGAAATGCATAGCATACTTGGTCACAGAGTATCACAGTACGCTCATCAAATACAGCATTATTGAAATCTTTCTGTCTGCACAGAGAAACTTCACCAGTTAGAACACTGTAAAAGTGCAACTAGCATAAAAAAGCACAGCTAGCAGTCCAGGAGGCATATTGACAACTACAAACATTAAAAACATAACACACATTTCACTGTTCTAAGAGATAACTGCCACGAGTGCCTACTGCCAGCCACCATCATTCTGCCTTGCTGGAAACTCCCCTAGATAACCCAGATAGCTAAAGGCATTATGTACCAGGGGTTTAAACTCTTTATTACCTTCTACTCACAGTATTTCTTTAGGTGCTGTTTGATTTACATATTGATTTTAGCCTAACCGTCTACATTAAGAGATTCTACAGCTGGCAGCGGCCCATTTCTTCCCGCATACTCTTTCCCATAGGATCTAACAGAATCATTTGTTTGAGCCTGTTACGGAAAGTTTACCAAGAGATTTTCCCAACCCACAACTAGTTTGTATTCATGGCTGTTTTACATTCAACAGAACAATAGAATAAAAATACCTATGATCAATACTTCCTAAAAAATATACATAAAAGAAAAGGTCCCAAGCACTCTATTTCCGTGCCACATACGCAAAAAGGGCTTCTTGTGTTCTCATAGGAGAAATTTAAGAAAATCAAAAATCTAAAAGAAGAGGTTTAGGGATTCAAAAACCATGTCAAGTAATCAAATGACTTTGTGAAATCTAGTTCTTAAGATCTAGATTTTATTTTCCCAGCCTCCATCAAATAATAAGGATAAAACTAAAAGGGTCAGCTTTAAGAATCCATCCTCATGTGGCCATGCAGATTTCCGCTAATGCACAAAATCCTGCTCTCCAGGGCATACTTTCTCTAGTTGCAGATCATAATTTTCTCTCAGTGAGGCTTCATGGTGATTGCATGGGCGACTGACAAAAAATATTGTAAGGTATAGGTCCAATGAGAGGACAGGTGGAGGGGGTATGGATGGGAAGAATCTAAGTAGATGGGGCCATGGAGAAAAGGAAGAATAGATAGAGGAACAGAGATGACAAAACGGGTAACATTTGCTTTCCATAGAGGCTGAAAATACATTTGTGATTTTGCAAAAGTACATCTTACAATTGTGGATGTGGAACAGGCCAAACAGCTGGTCTGAATACTGAGCATGTGCATGCATATGTTGAACAGGATATTATGATCTAATCATCTGATGACCATTATCTGTACACTAAGAAGTTTATGTGAGCACCTACCTTCGCTCGGTTGCATGGGTTTTTTACTTATTTATTTGTGCCTCAAGCTATTTACAGGCTAAAGTGCTAAATTAACTGCACCGGCACATTCATAATAAGACGGTCAGTTCCCACTGGTGTAACTAGACTGTAAATTGAACAGGTAGCAATGCAGATGAACCCTGGGTACTAAAATTCTTAACTTTTCCAAGCTACAATTGATTAATCAAGTATAAGCATAGCTTATCATAATGCATATATGGCATATATACAAGGAAACAGTACTCACTTGCACAGAGCACAGCCTCCAAGATCATCAGAGATGGGGACAATCCGTATAGCTCTTTTCATTATCTGTTCAATGGAATCAACTCCAGCTTGCCTCCCAGCAGCTTTAGCATTTTTGTTCTTTGCTAAAGTCTTTTCTTTTTGCACAAGATTGTGACAATTATCACAATACCATTCTAAGGGGACTTCAGATAATCCAACACAAGCTGCAGTTGGTATAACAAGCAAGCCAGTTGTTAAGACCATTCTCACAAAAAGAAGAAAAACACTTCACAAACAAATAACCAAAAAAAAACATTCCAGAGCTTGTAATTAATTACAAGGACTTGCAAAACTACCTGGATGAAATGACCTTGGACAGATTTTGCACGGGAAAATGTCTCCCCCCTGACCACATTCTCTGCACAGATCATCTGTCTCACGTTCTGACACTTCCATATCCTTTGATAATTTCATTGCCAGCTCATGCAATGATACTCCATTTGATGTGAATATGTTATCATACCTAAGTAACAAAGTGAGGTCAACCATGATAACCCTGAGTTCACACAATTTAAACACAGGAATATAAAGACTTACGGTTTCCGCCTTGATCCCTCACCCGCATGAGCTTCAAATGCTGATGGGCTAACCTGAATATTCCAGATAAAAACAAAGATTAATTATTTTATAAAATGTAAGATGAACATGAAGAAATAACTTAAATGAGAGAAGAGTGAGACCACTGTATTGCAGTGATTACAGTAGATTTTTTGATCCTTGATATACCCGTCAACCTTTCTCTGCATCATGCAATGCAAATTATAAACCAAAGAAAACACTAAGTGAATTGAAGAAAACCAGGAGATAGCCTTAGTCTAACAACCTGCCCATCAACATAGTAAGCTACTTCTGTGCCATCAAGCAAAACAGTGAAGACCAATTTGTGTAGTCTGTTATCCCTGAAGAAAGTACCAAAAGAAATACCAATGAGCTCATGCACACATAACAAATAAGAAAAGATGAGACGCTTATAGTGTACCAACTTGTTTGTTACTTTGCCAGCACTCCCACCCTTCTTGCATGACGATATGTTCTTTAGCAAAGGCTCCTTGGAAGTCGGAGTCAGACTACAGACCAAAAACAAAGGATGGAAGGAAATAATAAGATCAAAATGCAAGAACTTAAAGGTGATTTAAGAAAAAAAGCAAAATTTGAAGAAAAAAAAAGCCACTTAGCATCTAACCAAGGCACAAGAATATGTAGCACACTGTTTGCTCAAACTGCTTACCTTGAACTGCCATTACATGTATATGATGTGGTGAGAGGATCTTGAGGTTGCTTTGACTCAAGGCAAACTTGACACAGTATGTTTTCACTTTGTGATGACGGAAGAACAGGCTCTGCAGCATTAGGAGATGTTGTCAACCGTATCAGAGAAACTTGCACTTAAAAATTACTCAAACCATGATGTTCTTACCGTTGCAATTCAAACAATTGACATGGCTCCTTTTAATTATTGGATCAATGGAGGAACGGATCATTTTTTCCAGAGACTCCAAGGGAGATCTGTCAGATGCACGCAGCACATCACGCAAACTATTGCCATTTCCTAAGTAAATGTAATCAGCAGGGTGTTTTTTGGTGCTTCCAGCATGTTGTTCAAAGTAATAAGCTGAAACAACCTGTCAAAATGAAAAGGAGAATAGCATAAATAAACAGTTTTGGTTCTTTAACAGTTTATAGACTATACGAAACATACCTTGGAGCCATTACAGGACAGGCAAAAGCAACGTATATTGCAACCAGTAATCACACCTTTTAGCACAGCCTTCTGTAACTTGCAAGAATAAACTTATGTCAATAATTGCATGAGATACAAAAACTAGACAGACAACAATCCAAGGCAATATGTCATCAAGGCAACTTCAATGCCACGATGCCAACTTTATCCTTAAGCTGTCATGGATCATGGTTTATGGTTTGCCAAATACTCCTACTGTATCAACAAAGGATAACTCTGCCTTAATATTACTACTAGAATACTATGTTTTTTTTGACAACATACTAGAATACTATGTTAAATCAGTAAAAAAAGTGTAAGATATGAATTTGCAAGCCATTAGCACAGCACTAAACACAGATTTAAGAACTGCTCATAAAACATTATGGCCGATTCTCACATACCTTGCTATGGGGAATGATGTACATGACTGGCATCCCCTCGAGCAGGCCTGTGTTGAGCAGCTCTCTAATGTTTCCAGGGTGCTTTGTGAGGCAGGCAACTTTCTTTGACATCTTCATCTCCATCTTCTTCACTGATGGAGGGGAGTCAGATGCGCCGTCCAGTGCATCGTCAGATCCAACCAAACTGCTCTCAACCTTTGTCTTGAGCAACGATCTTGTGAACCTTCTCTGAGGCTTCTCCAGGAGCAAAGCGAAATCAAACGAGGCATCCTTGCTGCCATCTGGTGTTGCCTGACTTTCACAAGCTGCAGACTCTTCTTTCTCTGGTATATTATTCTTGAGCAGCGATCGAGTGAAGCGCCTTGTAGGTTTGAGCTCGGCAACAGCCACAGGTGTGGCAGCATCCTCAGCTAGCATAGTATTGGAGGGTAATACATTGTCCACGGCCTGCTGCTGTAGACTTGCTCCGTTGGAGTTTGAGTTATCACATTGGTCTTTTCCAGCTGCAATGGTGACAGCCTGCTGCTGTAGACTTGCTCCATTTGAGTTTGTGTCATCACACTGGTCGTTTCCAGCTGCAATGGTGGTTTCTAGCAGAGTTGGTGGTACCCCTGCAGTATCCTCTGCGGCCACATTCGGCTTTGATGCGCCATCTGCAATGGTAGTTTCCAGCAGAGTTGCTATTGATGCAGCATCCTCTGCGGCCACGTTCGGCTTTGATGCACCATCCTCTGCTGCGGACAGATTCGGCTTTGCAATCACTTCCATTGCCGAGTCCTCTGCTGCACTATCCTCTGCTGCGGACATATTCGGCTTTGCAATCACTTCCATTGCCGAGTCCTCTGCAGCGTGCGATGCCTGTGGGGCTTCCCGCATCGATTGCGGAATGACATCTTGATCGGCATTGGAATCGGATCGGCGGTCAGAGGCGGTGGGAGGATTAGATCCATGGAGCGGTTGGATGATGTCACGGAGGGGCTGGTTAGGCGGCTCGGCATCGATAGGCGGCGTGGGCGGGGAGACTAGATCGGCTGCGGGGGCGGGGGCGGAGGGATGGGCGGGCTGGCCGGATCTCTTGCGCCTCTTGAGGGATGCTGATGCCGATGGGTCCGGAAGGGAAGAGATGCGGCGGCCGGAGCGCGTGCGGCCGGGGGAGGCAGTGATCTCGGAGAGGGACTGGAGCGCGAAGGCGAGCTCACGCTTCATAGCCCGCGGCGGCGGCGGCGGCGGCGGCGGTGGCGGCGGCGGCGATGGGGCACAGGCACTGTCACCGGAGGGGGGCGAGGCCGGCATGGTCATGAGACGAGAAAGGGAGGGGATTAGGCAGCGAACCGATTACGATTGCATGGGTACTGCCTGGATTGCTGCTTGCTAGGGTTTCGAGCACGGGTGTGGTGGGAGGGAGCGAGAGAGCCAGGTATGGAGGGGAGGGAAGAGAGATCGGCGAAGAAGACGATGAGGCCGAGAAGAAACCAATCGCCCGCTCGCAGCATTTACTTTCCTTATTAAATTATTATTACCTACTATTATTTTATTTGATGGTCCTTTCTCTGATCTATGATCTATCCTGCCGTTTCCTTTCTTTATTATTTAAAAAAAAAACACGCACACACGACGATACACCCTTTTGCTTTTGCGGGAAATTTGCCTCTTCGATTCGCATTCGTATTGGCCACTTTGTGTGTGTGTGTTTTTTTTTTTACGATAAACCTCTGTTCATAAATTAACGTCAAGAAGCTGTTAAAATTATTACATTGCAACGAATGTTACATGGTTGAGTGTCAAATTAAGTGGACACTCATTTGCATGTGTATCAAAGGCACAAATGCTATTACAAGGCTGTTGAAAATTATGGCACTAAGAGCTTGTCTAGCGAGGAGATCAGCCATTTAATTCTGTTGCCTTCTAATTCTTCTGACAGCTATTGAAGGATTCTGTAGTTCATCAGCTACAATCTGGGTAAGAGGTTTAATCCTCTAATGAGGAGGATGGTGGAGACTTGATCCATTAATGAAGTTAACCAGTTGCTGGTTGTCTGAAAGGACTGTGACATGCTGCAAACTCAATGCATTGATGAACTTAGCTGCAACAGCAAGAGCAGCCGCCTCCGCCATCAGAACTAATGAAGAATTCTTCATAGCCGCTTTGATGAAGATGTTGTGTGGAGGTTGGCTTTGAACATCAACAATAAAGATGCCAATTCTTGCATGACGGAGCACTGGGATTTGTTGATCAGGTTGCGTGAAAGCGTCGATATAGCAGCGGAGACCATGTAGTTCCGTGGGGATTGGACAAAGAACCTGTCAACAAGAACAGGTGCTGCTGTTTCCCCATGGAGGCGTCCTTGACCTGCAGAAGAAGAGTTCATGCCTTGATTGGCCATGGGTCTATTGATTTGGCTTGAAGAAGTGGAAGGGAGCTGCTGCTTTTGATGGACGTCCACCTGCTGTTCATCAGATGAGAGTTGATGATTTGACTGTGACATTTGCTTGATTGGTTCTTGGTGCCCTATGGCTTGGAGGTGAGTATTCATATGGGCATTTGCTGTAAGATAAACCTGGACAGCTGTCCAAGTTTTTCTTTAAAAGTTGTGGTCATTTCTAACTTTCCAAATATACCATAAAATAAACAAGGTTCTAAATAAGGTATAATCAGAAGGGTTAGTGGTGATGAGAGCACGCAAAGTCATTCGAATACCATCTAATTCCTCAGGAACATTATTAGTGAAAAGCTGAGGGTCTGCAGTAGACCACACCTCAGTTGGCAAATGACATTTAAAGAAAAGATGTTGATTAGTTTCAATAGCACCACAATAAGAGCAGTTTTGACTAATGTGTACAGAATATCTGCCAGCTCTATCAGCGGTCGCAACAGCCCTTCTAATAAGCCTCCAAGCAAAAGTTTTAAGGAGGGGTGTGATAGACTTACTCTTCCATATCTTTTGTAAGATGGAGTTTGCTTTGGTAGAAATGCTCCTTGAGCAATTGGTGGGAAGCTGATGAACCTGTTGGTTGGCTAGATAATGATAGACAGATTTAGTGGTGCACATGCCATTCGTTGCTAGTTCCAACCTAAGAATGTCATCAGAGTGAGAGTTAACCACAGGGGTAGCTTCAATGGCGCTGACAGCTTCATAACTGAAAGTGGATGTAAGTAGTTGGTGATTCCAATTGTGAGTGCCAGGGTCCCAAAGATCCGAGACCGTGGCAGGTAGCGGGGTGGTAACCACCGGCATGATTAGGTGCTCATGAATCTGTCTCCAAACAGTGGTCCAAGGCGAGGAGCAAATGGAGGTGTTTCCGGCCTGCATGAATTTGGTAAGTGGAGTTGTTGTCAAGATATTCTTTAACCTGCATGATAGATGACCAGAAAATAGATTTAGTACCCTCAGTAGGGGCATTCCAGAAAGAATCATAGGGGTAATATTTGGCTATAAGAATTGCTGAAAGAAAAAGGGTTATTGTTATTAGCAATCTTCCAGGCTGCATGAATGATAAGGCTCTTGTTGATCATCTCCATGTCCCTAACACCAAGTCCTCCTTGCTCAGTGGATTTGCAAATATCATCCCAAGAGTGGTAGGCAATGGGGGTAGTTTCCTGCTCTTCCTATACTCCTCTCCACCAGAACCTTCTAATAATAGTGTTAATTTTCTCAATGAAAGTCTTGGAGAAAAGGACCGTGGACATGTAATAAATAGGAATAGAGGCTAGCACTGATTTAATGTATTGAAGTCTACCAGCATGGTTAAGCTTGTTAGGCTTAATGGTACCAAACTTAGCAAAGAACTTATTATAGGTGAAGTTGTAAGCTCTATTTTTATCTCTGTGAATGAAGATCATGGGGTGACCTAAATGCATTGTATTAGGCTGCAAACCAGAGACAGGAAAACATCTTTGATCTGTCTTCTAATGGAAGCAGGGACATTCTTACTGATGTAGATGGCAGATTTTTGAAGGTTAGGAGTGTGACCAGACTGTTGACAAAACTGATGGAGAATGGCTTTTATTGTCTGTGCTTCTTGCAATGACGCTTCTCCACAGAGAATGAGGTCATCTGCAAATAAGAGAGAATGGATTCGGGGTGCATGCATCCCCAATGAAATACCTGAAAGATTTCTGTTATGTAGTTCCTCCTGCAGCCTGATAGAGAGCTCATTAATGGCAATAACAAAAAGATATGGAGGTAGGGGATAGGCCTGTCTTAAGCCTCTTTGAGAATTGAAGTGGCCTGAAGGTTCATCATTAACCAAAATAGAAAAAGTAGGAGAAGAAATACAAGCTTTGATGAGATTAATAAAATTGTGATTAAGGCCTAACCTTTGGAGGGCAGCGGAGATGAAGTTCCATTCAAGTCTGTCAAAAGCCTTTGCTAATTTAATTTTAAGAATAAAGGCCATGTCCTTCCAACCTTTTAGATTAAAGGGGTGAATGATCTCCTGTGTAATAATGATGTTAGAGGAAATATGCCTGTGAGCAATGAAGGTAGATTGAGCTTGACTAACATAGTAAGGAAGGTGGTTTTTGACTCTGTTGGCCAAAGATTTTGTAATGATTTTGTAAATAACATTACATAAACTAATAGGCTTGTAGTCCTGAGGAATAGCAGGATTATTCTTTTTAGGAATGAGAGAAATAAAAGTTTGGTTAATTTCAGAAGGCATGTGAGCATGGGTATAAAAGTCTTTTACCACTTTGTAAATATCATCTTTAGCCCAATCCCAAGCTGACTTATAGAAAGCAGCATTGAGCCCATCTGGACCTGGTGCTGCATTGCTTCTAATATGCTTGATAATATCGTGTACTTCATCTAGAGTGGGAATTGAATAAGTGTACCTGAATATATCATTAGTGTGAAGGGCTTCCTCTTCCTGTGTACTTTGGTCGGCTGTGGCATGGTTGTCCATGTGGTCGTCAGGTTGAGAGTGGCAACCTGTGTGATTACCAACATCATTTATGGGGCTGCCGGAGAGTTGCCAGGCAGCCTGGTGGTTGTCGTGGTGTGAGGTGAAGATATCTGTAAAATAACTGACAAGAGTGTTAGCAATCTGATGAGGGGTAGTAGAGTGAGACCCATCCGGATTGATGAGATGTGGGATTCTGTTCTTTCGGTTCCTCTTGATAATAGCTTGGTGGAAAAAGGTTGTGTTCTATCTCTTGCAACAGCCCACTTCTTTTTTGCACGTTGAATATGGTAGGTTTCTTCTTTGACCATCAGATCTTGATGCTTCACTTGTAATTGTTGTTGCAAGTTATGGTCCTGCATGGACGGGTGCAGCTTCTGCTGGTCAAGAATCTGGGTTTTAATTTGAGCAAGGAGGTCATTATTTTCCTAAGATCTGTAGCAAGAAAATTTATTTTTTGAGAGAAATCACGTGCAAATGAGCGTTGCCAAATTTGTTTGGCAATCTCATGATACTCGTGTTCCATTAACCACTAATTTTCAAAACAAAAAGGTTTATTGATGCGAGGGCGTTGGGAGTTGAGAACCGTGAGAATAGGAGCATGGTCGTTGTACATCATGGAGAGGTGGTAAACCATGGTAGCTGGAAACGCCAAACATCATTTTGCATTGCCTAAACAACGATCAAGTCTTTCATAACTGGGAACAAAGGAAAAACGTTTGTTAGTCCAAGTATAGGTTAGGCCACTATAACCAAGATCAATAAACCCACATTGCTTAACATACGCATAAAAATCATTAATATGATTCACATCAGCACAAGTAGGACCTAACTTCTCATTAACATGCATAAGTTCATTTAGGTCACCCATACAGAACATAGGTATATTACTATTAAGAGTGACAAAGTTCAGCACTTGGTCCCAGATAACATTAGTGGTATGATGATGGGGGTCCCCATAGATGCAAACTAGACCATACTGTTGTTGGCTAGAATTATTTACACACAAAGCAAAAATATAGTGATGATTATGCTCAAAGATAGTGACATCAATTTCATTAGTCCACATCAGCCAGAGGCCACCCGATTAGCCTTGAGACGGAACAACAAAAGCATCATTAAGGTTGAAATGATTTTTAATAGCAGTTTTAGTTATAGAGGAATTTCTAGTTTCTGAAATAAAACATACCTGAGCTCAAGTAGAAATTAGGAGGCGGGAGAGATGCGCCATGGTAGAACTACGAAGGCTCCTGCCTGAGCCTCGGTAGTTCCAGGCAAGGTGCGTGATGGTACCTGTGGTGTTCTGTCGGACGGTAGTAGAGCCGACAGAAGCATGGGGAAGACGTCGAGGAGGAT
>CM041644.1:6167012-6195150 GCA_023333625.1 Bothriochloa decipiens
TAGAGCCGACAGAAGCATGGGGAAGACGTCGAGGAGGATTGCCTCCAGCTGTAGGTTGTGTTGCACCATTTGTGGGGATGGTACAAGGTGGATCAGGAAGTGGAGTGGTGGAAGGCGACTCTGGAGGCAGCGACATGGAGGTAGCCGGACCAGGGGTAGTGGGCGTGGGGGGATGGTACTAGGTGTGTAACGTCCTGCCTCCTTGAGGCCAGGCCCGCTTACATCCGGCCGCTTATATAGGACATAGACTTCTAGTAGAAATTAGGAGGCGGGAGAGATGCACCATGGTAGAACTACGAAGGCTCCTGCCTGAGCCTCGGCAGTTCCAAGCAAGGTGCGTGATGGTACCTGTGGTGTCCTGTCGGACGGCAGTAGAGCCGACAAAAGCATGGGGAAGACATCGAGGAGGATTGCCTCCATCTGTAGGTTGTGCCGTGGAGTGGTGGGAGGCGGCTCTGGAGGCAGTGACATGGAGGTAGCCGGACCAGGGGTAGTGGGCATGGGGGATGGTACTAGGTGTGTAACGTCCCACCTCCTCGAGGCCGGGCCCGCTTACATCCGGCCGCTTATATAGGACATAGACTTCTCTCACAGACCAGCACTAGTCTTTTCTGCGCAATTTGTCCTCACTCATGCGCACCCGGGAAGATTTTCCGGTCGGTCACCCATCCCTAAATTGCTCCAGGCTAAGCACGCTTAACCTCGAAGTTCTTTAGTGATGAGCTTGCAGAAAAAAGTTACAACTTGTTGGTACGAGTATCCTATTAATCCTATTAAACGCTGGGCCGGGGTATTACAAGGTGGATCAGGAAGTAGAGTGGTGGGAGACGGCTGTGGAGGTGGGCCTTCCCTGGGTGGTGGAATCATGGGGACAGTGCGGTGACTTTCCATGGTGGAAAGAGAAAGCAAAAAACGAACCACAGAAGTGAGTATGCTGGAGCTTGGAGTTTCATCGTAAAGCATGTTGATGGCTTAGGAGTGCGGAGCGGACCAGCGATAGTGGAAGTGAGGAGCCGTGAGGGCTGCAGGCTCTTAGCGAAGAAGGCTACCTGCTGGTATCGTCGCACGAGCCACGACGACAGCTGTGGGCAGACTCGAATGTCGTCGTCGATCATGCCGATGCTTCTGAACAAGGAGTTGGCGCCCAGTGGGTTCACAGCACGACGACGGCCGTGGCGACTGGGCCTGTGTCGGTCTGCACCAATGGGGCAGAATCGATGAACTAGTTCCAAATTAGTTGGAATAGAACTCGATCTGCAGTTGAATCACTCAGAAGGAGGATTGGAGGATTAAGGATGGGATTTAGGGGAGAAGGGATACAACAGGGGATGGTTGCAGGAGGATTTGATTGGATGAACCGATAGATCAGCTCTCGAGCATTCAATCGAGCGAGATTCTTAGCTGCGGGCAGCAGATCGAGCGTAGGAAGGAAGATTGGAGGAGAAGTTTGGGTACTATAGAAAGGGGAAACAGGCAATCACCTATGACGCCATTATGGCAGGTTACTACTGAGAGACTCACCTTGCAGGAAAACAACGAATCAAAATGGGTTTGGTCTTTGGCCACTTTGTGCTTGAAATTTGAAATATACTTATAGGTATATATACACTTTCTTTTTAACCTACTTCATATTATTTACACACGGATTTATTGTTCGAATGATAATTCTTACTCTCTTTGTTTCAAATTATATATCGTTTAGCTCTTTTTACCTCAAATTTAACCACTTGTCTTATTCAAAAAATTTGTGCAAACATGATCACATTTAAGCTATTATTGAAGAACATTTATTAATAAAGCATACCAAAACAAAATAAGTGATATTTTGCTCAAATTTTTTAATAAGAAGAATGCTTAAACTTTGGGTAAAAAAGTCAAATGAACTATAATTTGAGAAATGGAGGGAGTAGCATTCAATTGCTATAAATTTTACCTTTATTCCTCAAACACGGAGTATATGTGTGACAACCTAATTTCATATGATTCACTGAATAGCAAGCATCATAAGCATATTGTATTGTTAGAAATTAATTAATCTGCAAACATGGACTTAAGGTAAGCATACATGTGCTTTATTACCTAGCCAATGGCATAGGTATGGTGGAGCCACGGGAGGGGGGCAGCAGTGTTAAACTTTTTAAAATTTATTTCAATTTAGAAAAACGATGAAAATTTCACATTCATAGGAAGACTGCGCTTTCAAACCCTTAGGCCTCTAAGGTATCTTTTTACGAGACGTCGAATTATATCCTTCCTAATGTTCATTTGGTTTGACTATCCACTTTAAAGATTCTTGAGTTTGCCTTCCAATTTATATGCGTGTGCCATTCAAGTCTGTAAATTTTTAATTACACTTCTAAATCACTTGTGTTATTTGAAAGACATGAAAATATGCACTTAGCCCCTCCCAAGCTTTACCAAAAAAAACCACCTCCACACAGTGAACACCAACAGGCACAAAACTACCTCCATGTTTCACGACCACCATGAGCGCCATCCTAGGTATTGTGCATGATTTGCCTGGTTGCATGACACGATGTTGTTTTCTGGCCTAGAGATGCTCTTTGTCTTTCTTGCAAACAAGCACCCATTGCGGCGTCATGGCTCCTGCGCTTCTAGCAATGCTCCTTGAAGCATCACATTTGCCATGCCGAAACTCAAAACTACCATAATTCACAACATCTGTACTAACTATGGTGAGACATGCGCCATTACTTGTTTTATACAGGTGGTCTCGTGTAAAAGTAAAATTTATGGGGTCTTGTGTTTTTCATTTAAACTTTTTATATAAGTATATAACTAAATTATCTATGAAACATGATTAGCTCTTTATACGCATAGTGACTTGTTCATCAAAACCTACTAGTATTTGTCTTTTGTTTGGGAATTGGACAATAATAATTTTATAATAACCAAGTCATCTCAATAAATTTTGTTGATCCTATGAGCAATATAGGTAAATTAGACATGATATATATAAAATCTACAATGAGCATGTGACTTATATATAATAATAAATAAATAAATAGTTGAAAGGTGAATTCTGACATGAAACTTTAGTCCTAGCTTGCCGTATCATGCACCGTACATGTCTCTGGTGCATCCTGAGCAAGGTTGTATCATCGGTATCCTGGTTGGGATAATTTTTTGCCGAACAATATTTTTTTTATTGTCTCAACCTTAGCCAAACAATATTTATCGGACCATATGATCCGGCTATCTATGCCTTATTTAGTTTTTTTTAATTGAGATTAAAATTTCTATAACAGAATTTCTATAATATTTTATTTATATTTAATAAAAATTATTTAAACTTTAATTAATTAGACTTAAAATATTCATCTTATGAAGTACAACTAAATTATACAGTTAGATTTTAATTTTATCTATATTTAATACTCCATGCATATATAAATATTTTAACTTACCTGGTGCCGTTGGAAGCCCAGTTCTAAACGAGGCCCCGGAGAGTTCTCGAACATATGGCAGCGGTCCAGAATTCAGAGTTCAGATCTGAGAGGAGCAGCACAGTCAAGGTGGGGCCCATAGGCAGGGCGTAACAATAATAACGAAATATCAAGGGAAATTTCGTGAACGACTCGGGAGGGGAAGGGTTCCAGTTCCAGGGAAGGTCGGAGGAAGAAGCACGAACAAACCAACCACAAGGTAGGAAGAGGGGGATTTGTTGGGATTTTCCAGAGGAATTCAATTCCATCCATCAATTCCGTCCAAATATAAAGCGAGGGACGGAGGAGAGATCGGACTGATTCCCCACCCAACCCTACCCGACCCCAAATCCACGAGAGCAAACCCTAACCCGCCGTCGGCCGGCCATGTCGTCCTCCCCGGCGCCGGCGGCGCTGCGCTTCTACTGCCACCAGTGCGACCGCAACGTCTCCATCGCCCCTCCCGCGTCCCCGGATGCCGACGTCCTCTGCCCCTGCTGCGGTGGCGGATTCGTCGAGGAGCTTCCTCACAACCCTAGCCCCCCGCCTCCGCCCGCCTTCTTCGCCTCGCCCTCCTTCGACCTCCGCCACCCCAGCGACCTCTCTGCCTTCTTCGGCCCCGCCTCCCCGGAGCCGCTCGCCTCGGGCCTCTTCGACCCCTCCAACTTCCTCCACGACCACTTTGGCGGCCTCCTCTCCGGCGGCGCCACCATCCAGATCGTCCTCGAGGGTGGTGGGCCCACCTTCGCCCCGCCCCCGGGCCTCAACCTCGCCGACTACTTCGTCGGCTCCGCGGGCCTCGAGCAGCTCATCCAGCAACTCGCCGAGAACGACCCCAACCGCTACGGCACCCCTCCCGCCGCCAAGTCCGCAGTCGCCTCGCTCCCCGACGTTGCTGTGTCGGCTGACATGATGCAGGCCGACGGCGGCGCCCAGTGCGCCGTCTGCATGGACGACTTCCAACTCGGTGCCGCCGCCAAGCAGCTCCCCTGCAAGCACGTCTTCCACAAGGACTGCATCCTCCCGTGGCTCGACCTCCACAGCTCCTGCCCGGTCTGCCGCTTCGAGCTGCCCACCGACGATCCTGACTACAACCAGCAGCAGCAGCACGCAGCGTCTCCATCTCCAGCTCCCGCTCCCGCGGCCTCCTCGCCAAGGGTGTCCGAGCGGAGGTTCAGGATTTCGCTGCCCTGGCCTCTCAGGGCCGCCTTTGGTGCTGCCCAGGCAGAGACCAGCAATCCCACCAACTATGATGATATCGGTAACGACAACGATGCAGGTGGTGGCCCTCAGTCTCAGACTGGATACGATGATCTTGACTGAGGCCATTCTGGGAAACAAAGAGGTATGATCGATAAACCGACAAATTTCAGTTATCACAACTAGGGTTCATTGCTTGCTGTTAACTGATCCGTGTCACCTAGTTCAGAAATCAGGAAGCAGCATGCATTTATTACTGCATTTGATTATGTTTAACGGTTACTGGCAATGTCTGTAGCCACACGCGCACCCTATGCAACCATTGGCTGCCAAAAGAAAAGGAAAAGGTTCTTTTATGTCATCCTTGTTCTATGTTTTTTTTCCTGATTTAGGTAGAACCATGCTTTTAGGAAAGCATATTACAAGTGAGTCGCCATCCTTCTTCAGCTAGGGCAATCAATTGGATGTAACTTGCACTTTGTAGCTGGTCACATTAACCCTTGGTAGAAGCCCGCAACTGTCACTGGACCGATATGTGGCAAAATAACTAAGTAGGCACTTCCATTTTCTCCTTTTTGATTACCAGTGTGTACGGAAGCACCATTGATTTAGATGTTCTTGAGTCTAGGGGCCTTCATATATAGTCATATAGTCATCAAAAGGGTGTGCATTTGTTTAACAGTGCTTGATCTGGTTGTGGTAACCTGCAAGCTGCCGTAGTTGCCATTTTATTGACCATTATGTCAGATTAATTTGATGTAGTCTGATTCTTTTGTCAACCCGAGGTAACCCTGTGATGTAAATGTTGAAAACAGGTCCTCCTTTTGCTTTTAGTAAGTCTGTATGGCATGATGTTGTACTAGGCTAAAGTATATGCCCAAAAAAAATAATACAATTGTGTACCAAACAAATGTGCATCAGAAGCATGGAGCCTTTTAGGAAGCATACAGAACCTCTGCTGACTGTTGATGGCTGGCTTAAGCTGTGTAGTATGTGTTATCCATAAGTTATTGACAAGCATTTAGGGGCAATGATTGGTTTGTTGAGTTGTGTAGCGGACAATTTCCTTGGATATTTTGTCAGATTTTGGGTTTGCCCTGGGCCCTGTTATAGCGTACAGAACCTCTGCTGACTATTGATGGCTTAAGCTGTGTAGTATGTGTTATCCATAAGTTATTGACAAACATTTAGGGGCAATGGTTGGTTTGTTGAGTTAGTGTAGCGGACAATTTCCTTGGATATTTTGTCAGATTTTGGGTTTGCCCTGGGCCCTGTTATTTTTGCGGTACTTCACTCCAACCGTCAGCTATCTGATTTTTCCTCTTTGTTACCACTTCAGCTTGCTTGTTCGGCAACCAATCGGCTATGCTATTTAGTTTCCTTAGGCTTACATTATATAGGCACATCTGTAGAGGGTTCCTTTGCTTTTTGTTAACCTCGGAACTTTGTATCCCTATTGTTAATTCTATCAGTGCATTGTTTCTTAAGGGATATGTATGGGTCTTGAAGAACCGGTTAGTTTCAAATTTGCATTCACTAATGGTAAGCACACAACATAGGAATTCTTTTTTTTTTTTTTGGTTGGGGGAGGAACTTGGAAGAAACTGAGTCATATATAGGCCTCGTTTAGTTACCAAATTTGGTGGGCAAAATTTGCATAGTAAGTGTCCCGTCACACTGTAGCAATTTTATTTTTATTTGGTAATAATTGTCTAAATATTGATTAATTAGGCTTAAAATGTTCGTCTCGTAAAGTACAACAAAACTGTGCAATTAGTTTTTTATTTCATCTACATTTAGTACTCTATATATGTGCCAATATTTTGATGTGATGGGGAATAGGAATTCTGCATAGTGAATTTTGGATACCAATTTTGGTATCTAAACAAGGCCATAGGTTACTTTTGCATTTGCTTCTGTACAATTGGGTGAGCTATGCCTACCATGATGTTTTTGTTCTGTTAGATACTTCCTCTGTTCCCAAATATAAGTCAATATTTGCTATGCATCTTTTCTAGACACATTCCAAGGCTACGTACCTATAGAAAACTGGGGGAGTGTTCGTATTGCCTAACCTTCATGTGAGGTGCATCTTTTTCAAATGGTTCCTTGGATTCCTGTGTTGTGGGAGTGAAATGTTATTGATGGATGCTTCACTGACCTGCAAATGGTTTCGATTGCAGGGCAAAGTAAGGAAGATCAGGAGAGAGATGCGATGCAACAAAAGGTCTGAATGCAGAGAAGGCTTTTGCTTAATTTCTCATGGTTGATGCTAGTGGATGTAAAGAGAGAGAGGGAGAAGGAATGTTGTTGCTCACTCTTTGTCTGTCAGGGTAGGAGTATTTTTATTTTTATTTTTATTTCTTAACCGCTGCGCCTTGGACGGAGGAAGAAAACAGGGAAAAAAGGGGATGAGCGACATTTTATTCTGTTTGTGTTGCAGTCGTATATAATGTAGTGAGCAGGACTAATAAGTGCTGAAAAGCAAAACGGTATGCCATGAGGGAGGGAAATGGGGATGGATGAGGACGAGCCTGACGGATCGTGCTGGTTTTCGCGACCCGTCTCCTCGACGCCCCCTCCCTTGTGTGTTGCCAAATCTGATCGGGCACTCCCATCTCAATCACCGTGAAGCATTCCCTCGATGCGACAACCAAAGGCAATGGTTTTGTCCAAAGCTAGGTCACCAACGCTGCTGTTGAAGAAACCCATATGATCAGTTCGAAGCCTTCTTGGCTAGGACGGACTCTAGAAGTAGAGTGCCTCGAACGAAGCATGTTAGGTGTGGTATGGACTCATGTATTATAACCTACTTCTATCGGTTAAAAGACTCATAATTTACTTTCACCATCTCGAAGTACTATAAGAGCAAGGTTAATGATTTAGCCTGCTGCCATAACGGAAGTCATACAGCATGCTCGTGTAATAGCTTGGATGAGAGACCGGCTGTATCAAATCAAGTGCAATTAATATTTTACTGCTGCAGCCGTACATAAGAGAAAGATAGTGACCGTTTCCAGTTAGCGAGCAAGTTTTTTGTCTTGTAACTTGTGATTCAGCCGGCGAGGGCCATCTCTCTCCTAACGTGACAAATTTTTCTGTTGAGGTGGGAGTCATCTCGCCGACTAAAGCACCTTATTATGCCTGCTCTAAGGTATCTATGTTTGTCCTAAATAAACTATTCTAATTTTAACCAATTTTGAAAATAAGAGTATTAATATATTTAACGGCAGTGGCAGTGGCGGCCGTGCGTCTAGGGCATGTCGGCTGCTTGTGAATGGCTTGATCATGGAGAGGTGATTGCGAGATAAAGATATGGTGATTGTTTGCTGTCAATGATTGGTCCATTGGTACCCTAGGGGCAGCGGTGGCCTGGTGTAAGGATCTCAATAAGGTGGAGGGGATCCACATCCCCATCGGCAGTGGCGATAGCGATAGAGGACTCCAGCAGAGGCGAGGGCCATCCTAATGATAGCGTTTGCCCTATGGCAGCGGTGGCCTGGAAATCTGCCGAAGCGCAAGCACATCTTGTCGGTTCACGTCTGATCGATTAGTTATGTCGGTTCACATCTGATCGATTAGTTTTGACTGGACAATAACCGGTGACATGTGGTGTCGACTCACTTGAAGCAGGCGAAGATGGAAGGAGCGGAGGTTTGTAGCATTGACACACCAAGGACAGCGACTACTTGATGATTTTCACTCACCGAATCTGCCCGTTCTAGAAGAGGATGTCGAGAAGGAGGAATGTGCCAATTTCATAGTTTTTCCTTTTATGGGTGTGTGTTCTCTTTGTTGGATTAATAAAATTCTATTATCTAAAAACGAAAGAGGTAAACCATAAAAATATTTGTTATAAGGGCCTCTTGATCGAAATTGTGGTTTTATTCTGGTTTGTATAACTTTGTATAACCATGCTTGTTAATATTATTATGCATACTATAAATTTGGTATATATACACCTCGAGCTATTTTAACTTAAATCCTGTATGACACGTATATAAGACGACGTACGAAACCGCTCACGTGTAGCAATGTATCTGCCGGTAGATGACTTCTCTCATGTGGAGAAAACACCCGAACGCCGCGCCCGGATGGGAGGGCCAAGCAAGTTTTTTTTTTCTTATTTCCACACAGTCGACCGAAAAATCACGTGACCAGGGGGCTGGTAACCTCAGGTCATGGGGACGTCATCCGGAGTGTTCAAATTTAGAATAGTTTGATGATCTGAGGGTGGAGTTTTTGGGATAGGGTTGTTTCCATATCATTTGGCCACTTGCTGCAGATATTTTGGGGCCCAAGAAAAATGAAAACCATTCGTTGGCGAGATGGTGGCGTTGGAAGTTGGATTCTTCCAGCAGAGCACGACACGACACATCTTGCTGGCTCGCTCCCTGTTGGAGAGTTGGAGTTGGACAGGGACTCCGGCCGGCGCTGCACTGCAACTGCAATCGAGTTCCGAGTTTGACCTCCGCGCACGCACACAGCAGCGGGCAGCTGAGCTCCGATCCTCCCAAGCTGCACCAGCCGCCGCCCCTCCCGTCCGGCCGGGCCTTCTCTTCATCTTCTTCTTTCTTCTTGGTAAGTATAACTTTCTTTGCGTATGCAATCGCTCCTAGTTTACTTAACTTCTCTAATCACTGCTCTGTTTTGTTTTCGGTGTCTTGGAAACCATTCAGTTGAAGTTCAATGAGATCTGTGGCGGAGACCAAGAGATCTCTGACAGTTGCCCCCTTCGAGTGCGCGTGGGGCGAGGAGCTTCGCTTCGGGGAGCCTGGCCGTGGCTGCATCGCCTTCGAGGCATCAGCTCAGAATGATGTCACCCTGGTCTTCCGCCACCAGCTTGGGAGCCAGCACTACCACTACAAGACGGACACCAGCCGCCACTACACCGTCATCTTGGGCAGCCATAGGAACAAACGGCTCAAGATCGAAGTAGATGGAAGCACTGCTGTTGATGTTGCTGCCGTCGGCCTCTGCTGCTCCTCTTCTTTTCAGTGCTACTGGATCAGCATCTATGACGGATGCATCACCATCGGCCAAGGAAAGCATCCAAGCAACAATCTCCTCATCCCAACCCACATGTTCGGTATGTCGGCCTATCCAGCTGGGACAATCATGTAGGGTACAGAAACATAAGCCTTCTTCCGTCAGCTCCCCCAAATAGCATATGTTGGACTCAGATTGAGTATGCCGATGTCCACTGGGTTGCTGACGCCAGAGACTATGCGAGGAAACGAGGTGATTGTGGTCAAAGGGTACTTGCAGACTTTCTAGAGAACTGGGATTTCTCTGATGCTGTATTTGTCGTTGGCACTGAAAGAAAGGTCGTCCCTGCACACAAACTTGTCTTGTGTGCCTCAGGGGATTTCCCTTTTGAAACAGGGGATGGAGCTACCATTGTGCTTCCATCAGCATCCTACCCTGTTCTCCACTCCCTTCTTGAGTATATCTACACAGGTTCGACACAGGTAAGCTGCTTTGATGTGTTTTGTCTGCTCTTTTCTTAAAATAGTATGGCAAAGTCCTGAAACTGAATCCCATCTCTCATTTTGTTGTTTGTGTAGATTGCTGAATGGCTACTAACTTCTCTGCTGGAGTTGAGCTCGCAGTTTAAAGTCGAACCACTGGTGAAATGCTGTAAAGAAATCATTGACTGTTTAGAAGTGGATAAGAAACCTTCTGACTCTGGAAGAATGTTGGAATTATCAAAAAGTGGACTCCAAGATCATAAATTTGACTCCTCTCCACTCAAAGCACCACTGAATGTGCAGAAAGTTGGAGAGTTCCTTGCAAATGGTGAACATAGTGATATAAACATCTATGTTGATGGACATGGTCTTGTCACTAAGGGTCACAAGCTTATCCTTAGCCTGTGGAGCGCGCCACTTGCCAAGGTAAACACATTTTCCATCATGAATCCAGTGTCATATTCTAATTCTGGCATCACCCTTTTTGTAAATAAAGTATGGGCACAAATGTTTGTGCAGATGTTCACAAACGGGATGAGGGAAAGCAGTGCCACAGATATCTTTTTCGGAGATGTTCCTCCTGAACCATTATTTCTTCTCCTTCAGTTTATGTACTACGGGGAACTTAAGTTGGATACTAGGGATACTACATCAGTGTTGGTTCAACTTCTTCTACTAGCAGATCATTTTGCCATCAATGTTCTTCAGTTTGAATGCTGCAAACGAATAATGGAATACCTTTCAGATGTAATTATTTTTTTCTTTGATGTAGAACACTACACCAAGAAAAAATACTGGTACAACTTAGTAGAACTTTTTTTAAAAGGTATATAACTGAGTAGAACTAAAGACTACTTATGAAAGTAACTCGTTGTCACCAGTTTGTAGAGCTATGCTGTTCTTAAAAAGGCACCTGTGACACCTCATTCTGCATTTAGTGATGTCTGTACATTGGCAAAACGGAAATGCTGTTTTTTAGCTTTTTATGCAATAATATCTTGTTTATATACTTCGCCTACAGTTCCTGGCCTTTCTTTCAGTTCCCAAAAGCTATATCTTGGCTATTCAAGACTTGCAGTGGCCTGTGGTAGTTGTGACCATACTTAGTGGGGCCCTTAGCCTCAGAAATAAAGTATATGAGATATTAATTCATTCCACGTGCGTTATATATGCAGGGTTCGCGTGTCCTACTGGAAGAAGCTCATCCAACAAGACTAGTTTCTAGTTTTTTTTCCCGAATTTGAGGGATATGGATTCTGAAAATTTGGGTGAACTTGTAGCTGGTTCAGTGTAGACTGACCCCTGAAAGTTTATTGCAGGACAATGTATGTTCAGTGTTACAGGCAGTTTCATCAACCCCATCTTGTAAACTGCTTGAAGAAGTATGCAAGAGGAATTTTGCTACGCATTTTGATTATTGCACTACTGCTTGCACGGACTTTGTGTTGTTAGATGAGGCAACATTTAAGGATATTCTTGAGGCAAGTAACATAACCTTTTTGTTTTGTTATATCAGCTTACTGCAGTTAGACTAGATATAAATTGTGTCCTTGAGAACATAGATTAGGGTATTTATCAAGATTCAGCATCACAAAATAATTGAGATGTTGGTGGTGTAATGTGAAATAGAAATTGTCATATCTTGAAACTATAGATTGACAAGTGTTGCCTCACATAAGAGAGAAAAGCTTGTGATTTTTTTGGCATCCCTTGATAACTTTTCCAGTTGCAAGGATTGCCAATTAACTATGCAGAAGCTTCCAACAATTTCTAGAATATCTCCTTGATAATTTTTTATATCTTCATGTGTACTCTGCTGATGAATGTACATACTCATAATTTATAAGGGAAATGACATTTTATGAGTCCAGTTCTTTTGGTTCTGTTGTGATTAAGACCTTTTGGTTTCTATATTAACATTTTAGTTTTTTTTACATAAACAAATGAATCTGCATGGAAGTGCAGCATGGTGATATGACAGTAACGTCTGAAGAGAGGGTTCTGGATGTAATTTTAACATGATGCATGGGAGCTTGTGAATTTTTTCACTGGACTTCAGTTGATGAGCTCTTGAGAACTTCAACACCAGAGCAGCTCTTTGGAGAGAGACTTTCCGCCATCAGTACTTTGCTACCATTAGTGAGGTTCCCTTTGATGCAGCTGTCTATACTAACGAGGGTACACACTGCTTTTCTTGTTATACAATTCTACAGTGGAGCAACTTGTGCCGAATTAAATTTGTTTGGGTTACAATATTTGCTTGTTGTTTCACTGCAGATGGAGAGAAGTAATCTAGCGAACCAAATACAAGCATTCAGACAGTTGGTTAGTGCTTTCTGGCTCCAGAGTATAATCTTTTCAATTGTTACATGTTTCGGCACTGGAAGTGTACAATCTGGTTACTTGTTGTGCCGCAGGTTGCAGAGGCCACTGAATTCTCTCATGCTGGACAATTGATACCTACATCATACAAATGGTATGCGTTGATGTTTGGATCAAACTGGAGGAATGATTGATGATATGGCTTACTGCTATTTGACATTAATCCTAAATATTTCAGTGAGAGATTTCAGCATAGGCGCTCGAGCTATAAAGAGCTGCAGTATATCTCTGATGGTGATAACAACGGTGTTATCTACTATGCTGGACCATCATTTAGAAAACATCAGTGGATGAATCCTGTGTTAACCAAGGTAAAAGGGAAGCCTGCTTGTGTTTAAAGCTATTCAGTGTAGTAACTAAGAAGCCTGGTTTATTCATTCATTTTTAGACGTTTATGGCATATGCGAGATTGCAAAAATTCCAACATACACATCAGCGATGTTTATGGCCTAAATTATTAAAGAAAAATCTCATGACATGCTAGTTTAACACAGCAAGCGGCGAAGCACGAAGCACACTTCACCATAATAGAAAGGAAACAATTATGGTTTAGAGACACAATTCCTATCATTAGGGCATCTTCGAATGCGTAGAGAGAAAAGAAGCATAAGAACAATATAAGGTTTGAAAAAGTTTAGGGTGAAGGATAGAAGGAAAAAAAAGGGTAAAGCAGAATAGTAGATTGATTTTGACCAATCGAGTGATGCCCTCAACCAATGGTGTCCCCTTATATCTATAGGGTGGAGAGGGCTTGCCCCGCTTAGAGTCGTCCATAAAAATCTGCCCTTAAATTGACTTGGAACTCAATCCGAACTTGGACCGGATGTTGCAGTTGTGACCCAGATCTTCTGGCTTATGTTGGAATCTCGGCCTTAGGTTGGATCCTACCTTTCAGGATGTTCTATTCCAGATCCTAGCTTTAAGTTGGAAGTTTTGAGTGACAGGAATTGGACTTTTTTTCTATTCTAGAACCAAGACAACTGTCATGGTCGACACGGCAAATTCAGACATTCCCATTCTTAATCCGAAAGTTCCATTACCTATCACCTAGCCATACGACAATCAAAGAAAGGACTTCGATTTTTTTCTTTATTATTATTATTAAAAGAAATGGCATTTTTTTTTACTTTCTGCCATCTTCTTTTGACCATATTGTCTTTAGCTAGCATCACATTTTTATGCAAAAAAAGCACAAAAGTAATCTTAATCTTCTGCAATTAGAATATCACTGTGGTGGCAAGCAGTCCAAATTCAAGGCACACAGATCCAAAGGCTTTGGTTTCAAAGAATTACCAGGTATGATATCACAATGGGAATTATGACTTGCAAACAGAAGACATTTTCTGGTGGTTGAACAAAATTACATTTGACATGATTTGACGATTATAGGGAACATGTTTTGCTGGGCTTTGTATTGAAAATGGCAAGAAGCTTTCTTGGTGGATGGTAGACATCGGACAGGGCCACCAGGTTGGTTCATATGTTGTTGGCATCTGTTGGTGCCTCTCGCTTGCCAATACAGTATATAACGGGATGACGAATTTGTTGCTGTTCAAATTAACTTACAGCTGATGTGCAACTACTACACGGTGAGGCAGGATGGCTCCACAACATTCATGAGGTCTTGGGTTCTTCAGGTACTTGCTAATGCTTGCATCCCTTGCTCAGACTAATGCTTCGTCCCCTGCTCTTGCTGAATGTTGAATGGAGCGGCTGAACCTATGAAATTGCCAGGGATCCATGGACGGCCGGAACTGGACAAGCCTCCGTGTCCACGACGACGATCCGACTATTTGCCATCCAGGCCAGTTCGCCTCTTGGCCCATCGTTGGCCCAGCGGCCCTTCTGCCCTTCCGATTCTTCAGGGTCGCCCTGACAGGCCCTGCCGCCGGCTGTACGTGGAACCTCTGCATTTGCTTCCTCGAGCTCTACGGCTACTTCCGTTAGATGTCCTGTCCACAAGCTTAAGTTCATATATATTGCGTTTTCTTTTCTTTTCCCAAAAAGAAGAAGAGTAAAGGAACAGCTTTGTTAGTAATCACATAAATAGAGCAGGTCTAAGATGGTCGAAGTTTTGTTGTTTTTTCTTTTTCCTTTTCTTTTTAAATAAGTAAATATAGATACCAGAGTTTTTATTGCATACACAAGTTATTTTTTCATGAGTTGAAGGCATCCCGGGGTAGGTCCTGCGATGGCAGGGCATTGTACATTACATCATGAAATGAAAGAAACAAGTATTCACAGCTGAAAAACTAGAGTGAAAACAATTGTTAGAACGGCTCTGTTTTCGCAAGGTCTACTCTGCAATGCCTAATAACTCGTCTTGTTTATGTTGAGTGCGACTTTGTCTCCATGGAAGCTTATTTTGTTTTCTTCCACTCTCTGGTTGGGTCCTTGGTGAGGCAAATTTCTAGTCGATAGTGTGGAAAAACCCCTATGGCCTTTCCATGTTCTCAAAGAACATGTAAAATGGACCGGCCCACGGCAGGACAGAGGTTTGGGGGGGTTTTTTCGAGTTGGGTGAGAAGTCTTCTACCTTAAGCTAAAATAATTTGAGGAACATCTCCAAAAATTTATCAAATCAACTTGGCATCTACAATTTTTTTGGCAAAACAAGAAAAAATGACTCCAACAATTTGGTATTACAACTTGATAATTTTCCCAACTTGGCACATTTTCTCCCTAGCACGTAAATATACATATGTGTATCGTAGTTGACAAATCTTCTCCGTGCGGTCCTTCGCACGCATGCGAAGGACTTCTCTCCTTTCCACGCGAGGACTTGTCTCCTTGTGTGGATGCCACCATGCGATCTCTTGCTCGGGCTCGACTTCTTCTCCCAACGCCAAAAAAAAGGACATGTGGGCCTTGTTTTTTCATTTTGCCAAGTCTAAACTAACAAACTATTGGAGAGAGACTATTTTTTTATTTGGTATATAGTTTTAGAAGTTGGTAAATCATAAGATTTGTCAAATAGAATTTGGTAAACTCTTAGAGATGCTCACCACACAGCCATACTATAAAAAGTATTCCTTTTGTCCAAAAAACAAATGTCGCTATAAAACTTTCTAACATAAAATATTAGTAATATTTATATTTTTAGACAAGTTTATTACCATATTCAATGATTTATATATTATTACTAAGATGTGCCATCAATATTAATATTTTGTATTTGTTAAATTAATATATTTGAGTTCTCCAAAAATAAGAATGACTTCTTTTTTTAAAGAAAAAAAAGACAGAGGGAGTATATGCTCGTTGGACTAGTCTTTTATTGAGTAGAGTAGCATTGTATTGTCATTGCCAATCCTTGAGTTTCTATTATTGTCCTGGCTTCCTTGATATTTGGCCGTATTTGTAGCCAATTACTTATGCAGAAGAATTATCCAACCATGCCATCAATGAAAACCACGCTCTTCGAATATATCAAAGACGTAAGGATCATGGTCCCTTGGCCCATCGTATTATGGTTTTGATGATAAGGATGACAACTCAATCACTAGGATTACCATGTGTGCTAAGATGTGTAACACATGTTCATATAAGTCCTCGGAATGCAAGGAAAAAGTTTATTAAGGTTCAAGTTGAAAAATAGAAGAACCATAAGCAACGGGCCTTGATGGCTAGTGGCGTGGCCTCCCTCTATAAACATAGGGGTGGCTAGCCATAGTGAAACTCTTAGGACTTTGGGTTTATGATTTACACATGGAGAGCCTTGTTTATCGCTTCCCTCTCATGTGACTACAAGTGAGGCATACTTTGGAGAGTGGTTGAGCATCTCTAGTGCGGGCCATTGAGATATTGATTGTGCGTGGCACTAGGGAGATTGATTTGGAAGCGGTTGTGCTTACTACTCTTAGGTTACCACCTCCTAGATGGTTGGTGGTTGTGACTCCATTGAAAATCGTGTGATGGATGTGTGTGTCTCTGGAGGATACTTGTTTGGGGCGCTTGTGTGCCCATCCAGTCAAAGGAAGGCAAAGATTAACTTTAGTAAAAGCAAGACTTGTTGGATTCTCAAGTTGATCGTTTGACTTGAGTCTAGTGCTCACGTTGGAGCCTAGCATGCGGAGTAGTCCGAGCGTGTGGGCTATGAGTCTAGCGAGAGAAGTGGGAATCCCTTAAACTTGCTTCATTGGGGAGTATGTTGCTGGCAAGCTACCAAACCTATGGAGAAAAGTCATGATGTCAACCTTGTCTCCTGTTGATTTGCATACTACACTTGTACCTTTACTCTTGAGCTATCTTATACATGTGTAGTTGCTTGTGTAGCTCGAGTAGTTGAGTAGCTTATCTCAAGTAGTTGTTGGCAGTCCTTAACAACCATTTTATACCACCAACTAAAGAACAAAAAGGGGCGAATTACTTATTTTCATACACATATACATTTGCTATTAACCCAATTCCACTTGTACTTGGAGCATTGTCATTATGCAGGAACATACACCAAGTGCAAGGAATTTCACTTAGAAATACGCTTTCCAGAAGGCGTAAACTCAAGGAAGAGGGAAGAAGCCCACTTCGGGGCCAAACTGGGCCGAGTGCACCACGCCAGCACGGTCCAGGCCCATCCCACAACCGACCAACCAAGGTCGGTCAGGGGGAGGTGTGAACTAGGGGGGCGTGCCCCTAGCCGGGCGCGTGCTCGTGCCAGGTGGCCATCTGAGCCCATCCTCGGCAGGTCAGTTTGCACTTGCCTTGTGAGGCTCAGGAGGTTGTGCGTTGGACGAGACTGCTCTGAACTGCCTTTAGCCACCTATAAGAAGAGGAGAGGGGCACCCCCTATACACACACACCATTTGGAGCTCACTACCTCATTCTCTACACTTGTTTATTAGATTAGACTTAGTATATTTTGGAGAAAGGTTAGAAGGCTATCAAGGAGGGCTTGTCTCCTAGGAAGCAAAGCTACTATTGGTAATATATTCTATGTAGAGTTCTTCCCTATATTCAAGTTCTCTACTCTTTTATACATTATTGCATATGAACTAGAGTATAGTTATGAGCCTAATATATTCAATGACTATGAACTAGAATATAGTCCATATGAGAATAGTTTATGATGTTCATCTTTGTTCTTCATCTTTCATATGATATACAAGAATAGCGATGATGATAGGAATAGGGTAACGGTTTGTTGTTCCTTTGAGTTTGCCTATGTCCTAGCTCGTCCATCTGTAGGGTGGGAGTCCTGGGGGTGTAGGTAGTTCCTTAGTATGCGGGCGTGGTGTCCGGATCCGAGGAAGCCTTCAGATATGACGACATGCCACGGTTGAGGGGTAGGTGGCGGGGAGTGACCTAGTCCCGTCCGTCCTTCATAATCCCCCACGTTCGTATGTCATGTAGGAGTTCGTAAATGTCTTTATCGACTGACAGATCAGCTGCGGGGATCTCCCTGTTACTCTTGACCTTGACTTGTTGCTTGACTTGTATATCATGTGACTTAGCTTATTCAATGCATATGTATAAGATTTACCAGCTCTACGTAGTTTATTCTTTATTTTAGTTTTATCCTTAAGGTAGATCCAAGTGTGTGTCCACTATCTATCAAATGCTTATTGCTCACCCCTGCATAGCAATTTGCCTCACTTCGATGATATGAAGTCATAACATTTCTATGCTAGAGGTATCTATATCCCCCTTTCTTTTGGAAAATATAAATAATGATACCCTGATAATGCTTTCTGGTGAAATGCTACAATGATAGATCCGTGCGCTTGCGGATATTTTTAAAAGGTTATGATCTATCACCCGACACTCCTTATGTCGCTACTAGAGAATCAATTCTAGTAGCAATATTAAGACTTGCCGACAGTGTGGCCGCCTGGGATGGGTTTCTTGCCCGTCTTTTGGTGATTGCGCTAAGAAATGCCAACAGTAGTGCTAACTAGTGTGGCTTGTTATGTTTCAGTATCAGAAGTTTCAGTACCCAGAAGTTACGTTTTCTAGTTGGAGTACTACTAAATAGTTTAGATACCATAGTGTAATTTACTCTTTTAACTTTTGCTCACTAGTAAGTGTAGGAAACTAGGAGCTCTGATCCCTTGTGCTAGCTAGCTTGTGCTCTAGGTTCTTAGAGCAGCTCCAGTGTGCTGCAGAACCAAACCGTGGGGAGAGAGAGAAAGAAGTATGGTTTGATTCTAGACTGCAGGTACCGAACCAAGCTGTTCGATTCTTGAAATCGCATCTTCAGCACAGTTTGGGCCGTGAGAGTAAACAATAGCTCATGTACTGCTTTTGTCCTTGTGCAGGAGAGCATAGAGAGAATAGTGCAACCTTTTTCCTTTTCTATTTAGTTTAGGTCCCAACTAGTCCCCACCTCTTGATGCTCACATTGGGTGCACCCAACCTGCTCAAAATGGATTTGAGAAGGCCCACTGTTGTCAGGTTGGTGTCAGATTTTGTTCGATCGACACTAGAGGTGCCCTCAGGTTGTATGCGGTAGACTTCTTTAGGTAATCTCTCACTAGCTGGGCACCCTAGTTGCTCTCTTGTTTAGTCTTCTGTTAGGGTGTTTTTTTGAACTTAGTTAGGGGGGGGGGTTTAAAGTTGTTGTTAGTTCGTTAATTCCACATTTAAATTGGCTAAACTTTGTGATTAAGTTTTAAAAACAATTGTTCACGCCCTCTAGTCGTCCATCTCTCGATTCTACAACTAGCTGTCATCCGCGTCCAACACTATGTGCCTCCCTCTCGTTCTCCTCGCCCTTCCACACATCACGACGATCCACCTCCCTGCTCCTCCCAATACACCGCCGTGTCCATGTATGTTCTTGTTCGAATCCCTCCGATGCTATTCTCATTCGAATCCCTTTTGAAGGTGTTGTTCTTGATGAAGATGAGCCCTGGACGGCAGGATCAGAGTTGCAACAGGGCCTTGAGCCACGAGGTGCAAGTGTGGGGCGGGCTTGGGGACGTGGATGTAGCCAAAGTGATTGAGGCGTATCAGGCGTGGACAAGCGAATCCATTAAGGTCGTTAAACGTGGGCGACAATAGCATTGAAGGCAGGAGCACGGTGGCAGATGCAGCACAATTCCAGCGAGCTGCAGCGGCGGTGGCACATCGACGAGCTTAGCATTTTTTTTGTGTTTTTTCTTATTAATCCAGGCGGTCATATAAGACCGTCTCTAAAAATAGTGATTATTAGAGACGGTGCCGCCCGCTACTGTTAACCTTTTGTGACCGACTCTGTAAATTGTTACTGCAGTAAATCACGATGAGTCATGGCTTGAATATATACTTAAAACTATGACGGAGCGATGGATGCATTACATACAGAGGACGGCCTGATATATAGTCATAGCAGGCGCACTGCATTTGATAGATTCATCATCAGCATACAAAACGAAGGTTCTCTCGATCTCTCTCACACCGCACACTGCTTGATGCAGGATCGAATTGTTGTGTGAAGAAAACAAATACTAGACCGATGGTACACGGGGGCGGTGGATAATTTTGATGGTACGTACGGTGGACAATTGATGGACGGTACAAATTAAAGCAAAAAAGCAACAGCTAGTATGGAGGAGGATGGATCCATGCCATGCACGGGCACGCAGGAATGAAAATTAGTTGACGGTGACCTTGCCGACCATTCCGGCCCCTTGGTGCGGCTCGCAGTAGAAGCTGTAGGTGCCCGGCACGGTGAGGGTGACGGAGTAGGTCTCTCCTGGCGCGTTGAGGTACTCCTCCTGCGAGATCTTGGTGGCGTCCACGCCGCTGGGCACGTCGTCCTCGTCGAACACCACGTTGTGCGGGAACCCGGCGTTGTTCTTGAAGGTGATGGTGTCGCCGGCCTTGACGGTGAACTCGCTGGGCTCGAAGACGAGCACGCCTCCGTTGGCGCCCAGCAGCACCTCCTGGGCCATGGCGCCGCCGGCGAGCAGAGCGCTGGCGGCCACGGCCACGGCGGCGGTGCCGGCGGCCTTGCCGAGAGAGGCGCGCACGGTGAAGGCGGACCGCCTGGCCACGGCGCGGGCGGGCGCGGCGAAGGAAGGGGCGGTGAAGGTGGCAGAGGAGAGGGAGGCCATGGCGACTATTGGGGAGCGAGCTTGAGCTATGGATGGATCGATCAAGAAGCTAATTAAGCTAGACAGTCTCCCAGCAGCAGGCGGCACGAGAAACAAATAAAAATGCATGCAGCAGCAGGGGCCGAATGGAATGGGTGGCCAGCGACGCTCGCCATCGGATTTTCTTATCCCGTGCTGGCGCCGGCTTATGGCTGTGATGCATCCATTCCGGATCAGATTTCTGTCGCAAGGCCCCTAACACATCTACGTGCGTGTGGATACAACATTGCCAATGCAAGTTTTCTTATTCTGGTAATTAATGGTCAAGATACATTTTAGTTGGGTGCATTTGAGCACTCAGACCAGCAAGTGACTTGATTTTGATCCCCTTGATAGTAAGGCTTCTCTAATAATACTCAAAAGAAGATAAAAAGAATATTATATATGAATAAAAGGCTGAAACTTCTATAACCAAGTCCTTAAATACCATAGCCATCATCGCATATAAGAAGGATTTGGGGCTCTTCATTTGTCCATCACACTTTTCATAATCGTTAGTCATGAACCTTGTTAGTTCTTCGTTTGAATTTTTTTATTAACTCTAAGAAATGATGACAGATTAGAATACACTTTTTCACTTCCCGGCCGGTTGGCATTATATATATATATATATATATATATATATATATATAAATCTAAATCTAAATGGGACCATACAGGCGAGTAGGATGTTGGGCCAAGGCTGAAAGCGAATAGTGGGCCGCAGCAACGAACAAGTGGTGGGTGTGGCCTGGCTGGCTTGGCCCGGACCAGCGACTTTTCCATCGTCAACAAGTCGTCGTCGTGTTCGTCTTCGTCTACCTCCCGACGGAATACCCCATTCCCCAACCTCCGGCCGGGCAAATTAGGGTTTCTTCCTGCGTGCTTCACGGGGCCATCCAGTTTGCGTGATCAGTCCGCGATGGAGTCCCTGTTCGGCTTCTGGGACACGCAATCGCAGCGGAGGAGGACGACGGGCGGCGGCGGCGGTTTCGAATCGCTCAAGCGTCTGGGTCACATCTCACCCGCTGTGCAGTCCCACCTCAAACACGCAAGTCCCTCGTCACCCCTTGCCGAATCTCTTCTTGTTCTTCGCTTTGGCTGATCCCGTTCCCGACTGCAGGTGTACCTCACCCTATGCTCCGCGCTGGCCTTCTCTGCGCTCGGCGCCTACATCCACGTCCTCCTCAACGTCGGAGGCACCCTCACCACCGTCGGATGCCTGGCCGCCATCGCCTACCTCATCTCCCTGCCCGCGTCACAGGACCAGGAGAGGAACCGCTTTGCGCTGCTCATGTCTGCCGCGCTCCTTCAAGGCGCCTCCGTTGGCCCGCTCGTCGACCTTGTTATTGAATTCGATCCGAGGTCGATCATCCTCATCCTTTATTTTATTATTCAAGGAATGCAATTCTGGGTCGTACTATCTTACATTTGACTAATAAATATATAGAAAAAGGTATCAGTATCCTTTTTTAGGATGGAGGGAGTACTCATGAATCTGCTGTACTGATTCTGAATGACTACGACTACTTTAGCGACTCTACTCTCAGTTGCTTACACTGTCTGTTTGTTCTTCAATTCCCCATCCATTTCCCCTTAGCCTGGAGTAGGCGAGTAGCTAGCTAGATTTGACACCAAAAGAATTTGAGCGTTGCTTTGTTATTAAACTGCTCTTGCTCTGCGCATGTACCAGGATTCTCGTGACAGCATTCGTCGGAACCGCAATTGCTTTTGGATGCTTCTCTGGTGCTGCCATCATCGCCAAGCGCAGGGAATACCTGTACCTCGGCGGTCTTCTTTCATCTGGCATCTCCATTCTTCTCTGGCTGCAGTTTGCTACTTCAATCTTTGGCCACACCAGCACCACCTTCATGTTTGAGGTGAATAAGCTTGCTTACACCCTACAAACTTCGAGTCTTCTTTGCCTTGTATAATAAGGAAGCATGCAACCAAGCTGACTGACTGCATCATGGTCATGGATGGCCATCTGCACTGCTGCAGCTCTACTTTGGCCTCCTGGTGTTCCTGGGATATATGGTGTTTGACACCCAGGAGATCATTGAGAGGGCGCATGGTGGGGACATGGACTACATCAAGCACGCACTGTCTCTCTTCACCGACTTTGTTGCTGTTCTTGTTCGAATCCTTGTCATCATGGTGAGTTGGCAGCTGCTGCTTCTGCTGTTGTATACATGTTTTACCCCTCCGTCAGGAGATGATTGGTACCCCCATTTGTTGGTTGATGGTTGCTGCCTCACACTAAGCCGTTGGTTGCTTCTGCAGATGAAGAATGCACAGGAGAAATCTGAAGATGAGAAGAAGAGGAAGAAGCGCTAGCTGCTGAATGAATTGGAGGACACCACAACTCTTGCTATCCTATCTTGTTCCTATGAGAAAACTCTCGAAACTATGTTGTTGGGGTCTCCCCTTGCCTCCTGAGTTTGCCTAACTAGTACTAGTACCATGTATATGTACTGTATGTGCTTCGTAGTAAAGACCAGAATAAGGAAGCTTTGAGCATCCAGTTGTTACCTGAATAGTGTACCGATGACTGCTGGGAATGAGTATTTGGTTTGGCTATTATTACTGGTGGTGATGGATGGACTTGCGCTGCCTGTAACTACGGACTGTGAAAATCAGTCAGTGGTGGAGGTGGAGTATATATAATATAATAATAATATGCAAAGTTGAGCAGCAGATGCTGGTTCCAATATAGAAGTACTTACTTCGCTGTGAACAACTCTTTCGCGGTCCTGTGGTTGACTCCCGCCGCCGCCGGCACTGGATGGCATCTGCCGTGGCCGCCGCCCCAGGCAGCTCCACCTCCACCGCCGCTGCTCCGGTCCTTGGCCGCCGCCGACACCACCAAAAATGGTCGTCCGGCCTTGTACCAGGAGGACTGAGAGTTGGTGGTCCTTGGCCGCCGCCGACACCACCAAAAATGGTCCGGCCCTGTACCAGGAGGACTAAGAGTTGGTGGTCCTTGGCCGCCGCCGACACCACCAAAAATGGTCGTCCGGCCTTGTACCAGGAGGACTGAGAGTTGGTGGCGCCCGCCAGCGCAAGATCCTTGCTCCGCCACCGTGTTTGGGCCACGGAGGACGGGGGCCCTCGTTCCGGCGTCTGACCACTGGAGCAACTGGACCTTCCTCCTAAGCACCGCCGCCCTAGGCATCTGGTCGGAGAAGCGGACCCCCGTGGGCAAGGCGCTGAGCGAGGCGCTGGTGAGCGTCCTGCTGGGGCTGGCGGCCAGCAGCGCCGGCATGGTGGCGGCGGACGCCCCGGCCTACCGCGTGGTGCTGGGTACCTGCTGCCGCTGACGACGAATTTATACCGCTAATATAAAAAAAAGAAAGAATTATATATTTTTACGCACATATACCTTTACTACTAACGGAATTTGATATGTACCGGAAGATTTGTCACTATGTAGAAAAAACATCAAGTACAGGGGATAATTGTAATAAAAAGACGCTTTCTAGAAGACGTATTTGCCAACCCAAAGGAAGTCAGCCCAACCGAAGTGTGCACGGGCCAAATCGACCACGACACAGCAGTCCAGGCCCGAGCCACAGCCCACCGGCCAAGGTCGGTCGTGAACCACCCCAGGGGTGGGCCGGCCGGCGCACCTGAGAAGCGGTTCAGGCCCGGCAGGCTCGTGTCGGCATATTCAATGCAGGGGAGGGCGGTGCGCTGCTCGGTTTTTCTATTCTACCCCCGAACCGTCTTCCACCTGCTAAGGAGAGGAGGAGCACCCCCCATAACACACACTCATTTGGAGCACCACCTCACTCTCTACACTTGTTCTTTAGGCTTAGCTACTTAGAATATTTTGGAGCAAGGTTGAGCTACTTGGAGGGCTTGTCTCCTAGGAAGAAGTGCTACTCTCTTGGTAATATACTATGAAGAGTTCTTGCTTATTCAAGTTCCCTATTCTTATTTACATTCTTGCATATGAATTAGAGTATAGTCTTGAGCATGATATATTCGATGAATATGAACTAGACTATAGTCCATATGAGAGTTGTTCATCATGCTCATACATGTTCTTCATGTTCATATGATTTACAAACTTAGAGAAGATGATAGGAATAGAGTAAAAGTTTGTTGTTCCTTCGGGTTTACTTATATCCTAGCTCGTCCATCCGTAAGGTGGGAGTCCTGGGGGATATAGGTAGTTCCTTAGTATGCGGACGTAGTGTCCGGATGCGAGGGAGCCTTCGGATATGATGGCATGCCACAGTTGAGGGGTAGACGGCAGGTGGTGACAACCCTGTCCGTCCTTCGTAATCCCCCACGTTCGTATGTTATGTAGCAGTTCTTAAATGTCCCCATCGGCTGACAGATCAGCTGCAGGGATCTCCCTGTTGCTCTTGACCTTGACTTGTATCTTAACTTGTTTATCATATGACACTAACTTGTTCTATGCAATTGTATAAGGTATACCTGCTTCGCTTAGGTTAATTCTTTTATTCTTTATTTTACCTTTATCCTTGTGGTTGCTTTATATGTGTCCACTATCTATAAATCATATTGTTTAACCCCTGCATAGCTATGGGCCATATTTCAATGATATGAAGTCATAACATATATGTGCTAGAGGTATTTGTACCCCTGCCTCTTACGGAAAAATATAAATAACGATACCCTGAACTATTTCCAGGTGAAATGCTACAACGATAGATCCGTGCGCTTGCGGATATTATCTCTAAAGGTTACGATCTATCACCTGGGCACATCTTACATCGTTGCTAGAGTATAATTCTAGTAGCGTTGCTAAGAGTCGCCAACAACAGGCATTTCTGGCGTGGTTGCCAGGATAGGTATCTTGCCTATTTTGGTGATCGTGTTAAGAAATGCCAACAAGCATTTCTAGCGCCGTTGCCGGGGAGGCATTGATACAAATAACTCTAGCAAGAGAAAACGATAAACATGACTTTATTAGAAAATGGCCATTGTCTATGCAGGCTAACTTGTATGTTTTCTCCTGTTGTGGATGAAAACAGGATAGTGCATGACTAGTTTCTCCTTGCCAAAAAACTTCATCGCTAATCTGGAGGCACTCCTAAGGAAGAACAGGTCTCGTGCCGCTTCTTCTTCTGCTACTCTACCGACAAACGAACCAATCGCCGCCGCATCATCTGAACTGAACATGGCCCAGAAGTCACTCCGCGAGTTCTCCATTTCCGCTATCGCCAACGTGCCCACCGGGCCCGTTGTCAATGTTGGGGACATGAACTTTGAACTTAGAACTGGGCTGATCACCATGGTGTAGGCGAGTCCATTCTGAGACTACCCAATGAGGACGTCAACGCCCATCTCCAGAATTTCCTTGAGCTGTGCGACACAATCGTCATCAAAGACGTCGCACCAGACGCTATCAGGCTCCGTCTGTTTCCTTTCTTCCTTGTGGGGAAGGAGAAACAGTGGTTCTACAAGGATAAGGAAGTTGTTGACACCTGAAGCAAGTGCTCCATGGCGTTCCTCGCCAAATTCTTTCCCATGGGCAAAACCAATGCCCTAAGGGGAAGAATTGCCAATTTCCAGCAGAACTCAATGGAACCAATTCCGGAGGCATGAGAGAGGCTGCAAGAGTACATACAAGCATGCCCCCACCACAGTATGGAGAACTGGCTGGTGCTCCAGAACTTCTACAATGGGTTAACACCCATGTCAAAGGGACACCTTGATGCCGCTGCTGGTGGCGCCTTTCTATCACTCACCGTTGAGAGCGCTACGACGCTAATCAACAAGATGGTAGAAAACCAAGCTTGGGGGAAGGATGGAGCTCCCGTTAAAGTACAAAAAGGCATGCACACCGTGAAGGAGACAGATATGCTTGCCACAAAAATAGATCTACTCCTTAAGAAGTTTGACGAACGTGACCCTGAAAATACATCCGGCACCGTCAACGCCATGGACTCTCGCATGACATGCGAGGTCTATGGTAATATTGGCCATTTAGGGAACGATTGCCCTGAAACCCGTGAAGAAGCATCCTACATCAACAACGGGTTTCGCCAACAACAAGGAGGTAGTAACGGCTGGAATGACTAATCCCGTCCTCCATTCCAAGGTAATTCGAACTATCATTCCAACTACAATTCGAATCAACCTTCGCTTAAGGATCTAGTTTTAAGCCAAACTAAAATAAACTAAAACCTTACCAAAAAGATGCTTAACAATGATAAATTTTAGAAAGTTTAAGCACAAAAATAGAGGGTTTATCTTCTGCTGTTAAGAACCAACTGAGCTTTAACAAGATGATAGAAACCTAGTTAGCTCAGATAGCTGTTGCTGTACCCGCTAACAATAGTTCAGGAAGGATCCCAGGGCAACCTGAGGTCCCACTTGAATCTGTTAAGATGATCTCAACAAGGCTTGGTAAACCTTCGTCGTGGGGTGTATCTGTTCTTGACAAGAAGGGAGACCCTGGCCGCCCAACAATCACAATTGCCATCGGCCCCCACACGATCAACAACGCCTACTGCGACCTTGTAGCAGGCTTCAACGTGATGTCCAAGGTAACATATGATAGAATATTGGGTGGACACTTGTACCCCATATCATTTCGGTTGCAGATGGTAGATCAGTCTACCAGACAACCTGAGGGGTTGGCCAAGGACATACTGGTAACGATGAGGGACGAGTATGTCCCTGTTGACTTTGTGATCCTAGACATGGGTGACATCATTGCAGCTCCGCTCATCCTGGGAAGGCCGTTCCTGCATACTACAAAAGGGGCCATCTACATAGGGAAGGGTGAAATCACTCTTAATTTTAAGCAAAAACATATAAATCTGCCCTTCAATGGTTATGCTAAAAATATTAAGAATAAAAAGAACCAAACCAGAAAGAGACCAGAGCCACCTGTATTTAATAAATAGGTATGGTGGACGGCAACATCTGCATCCACTTCTCCCGGGACAGATGTACCTTCATCTAATCATCTAACCCTGGGCGTTCGGGTTACCCGATTTTTTTGGGTCAAGTAATTCGGATAATTCGAAATTCGGGTAATGAAAATTGATATATAATATTAGCCCCGAAAAAGCATTATCCAAAATTTCAGGTATCCGATTTTTTGGGTTCGGGTATACCCGATCTACCCGAATTTACAAAAAACAATAAAATACACAAAACTTTAGTCACCAATAATTTATGTGTAGTTTCAACAAGAATTTGTAGAGAATAATATATTACAATCACTTGTTCAAACCAAGAGAATTATACTCTAATAATGTGATAGTTTCAAGTGTTCTACTAACAACAAATGATAAATACAAAGATCAAGACAAAACTTTGGGTAGTTCGGGTAGTTTGGGTATCGGAGTGTATTACCCGAATTACCCAAACTAATTTCGGGTAATCAAAATCACTATCCGAATTTAGGATCGGGTAGCTCGGGTTCAGGTAATTTGGGTCCGGGTTCAGGTAACTCGGGTACGGGTAATGGGTATCGGGTTTAGGGTTTAGGGTATCGGGTTTAGGGTTTAGGGTTTAGGGTTTAGGGTTTAGGGTTTAGGGTTTAGGGTTTAGGGTTTAGGGTTTAGGGTTTTAGGGTTTTAGGGTTTAGGGTTTAGGGTTT
>CM041644.1:6215765-6226958 GCA_023333625.1 Bothriochloa decipiens
CTTCTTTTCTTTTCTAAGTAATATTCAAGGACAAATGTTGTAAATCACCATCCCATCACCCCATGTGTCCATCCCTCACATTCAAGATATATTTTATTTCATTAAGTCAGACAGCTCTTGGATTTATTTGGACACGTCTCCGGTCTTGGAACCAAACCTGTCCAAGAGTTCGGTTTCCCTTATTCATTGTTTTGATGAGGAATTGGCACTCACTGCAAGCGTCCTCTCTTGTTCAGTAAAGGTCTTTCCCTGTACGTACCTTGGCCTCCCACTCTCTCTTGGAAAGCCAACTAAGGAGGTGTTGCTGCCTTTAGTTGATAAGGTGTCAGAATATCTCCCTGGTTGGAAGGCCTCAGTTATGGTGGGTCAAGTTTACGAACGGAGGAAGCATGCTCGTGGCTAGGCGCACCGCTGCATGCCAGCCAGTACTCATGCCAGTTCCTGCGATCAGCCAGGACCAAGCCAGCAAGCACCATTACCACTGCTCGCCATGCACAAGTACCATGGATCACCGCAGGACTAGCCTTTCTATATTTATCTTGTGTGTTTGTGGTTGAGAGTTAAGCGTTTCAGCTATATGTAATCATCAATTGGGAAATAATACAATCAGCCAGAGATTGAGAATATCTCTCTCGCTCCCTGGTACCTTAGTGCTCTCTCTGCCCACTGCCTTCGACGCCGGCCAGCAGGACGGCGTCCCAGCCTCGCCGTCATCGGGAACCCAAACACCGTCCACCCACATTCCACGATTACTACCACCGCAAATCCTAGCAGCTCCAACAGCCTCTCTTATGAACAGGGCTGGGCGGTTAGTCATGGTGAAGGTGGTACTGACTTCTGTCCCTATATATAGCTTAATAGCCCTGGACCTCCCTAAATGGGTGCTTAAGGCTATTGACAAAAGGCGGCAGGGCTTTCTTTGGAAGGGTCATCAACATGCCAATGGAGGCAATTGTCTAGTAGCCTGGAAAAGTTCAGAGACCAGTTGAATATTGAGGCCTTGGGATCCATAAACTTGAGCTCCTTGGTTGGGCACTTAGGATTTGGTGGTTGTGGGAGCAAAAGACAAATGCTGAAAGGCCCTGGGCTGGTCTTTCTATCACTATTCCTCACAAAGCCCGGGCCCTCTTTAATGTTGCAGTTGATGCCATAATTGGAAATGGAGAGGAAATAATGTTCCGGATAGATAGATGGCTGGGGTGGGCATACCATGGCTGAAATAGCGCCTAACCTATTCAATGCGGTTCCAAAATGAACAGCTAAAAGAAGGACTGAGGCCCAAGCCCTATGTAATAGAAGCTGGGTTCGAGATATTAGGGGAGCTCGTACAGTAGAGGTATTGCTTGATTACTTCCTCATTTGGGATATGCTGGATGGAATTATTTTGCATCAGATATAATTGGAAGTTAACGCAGGATGGTTCCTATAGTAGTAAGTCTGCCTATGCAGCCTTCTTTCTTGGATCTTCCAAGTTTGGGTTGTGGAGAAGAATCTGGAAAACCTGGCTCCCCTGCATTGTAAGTTTTCATTTGGTTGGTGTTTCACAACTGGGTTTGGACAGCTGACCGTCTAGCAAAGAGGAACCTGCCCCATCCTGAATCTTGCCCCTTATGTGATCAACAAGATGAAACAATAAACCATTTGCTAGTTGGCTATGTCTTCGCTCAACAGGTCTGGTCCTTAGTTTTGCATCAGTTTGGGCGGTTGCATCTGTCACCAGTCAGCTGTAACTCGTTTCTCAGGGTGGTGGAAGAGAACTGCTGCTATCCCCAAAGAAGTGCATAAACGCCTTAATTCCTTGGTTATCCTGGTGGCCTAGGAGATTTGGAAGCATCTCAACACTTGTCTCTCTAATAATAAGAGGCCAAGTGTTCAAGAGGTCCTTAGGTCCATTAGCACGGAGGGAGGGCTTTGGTGCTCGGCTAGGGCTTCCAAACTCCAGGAGCTTGTTGTCAGGTCGCTGCCTGCTGAAGCTTAAGGCTCAGAGGCTTTTGGTCGTTCTTGATCTTTGGTGGCGAGTCTGTAACTTAGTGTCTAGGGTGAGGGGTGTGTGTGTTGGGTGTGTGTTGTGTCCCAACAGGAGGGACGAAGAGTCCCTACCTGGTACATTTCCATAGATTCCGGTGATGATGGAGGACATGGAGCCCCAAAGGCTAGGCATTGTAGCCTTGAGTCATATAGATCTCAGCAATGAGGAGGAGTAAGATTACATCTGAAACATGAGCCTCCAATATGAAATTTAACAGGCTTTTTGTATGGGTATAGGCAGCACAGCCAAAGCTTCAGTGTCTCTCTGCAGGTTGGCCGCAAGTGCTCAACATTTGGTGCTTGGGACCAATACACCACGTCACTGTGTTTCCACAGTTCCCAGCAGTAGAGTAGAAGGGCTTCCTTGGGTCCTTGGGTACTCCTGGCGGGGCTGTGGAGGTCCACAGTTCTTGTACACGCGGAGATCATGTCCGGATTCCATCTGGTTCTCATCCAGAAGGCTCGAGCGAATGGACACTGAGTGATAATGGGGTCTGCATCCTCACCAACGAGCCTGCAAATGTCACACGTGTCTATGTCAAGGACATTCTTCTTTCTCAGGTTGATCTTGCACTGGATGCGATTCTGAATCAGAAGCCAAGGAAAGAATTTGAGCTTCGGTGGGGCATAGTTGCGCCAGGCCAAGGTATACGATAGGTGCGTAAGTTTCAACCTGGACAGAGGCCTTGTAGATGAGATTGGTGGCTAGTTCATGGTCTTCATCTTCAAAGAAGTACAAGCGCTTGTCCAGGTTGTCACTCGGTTCACACCTAACATCATGGACTCCAGTTGACACAGCTCGATTGCCGCCTGCCGGCTCAAGCATGGTTGAAATTGTGTTGCAAGTCCGCAAGAAAACTTCCTCAACTGAAGCTCCTTCTCTCAGGAGGTGGCTGTGTAGGGCTGGCAGTTGCGAGGACAGTGGCTGGTCGCAAATCCACTGATCTTTCGAGAATGAGGTGTCTTGCCCATTGCCCACCTGAACCTGTGGGATCTAACGGCAGGCTCGGAGGAGGCCCCGAAGGGCATCCCAATGGGCTTCCAGTGAGCACTCCATGCAGGTCAGCAATGACAACTTGCTCTTTTGCCCATTCAGCCCACAATGATTTTCCAGGGTGGTGCAGCCAGTGCAGCAGTTTCATCAGTAGACATGTGTTTTGTGTGTCTAAGAACATCTGATGCCAAGCCCCTTATCTTCCTTCAGAGTACACACTTTCTCTCACACCACTAAGCACTTGGTGTCGGAGTACAAGACAAATTTAGAACTCCGTATTAAGTCAACGATAGTTATGAATGTAATTTTCCTTTTCTTTGGGCACTAGGCCAACCCAAAACACACAAACGAACTAGTCAGTGACCTAGAACCACCCATCGCATACCACTTGCATTTCCTCGGGATCTCTGTCACGCGTTCTGCTGATGGCCTCTTCCTGTCTCAGCGCCAGTACGCTGTGGACCTGCTCCAGCACGCCGGCATGGCTGAGTGTCATTCTACGGCGACCCTTGTTGATACTCACGCCAAGCTCTCTGCTGTGGACGGCGCTCCGGTGGCAGATGTCACTCAGTACAGCAACCTCGCAGGTGCTCTACAGTATCTCACGCTGACTCGTCCGGATCTCGCCTATGTAGTTCAGCAGGTTTGCCTTTTCATGCATGACCCGCGAGAGCCTCATCTGGCGATGCTCAAGCGTGTCCTGCGGTATGTCAAGGGCACCCTGTCCACTGGGCTTCACATCGGCACAGGTAGCACCACTAGCTTGACTGCCTACTCTGATGCCGATTGGGCTGGTTGTCCAGACTCTCAGCGCTCCACTTCAGGTTACTGTGTATTCCTCGGCGACAACTTAGTCTCTTGGTCCTCCAAATGACAAACTATGGTTTCTCGTTCGAGTGCGGAGGCTGAGTATCGTGCTGTTGCGCACGCTGTTGCTGAGACTTGTTGGCTTCGTCAGCTACTTCAGGAGCTCCATGACCGCCAATCCAGTTCATCATCGTCGCACGAAGCATATTGAGATAGATATTCACTTCGTCCGTGAGAAGGTTGCTTTGGGACAGGTTCGGGTGCTTCATGTTCCATCGTCTCATCAGTTCGCGGACATTATGACCAAAGGGTTACCTGTATAGTTATTCACTGACTTTAGGTCTAGTCTTTGTGTTCATGACACTCCCACTTAGACTGAGGGAGGGTGTTAGAGTATAATTATAACAGCCCATATTGGGCTTACGGCCCATTGGCCTTGTACTCCTAGTCTGACTTGTATTAGTACCACATTGTAACTTGTACATGTATTGCAAGCCTTCTAAGCTATATATATGAAAGGTCACTCCCTATTGGGTGTGCGGTGTTTCTCTACAAGAACTAACCTAATTCCCTATAAAAAAAGAACTAACCTAATTCTACAATGTGGGCACACAAGATTCTGCATGTTTTTTTTCAGTAACGTAAAAGAAAAAATAGCTTTAGCTGACAGAAAAATATTTTAAGTCCTTCACTGAAGTGATGTATGGGTCATCTTTGAACTTGCCTTATCATCAAAGGTGTCAGAATTTAAGATTGCGTCCATCATGCGCCTTAACATTACAGCAGTGTATATACACTTCGGTCTTAGGTTCCCATTTTTAACCTAAAATAGAGATTTGCAAGTGTATGAGCTACGACATTAATTTCAATTTTGGCTGCAATAAGTAAAAACATTTATCTCACCGGCACATGGGCAATAAACACATCATGGAGGATTGAATTTGACCGACCTTCCTGAAAGTGAGAAATCAAGAAAAAGAAATGTAGATGATTTCACAACAAAAGAAAAAATAATTTTGGATGCATACTTTTAGACAGGTACAAGCAACAGTAACTTTATTGATTAATAAGAAGCTGAGCTCTCAGCATCAGCTCCTCATCCTTAGCAAACAATTTCAGAATGTAAGAGCAAAGAAGAAAGGTGTGGTCAACAACTACCTTCTTATTTGTGACTCCAGGATACATCACCTGCACAAATTGTATACAGTAAACCAGTCTGTTTGGCATAATTCAAAACGAGACGAACGGCTAAACAGCAAAACCGATCAATGCTATTCAGTTAATGATTTTTATTTTGGTGTTTCACCTTCTCGTGCATGTACTGCAGGGCTTGCTGACGTGCATATATTCCCTCTGAAGCACATTCCTATAGCCAGAGACATATAAAAGATATAAACTATAGAGAAAAATGAAAGCAAAAATGGATGAAGAAAAATATTAAAAACTTAGCACAGGTTTAAAATCAAATTCACAATTATTGAGGTAATATCCATTTTATCATGGCTATTTAAAAATGATTACCTGAATAGATGGAAATAGGAGATCTCCGTATCTTGGGTCCCTGCCAACCATTTGTACAGCCTCCTGATCACTTTCCACTCCCATCGCTTTCATCACCACTATAATAGGAATCTGCAAAATTCAAAAGCTCAGAAATAGAGTGATAGCACAATTTAGGCACTCAATATTATATTAGGATCCAAAGAACTTGCAGACATTTATTACCAAGGCATCAAGTGTTAATCAAAAGAAAGATTGGGCAACTAAGGTCAACTTGCTATATGAAATGAGATGGCCAATCATTTAGATTTAAGGTCTGCTCAATACATTACAAGCATTTATAAATTGTAAAAATAAACCCAAACCCATGACTAACAAGTGGGCCCGTGGCCATTGAACAGTGACACACTGATGCCATTGTCCAAATCAGGCAGTGCATGCAATTCACTGAGATCTATGACGCCTTAAATTGTAGCATGACGCATCCTTTCCCCTCGGCGTGGCCATCTCGGCGGCAGTGGCTACCAGTGCCGGCGGCGCACCCTACGTGCACGGCATCCCCGACGGTGGCGCGTCATGTGCCCTGCGGCGGGCGGCGGGCTCCTCGTGGCCGGCTGCAACCGCGGTGCCTTCCATGCCCCTCCCGGCAACATAGCGCCCTCCTCGCTCCCGGCCGCCGCATCGGCGGCGCCCCCACCACTGATGGCGGCGCATCCTCTACCAGCTGTGGATCCGGGCTTATCATGGCGGCAGCGGCGGCAAGCTGCCTCCCGCAGCGTCGGTGGTGGACTCCCTAGGCCAGCTCTCCGCGGTGGCCGTGGCAGCAGGCGGTGTCCATGGCGACAGTCCTCGTCGCGCTTGAGGTACGGCAAAAGGCACCGTAGCCTCGCCGGTCACCAACCGGTGCCCCTGTTGTTGGATCTCAGTGGCTATTTTTTCTTTTTGAATTTCGAGATGCTTCATCTATTTGTTTTCTTAGTGCATTTCTGGTGAAATTTTTTTCCAAGAAATGCAGTGTTGCTCACGACTAACATAGATGTGGATCTGTGCGTACATACTCGTAAAAGTTAATATACCACTGAGTATATGAATACGTAAACTCGTTGTTTTGTATATCACATGAATGTATGCACATGTACTCCCCATCGGTGTTTAAAGTATGTACTTATACTATCTTAATCTTGGAGTATGTATGCATACTCCATCCCAAAAAAGTATGTATACAGTATGTATAAATACTATATTTTAAAAACTAATATAAGTACTCTATTCTAAAAAGTAATGTAATCTCTTTACTATGCGGTGTTGATGTACTAGTCTGTCTCAAATTATACTTCGATGGACTTTTTTTATCCTAAATTTGACCATCTCGTCTTATTGAAAAATTTATTCAAAATATTATTTCTTTTGTTGTGGCTTGCTTTATTAACAAAAAAATTTCGAGAATGATCTAAATTTAACTAGTTTTGCTCAAATTTTTGAATAAGACGAGTCAAACTTGAAGTCAAAAAAAGTCAAACGAACTACAATTTAAGACGGAGGGAGTATATATGTATATAAACATACTACCAAATAATTAAATAATTTACTGCCTACATATACATCTCATAATTACTTAATTTATTTTGTAATAGAATATACAAAATAATCAGCGTAGATGTACGAATATATACATACTCCCATACTCCCATCTGAGTATGTATACATACTTCCAAAAAATAATAAATTATTTTACTATATTTCATAAAGTATGAACAGGTGCTCTATTATGAAAAATATGTACATATACTCCATTATAAAAAGCATGCACGTATATATACTCAAACAATTAGTATGTATCCACACATACTATACTTGTCTCAGGGTACGTATATGGTCATATTCTTATTTTATTTTAAAAGTATGAAAACATACTAGCGAAGAATGGTTTACACTCACTCTGTATACGAAATAAACAACATGTTTTTATGTCATATGAAGCCGTCACCTGAAATCTAGGAGATAAATGTGCATGTACGCATGCAGTTTTCGAAAGGTGCGGGATGGTGGCCGTAGCACCTAGCTAATGGATCTGGTGGCTGGTTTCATACCTGATAAGGAGGGCGTAGATACTATATAGTAACCAGAATATAGGAATGGAATAGGTTGAACCGTTGAAGCATGACATCCTGATTGCATTAGGAGAGCGAACTTTAGAAATTTAAGTAAGGCAATCAGCTAGTTGCTATGATAGGGTTTATAGCTTAATCATGGAGGCTCTGTATGACTCCTTTCACTACTTATTAGTACAATGATATGAAGTTCTCTTGTGTATTCGAGAAAAAATTATTATAATACATAAAGTGGAAAAACTTATTAACAGGACAATGGAGTACATAAACCATACCGGCTTGGTGAACTGATTCAGCTGTAGATAAATTTTCCCCTTATCCATAAGAATCACCGTCTTGCTTTTTATTGCATGTGTGCTACTGGTGACAGATGCGATCACTCTAATTTGATGTGTGTGACAATAAGAAAAACAATAAATGTCTAATGCCACAGTTACCAAACAAAAATAGTATATTTTGAAGTAATCAAATAACTTAGTCAAACCTTCCTTTGCTATCAGTGTCAACAATAATACGATTCTTTGATAGCTGTTCTTGAATTAGAATGACCTGAAAATTATTATGTCACAAGATCATTAATACACACAAAGAGCAACTACAAGAGCATTGAGCAAGGCCATAACTATGGTTTGCAATCAATCATAGCACACAGAACACGGACCACATCAAACCAGCAAGAAAAGAATAAAATTACAGCACTGTTTTCTGTTACCTTCTCCGTTCCTTTGACAACAAAGTAGCCACCAGGATCAAGAGGGCACTCACCTGGCATAACATATTGATGAGACCATTAAAACAGCAAGTAAGACAAAATGTTACAAAGTTTTAGTAATGAAAATATTTTTTTAGGGGCAAAATGTTACAAAGCTTTCACATTGCAAACCAAGAGCAATCCTCCCTTTGTGCTTCATGAAACATCTCCCACCACTATGCGCTATCATGCATAATGAAAAATTAACTGCCTACCTCTCCACCCATAAGAAAATTTCATCAAGTAAGATTGACTGAGTTTTCCACATCAGTCTATCATCAACAACCATCCTATCATTCCACATAAATCTTTGTCCAATATGCCCTTCAGGCTAATATACAACTACAAGAACAGCTCATCTCTGTCCAGTATGCCCTTAAGGCCAGTATACAACTACAAGAGGAGTATGCATACACACATACAAAGAAACATATATACATCGAAGGAAATGTAAACAAGCATATATTTACATCTAACATCAGTAACACTAACATCTACAATAGGAAATTTGATGTGGACAGCCTGAACTATGTTAAGCAAGAAAACAATACCAGAGCCATAACAGTCCCACATAAATCTTTTACTTATTCCATCTAGCTCAAAAGATGCCTAAACAAGCATATATTTTGCTTATTGCAAGCACAAACTACAAACTGATGCAAATGAGGAAATGAATTTACGTTCAAAACAATTGAGGAAATGAAAGGCTTACGTGCGGTCAGTAAGGCGACATAGATATGGTGTGATAGATTCCGTTACAATTTTCATATACCGAGGGCATGCCAACATGCACATCAAGATACCTGAAATGTGGCCAACAAAATACATATTTAACAATAGTTAAAAGTATAGTTATTAGAACACATATTACACAAATTGACGAGCATACCTAAGGTAAATGGATGGATCATTGCGTGCTTCAATCCGATTGTTTGCCTCAACAATCTTCTTGATTCCTTTCTCGACAAAGTAGTTAAGTGAGTTAATATGCTCCTTCACAAGCCCTCTACCCTGGTGTTCCCATCAGAGAGAGAAAAAATTAAATCAAAGCAAGAAGAGATTCAAACTGAATAGTAGTTGGCACACATAAAAAAACATGTGCATGAGTTGATATTTGAGTCATGAATTAGACATAGATACAAGATAACCCAAGTATGGAACAGAGCAAGGAGCTATTTTAATTGGCAAACAGAGCAAGGAGCTGAGATGTGCATCCGACTGTAAAAACAATATGCATGGTAGTAATAATTGGGTTAACACAAGCCTAATGCTTGATCGCCCCGTGAATGCAGGGAGCATTAAAAACTGAGTGTGACAAAATTGTTGGGCAACAAATAAATGAATCAACAGGCAGCATCATCAATCAATCTGTCATGCTGACCTTGAGTAAGGCCGGGAGGAGAGCAAAGTTGTCGACAGGCTTCCTCACCGGCGCTGCCAACGAACGGTAGGTCGGTAATGGCACTGTATCATCGGCCACCTTGCCGCTGCACGAAGCCAAAAATAAAAAATAGAAGAGGTAAGGGTTTGGAAATGTCAGGGCGGTTTGTGGTGGAGGAGGCGAGCTACCCTTCGCTGTCGCCTTTGGCGAGCACGGTCATGACAGAGGAGCTTGAAAGCAGAGTGCGCAAGACGAGCCAGGTGACACGGAAATTAACAGAAAGAGAGGCGCCGCTTTCACAGGTGAGTTGCCTCCTACTGTTGTCTTTGGGGCTCTGAGGCGGCTGGTAAGACGAGAGCGGAGTACAGTAGAGGAACCGGAGGTGGTGGGCCACAGCGGCGCCGAAGGGCGGAGGGGCGTGTCGCAATCCTAGCACCTGCGCCGTCACAGGCGCGCAGCCCCTGCCTGCGGGGTCTCGAGGTGGCCAGTGGTAAAGAAGAGAGGCGGCGCTGGCTGGGCTGCCTAGATGAGAGAGGTAAAGGGGGAGGGGCTGGTGGTGACGCAGGGTTGTGAAGGGGCGATGTGGCCGGCCGGAGTAGCGGGGGGTGGTGCTGGGGAGGGTGGCGGCGGCGGGAGGCGACGCCGAGGCGGAGCCTTGCATTTATACATATATACATACATACATACATACATACATACATACATACATACATACATACATACATACATACATACTCCGTATGCCTTGTAGGACAGCCTCTGCGCCGTTGATTATTCCAACCTCCGATCATGATCCGACGGATGTAGTCTTGACAGCCGTATCAGACCCTATTTATATTTAATATAATATATAAATATAATATAATGGGCCTGCCCGCCTACATGGAGTTGGGCTAAGCCCGTGTATAGGCAGCAAAAGTCTAGCCCTGATACATGCATGGAGTTGCGGCCGCCAGGGTCGGAACAGAGCACTGCGCCGACCAGGTCCCTCGCAGGCGCGCTTCCGCAATTTTTCAGCCCAGCAGCCCGCGTGTTGTGCAGGCGCTTTTTTCGGCCCAGCACTGCCGCGCTTCTCGTGCGTGTCGCGCGCTTGCACCGCTCGGATAATGGAAAAACAAAAATCAATGCAACCGACTGTACCATCGCACTATGCAGACTTCCAGTCATATTATGGCACGTGTCCAACCTTTCCAGTCATATTTTGACACGTGTGGTCTTCTCCATCCGCCTGGCTCATCATCTCATAAACCATAAAACGCATTCTTCCCGGATAATCCCGCGCTTGCAGCTCCTAGTGCGACCTCGCGTCACATAAGTGAGAAAACAGGTGATGAAGATTTCGACACATAAGTGTGAAAAGAAAACGCGAGTGAATCGACTTGTGTGGAAAAACTAAAATAGATAAAACAAAAAAAATGAACATCATATATAACAAATGAAAATGCAAATAAAAAATAAAGGTTAAATATATAGAAGAATAACTAAAATAAGGATTTTTTAAAAAATGGATGAAAATCGCATGTATATTCTAGACCATCATATGTACTCCCTCTGTTTCAAATTGTAGTTCACTTTGAATTTTTTGTGCATGTATATTCTAGACCATCATATGTACTCTCTC
>CM041644.1:6245302-6259471 GCA_023333625.1 Bothriochloa decipiens
TACTACTTATCTTCCAAAGCAGGTAACAAGGAATAAGGAAAATAAGAAAGGTAATGCAATTGGTGGGTTTTCACTCAACTCCTATTACTTAATGCAACATATCATAGCTGAAGCGATAAAATTTTTATAAATAGAATAGAGTTTGAATGCATCCGGGGCTTGCCTTGGTATTCAAGGTAGACGGGCTCGAACTCTGGATCAACTCCCGATTCCTGAATCTGCTCGTCCTTGGGATTTGGTGCGACAACGTTAACTCTCCGTTAACGAAAACTATTCGATAATTGATATGCTTTAACATGATGGAATAGTAAACATGATGCTCGATGGATGCATGATCAGATTAAGGACTTGAGTACAACTTTTCTTCACGATAAAGTTGCAAGCCAAAAAAACTTCGCTTATCGATCTCATTAGGGTTAACTATGCCATTTAAGAAATTAATTAAATACATGAAATAACGTTGATTAAGCCCTAATGACATGATTAAGATAAGCACAAACAATTAATTAAAGTGCCAAAGGTCATTAAGGTTAATGACCCAAGGTCATCAATCAATCCCAAAGTCAAACAAATCCTATAATGATTAAACTCAATTAAAGAGATTAATTAATTATTTAAAGGCATAAAATAAAGGCATAAAAATTAAAGTTATCAAATTAAGCCCAAAATTTTATTTTGGAAAGCTCTTAGCCTAATTAGATGGCAAAACAAATTTTAGAATTAAAATCCAATTATTTTATTTAATAAAAATCATTGAAGGTCCATTTTTCAATTAAAAGAGGTAATTTTAACATATGCAAAAAGTACTCAAATTTGGCATTTCATATTTTTCCTAGGTAGATGACATCATAAATAACACAAAAAAATTTTAGAATTTTTGGAGCTATATATGAATTACTATGATTTTCCAAAAAAAATAGCATTTAAATCATTTTCTGAAAATAGAAAAAGAAAAATCGACACAGTACTCCCACGCTGACCGACGGCCCGCCGGCGGTTGACCAGAGATTACTCGGTGACAGTGAGGTCTTCGGCGACAAGGTTTGTCCCTACGGGCTCAACTCGACACAACGAGTCGATTGAGGTAGCTAATGGCGCGGCGGGGCGATGGCGGCACCCTCGCTGGCGGCCATGGCGGCGCGGCGAAGCTCGGGCGCGGCGGCGAAGCTCACCGGAGCGATTCCCGGCGACGGCAAGGTCACGAGCACATGTAGGGCACTCAGGCGAGCGTGCTTGGCAACTATATGAAGCCAGACTGGAACTCCAGCATTGGCGGCTACGCGCGCGGCGGCGCTGGCAACGTTGCGTCGGCGGCGAGCTACGATGACCGGCGGCTACGACACGGCAAGGATGAAATTGATAGCACAACCAGCTGCAGGAGCTCACCATGGTGCTGATGCGCACGTTGATGAAGGCCCAGAGTGCTTGAGTCGAGCTGCGGGCGACGGCGATGATGGCGGCGGCGGCGCTCCGATGGCACGGACGGTGCTCCGGCGTGTCCTGCCCACCAAAGAGTGAACAAAGGTGCGCGTGAAGAGCAGGATAGTATGGAGAACACGATAGCGGGGGTGATGAAGACATATAACCAATCACGGCGGCGGTCGACGGCGGAAAAGTTCGCGGCGGCTCGGCGGCCGGCCGCGAAGAAGATGACGGCGCTTGGGCAGCTCGGGCGAGGAGAGCAAGCACGAACTAGCTCAAACTGACCGTAAAGATGTGACAGAGCTATTGGCAAGAGCAATCAGGGAATGATGGTGTGACGGCGGTGAATTCAAGCGGCGAAGCGAGGTCGTCGGCGATGGCGGCAGGAAGAAGAAGAAGGAGAAACGGCGGCGGGCGACCGGTATTTATAGGCCAAAGAAGACGCATCTATGGGCGACACGACGCATCTATGGGCGACACGACGACGGCGAAGGTTCAAGTGTCCGGAGCGAGCTGGCGACTGAGATATTCACGGCGGTGGACGGCGGCGCGGGTTGAGAAGCCGGCGATGGCGGCCGACGATAGGTTTCGGCGCTGTTCCAGATAATTACAGAATTGCCATTCATTTAAAATTACAAATTACTCCAAAATTTATATAAAAAATTGAAAATCTCCAAAAATATCATTTGCATAACTTTTCAAGAGCTACACTTTTCCTTTAACTGGCATCCTTAAATTCTGTCTGGATTTTGAAATTTGAATTCAATTTCAAAAGGGGGATAAAACCCTAGAAACAAACATTTGAAATTACTTTTGATTTTTAAATAAAACTTGAAAATCTTCAAAACTATGAAATATTTAACTTTCCAAACCAAACCTTTTTCACATCCAAAGTTTTCCAAAATTATGCATAATTTTTGAATTATGGTTGTAAAATCAAAAGGGGACGAATGTTAGAAAACTGTATTTTCAAATTCATTTGAAATTTCTTTTGGAAACTTAAAAACTTTATATACCAACTTTGTAGCTCTTGTCAAGATCTACAAACTATCTTTTTAGAGTATCTCCAAATTCTTTATAGATTTTGAATCACAGAAAAGGGGGGTAAAACTAAGTTTTAGAATAAAGGGTTTTTGAAATTGAATTCAAACTCGATTTGGTTTCTAACTTAATTGGTTGGCCATTAGTGATCACAAACATCATCCAAGGAAATTTTTAGGTCATTGACCCAATGACACCCTTGGTTGACCAAATTGACTTTCAAAAAGCACTTTATAGCTTTCCAATTTGAATTTAAATTTGAATTACAAGGCTTGGGGTGTAACACCCTGGTGTTAAGCAAGCCTAATCATTTGCATTCTTAAGCATAAGCATCATTATGCATAGCATTAATGAAAATTGTGATTGTCATTTCATGTATCATGCTTGATTATTCGAATTTTGCTTGCCTTTCACATGAAGTGCATATGTGGTATGAGTGTTTGGTGTTTGATGACCCCTAAGGTAACCTAGAAATGTTTAGGACACCAAATGAACCTAGGTTTATGTTCATGGTTTTGGCTAATTAAGCTTTGTTGTCATGGTTGACCAAGGTGGACCATTAAAGTAGTTTTGTTTGACTGAATTGGAAATGATAGCTAGATTGCTTGCATGTGTGTGCACCCTAAATGAAGTTTGTAGAGAATTTTATAAGGAACAAAAGTTGTTTTTACCACTTTTCATTAAAATGCTTGGAAGGTGTTCAAAAATGTTAAAAAAGGGCAGAATTGGGGGCTGATTTTCTATTTTGGGAATTTTTAAAAGGTATTTTGTTTGGATTTTTGTAATTGAAAATCTAGGCAGAATCTGGTAAAACTTCTTTAAGATGAAATGTTCTACTCTTCAAAAGCTACATTTCATCTATTTTGAGTTTTTGCTAATTCGGCATAGTTTAAGAGTTATTAAGCAGAAAAGTTTGTTTTGAATTAGTGAAAATAGCTTTTCGGTGACGGTTGTTTCCTGGCCGTCAGGGAAATCCCCGACCAGGAAAGCGCCGTGGCCGCCCGCGGCAGCATGCGTCGGCCGCGTGGCGCTCGGGGTCTGCCGAGGCCGGGCTATTTTGGCCGCGTGGGGCGTCGTCCGAACGCGCTCACTCCTTCACTCGCCCGAGCCCTCGCTCTCTCTCCCTCAGCCCCTCTCATTTCTTTCTCTGCTCGCCGCCGCGTCGCCCGAGCTCGTCTCGCCGCCGTTCCAAAATGCGCCACCGTCCACCGTGCATTCTCTCGATTGACCCCGCAATCGAGTGCGCCCGAGCCCGCTCCACCTTCCTCCACCCTCGCCTCGGCCGGTTGCTCCAAGGTATACTCGAATCGAAGCGTTTTCTCCCCGGCCGCCATTGCCGCACCTCGGCTTCACCGTGGTCCCGCCGCTCTGGCCATCCTCCCTCGCCATTAGGGTGCAAATCAGACGCGTCGTGGTAGATAGCTGCTAGGACGATGGTCAATGGCCTCGATTAGGGTTCCATGGGGTCGGTTTTCCGTCGGGCCGCCGCTCGGAGTGCCGCCGCTCCGCCGCGCTCGAGCTTCGACCACCTCCAGCCGCTCCCTCCTATCTTTAGTACCCTCGATGGATGCGCGCTGCTCTCCTCTCTCTTCTCCGCCGGTTGGTGACGCCGGAGCGTCGCCGGGACGGCCGGCCGAGCCTCACCGCCGACGAGGACCTTCGGGTTAGAATTTAGGAAACCCTAAGGTTCTCGGTGTAAAGCTGCCAGACACAGGGATTTACTTAATAGGGCTTGGTTAGTTTTGGGAATCTTCAGGGTCCCCGGTGTAAAGTGACTTTTTCTTTTTCTTTTCCAGAATAGATTTCAGATTTTGTTTAAAGCTTTGAAAATTCATAACTTGTTCATTTTTCATCCAAATGAGTTGGTTCAACTTGCAGTATTTTTCTTATGAGATGATCTATGCATGAAAAATATGAAATGTGAAATTTGTGAAACTTTTCTGTATAGATTTATTTATCTCTATTAATTATATTTATCTTAGGAAATGCATAACTAATTCTCTGTTGCTCAGAAAAATGTGAGACCATGTTTGTTAGTCTTCTTATGTCATGCTCTATCTGTGAAAAATGTTATTAGGCTATGTCATATGTAAATTTTGTTATGTCTAGCTATGGTGCCTATTTTCATGTGAGGATAAATAATTCATAATAAATAATGTATAAGGAATTTGTGCATGAAACTTTTTGGAGAGTGTTTTTAGGTCAATCTTGGGCTAATCATATTCTGAGATCTGTTGTTTGATATACTTTTATGTACAAAGTATTTTATGCCCCTGAAATTATGCTGCCTTGTCATTTTTGTGCAGGATAAAGTACTTACTGTTTTGACTTAAAATTTTTATGGTAGTCTTTATTTGGTATGATTAAGCTTCTGTAATTTTTACAGAATTTTCTGAGTAGTCTAAAGTCATGTTGTAGTTATACCCTGATTTCTTTTATTTATAAATAATGCTTTAGAGTTATCATTTCATGTGTGTAAAAATGCTTTTTATGCTATTCATGATATGTATGATCTTCTATTGGTTGTGGTTCAGTAGAGTATAGTGTGCAAAATAATGGTTGTTTATAATTCCTTATAGTGTGCGAGTAAATTGTAATGCGAGGCCTATTTGGAGATTTATCGGTAGAAGAGAATGCAGATGACATGTGCTTATCATACATGTTTTCAAATATCATATCATTCATCTTAGCTGAGCATTCATTTACCATCACCATCAGCATTGTATTTATATTTATGCACGGTATTCATACGCACTATGCATCATACAGGATCGTCAGAGCTCGAAACGGTAGTTCCCGGAGCACCAGGAGAGGAAGGCCAACACGAAGCTTTGGTTCGGGAAGCAGCAGCCGAAGAGGATCCCGAAGCTGATCTTCCGGAGTGTCCCGACCACCAGCCAAGTGCTTTTCTGAAAGGCAAGCCCCGGAGCATTCTCCCTGTGGTTTGCAAAATATCTAACTTGAGTCTTTTACTTGTTTGCTGCATTAAGTTATAGGTGTTGTTTTATACCGTTGCTGCATTACTTATATTCCTTGCCACTGTTATACTTCAACCCTGTTAGGTTCAGGTACGATTATTTGCTTAGCCCTGCTTAACTAGATCGGTAGAAGTCGGGTGATTTCCTGTCATCCGCGAGTTATAGGTGGTAACTCGGATGGTTGAATACATTGTTATCTTGGATAACCATGTGGAGATAATAAATCGAGACCGGGCGGGATTGGTGTTGAGACTGAACTGGAGGTTTGATGTGGTTTATCCCGTCTGTGTCGAACTAGGACCCCGTCCGTTGTACGTCCTCAAGTCATATTGAATTTATGCCTCACATTTAGCTGGAAGGATAAGTCGTTCCGACCGCGAAGCCTAATTTTGATTTGGGCCGGGAGTCGACCTGCTGTACGCATCGCATTGGTGAAGATGGGGGACCACGGGTTACGCGGTTGTAAGGCCTGAATATAGCATGGTGCGCCCTGCTGGCAGTCGAACGGTGCCCGGATGTGATGGTACCTGTTGATCTCGCGTTTTTCCTGAATTGGATGTCGGTGACCTGTAGCTCACCGTGGCTGGTGAGTGTGGTTTGTGTGAGGAGTACCCACCAGCTGGTTAGTAATCGATTATAATCGCCATCGTTCCTGGACAGTGAACACTTGACTTGAGCAGCGGCATCGTAGTAAGAATTTGAACAAGAGATGAGATGGTTGAGCTGTTGAGACTGAAAGATACTCAACCGGAATTGGTTACTTTCTGTTGAATAATTATTACCATGCTTGTTTAGTACAGGTGCTAATATAGCATGATAAGGTTAATCAGATTAAAATACATTGCTAGAAGGTTCTTATTAATTGTTTCTTAATGCAAGCTTTTCCGCAATTTTAAATGAGTCAGCTATCCTACTTATACAGCCTTGCATACTCCTTGGAGTCTCTTTATTTTAGTTTATGACGGGTAAGTCTAGCTGAGTACATCCTCGTACTCAGGGTTTTATTTCCCATGTTTTTGCAGATGGTGAGATGCTTTATGGTTATTGTCAGAACTATTTCTATCCCGCCTTGGGAGATGATTAGACCTTGGGCATGGTCACTCTTCTCGACTTGATGCTTTTGCCGGATGTGGACTAAGGACCTGGCACTGTATTTCAAATGTGTGTGTGTGGTATTTGAACTTAAATCGCTTCCGCTTTTATTTGAATTTGAACTTGGTTTTGTAATAACTCTATTTCGTACTCCGACGATGTTTTAAACTATGTTCGAACTGTGTACTTGTGAATGGAATCGCTAAACTATTACGATCTTGGTCGTGCCGCAAAAGTTTGAATTCCTTCGAGATTTCACGGACTACCGGGTTTATTAGGTCTCAATCATATGATTTGCTGAATTAATGGCGGATTATGTGCTTGTACTCTAATAAATTGGTCGGTTCTGTCACATGGGGATAAGCTTTGAAACCCAAATTCAACTTCAAATATGGAAACAAATTTTTTAAGGGTTGAACTTAGGTTTATACACTATGCTTGACACTAGTGTAAACACGGTTTACACCTGAAGTACATAGAATATAAACCAAGTATTTGCGATGACATTCAAAAATAGGGTTTTATTATTTCATGTGACAAAACATTCCAGAAACACAATCAACCTACGAAATGTAAACTTGTTTTAGTTAATGCACATTAAGGTTGAATTAAGCATGAATGCTTTGCAGTGCATATGATGACATGGCATGTTTTAGTTAATATAACACCAGAGGTGTTACAGCCCTTCCCCCTTAAAGAAATCTCGTCCCGAGATTTAAAGCCTTGAGTGAAGTAATGGAAAAGAAAATGTGTCAGAAAAACACACTTCAACTAAATTTATAAGGGAAAGGAATTGTACCACTCACACTAGAGGAGTTACAACTCGTAGAAGGAATTATCACTTAGATAGAAGCATAAAATTCCGGGAAGTTTTCCAACAAATAATCTTCCGATTCCCAAGTGGCTTCTTCCTCCGAATGTTGATCCCATTGTATCTTGTACCACTTGATTGTTCTGCTTCTAGTAACACGGTCTTTTTGATCCAAAACTCGAATTGGATACTCGAAGTAAGTCAAGTCAGGTTCAAGTTCAATACCTTCAACATCAACAACTTTATCTGGTACATGGAGACACTTCTTGAGTTGGGACACATGGAACACATTGTGTACAGCCGACAATTGTTCAGGTAATTGCAGACGATATGCTAATTGTCCACATCTTTCTATAATTTGAAATGGTCCAATGTATCGAGGTGCTAATTTACCCTTGACTCCAAATCGAGTAACTCCTTTCATGGGTGACACCTTTAGATACACGTAATCTCCATTATTGAACCACAATGGTCGACACCTTTGGTCCGCATAACTTTTCTGATGAGATTGTGCCACCTTTATATTTTGTTGTATCTGCTTAACTTTTGCTTCAGTTTATTTTATAAGATCAACTTTGAAGAATCTTCTTTCTCCAGGTTCAGACCAACTTAACGGAGTTCTACATCTGCGACCATATAATGCTTCAAATGGTGCCATTTTTATACTTTCTTGATAACTATTGTTGTAGGAGAACTCTGCTAAAGGCAAACACTCATCCCATTTCTCTAGAAAATTAAGAACACATGCCCTCAACATATCTTCAAGTATTTGATTTACTCTTTCAGTCTGACCTCCTGTTTGTGGATGGTAGGCTGTACTATGCAAAAGGTCAGTACCTAAAGAATTATGTAAATGTTTCCAAAACTGGGAGACAAACTGCGTGCCTCTATCAGAAACAATGGTCTTTGGCACCCAATGATGCGCTCTAAATACAGTTTAGTATATTGCGAAGCTGAATTTGTACTTTGAACTGGAAGAAAATATGCGGATTTTGTGAGTCGATCCACTATAACCCAAATTGAATCAAAACCTTTTGTTGTCCTGGGTAGACCCACTATAAAATCCATACTGATATCTTCCCATTTCCAAGCTAGAATGGGTAATGGTTGAAGTTCTCCTGCTGACTTCAAATGTACAACTTTTACTTTCTGACAAGTATCACACTGAGCCACATACTTAGCAATTTCTATTTTCATCTTGGTCCACCAAAATTTCTATTTAAAATCATGATACATCTTATTACTTCCTGAATGAATAGAAAACTTTGAAAGATATGCTTCATCAAGGATCTTTTGTCACAACTCAGGATCTTTTGGTATGACCAGACGATTCTTATACCATAAGACATCTGCTTCATCAATGGTGAAACAAGAAACCTTTTCTCTTCTAACTTTCTTTTTAATATGTTTAATGCCTTTATTACTCCTCTGTGCAGCAATAATTTGATCTATGAGGGTTGTCTCAACAGCAATGTTAGACAAACTTCCTTGTTGTACCATCTCTATACCCAACTTATCTATGTCATGACATATAGAGATATCCAAAGGCTTCACTGTTAAACAATGACAATGACTTTTTCGACTAAGTGCATCAGCAACTACATTTGCTTTACCAGGATGGTAATAGATTTCCAAGTCATAATCATTGATTAATTCTAACCACCTTCTTTTCCTCATATTCAACTCATCTTGAGTGAATATGTATTTCAAACTCTTGTGATCACTGTAAATATTACATTTATTACCCCACAGATAATGTCGCCATATTTTTAATGCATGGACAACAGCTGCTAACTCTAAATCATGTGTTGGATAATGCTCCTCATGTTTCTTCAACTATCGAGAAGCATAAGCAATAACTCTCCCCTCTTGCATCAACACACATCCAATACCAATACCAGAAGCATCACAATAAACATCAAACGGCTTCTCAATGTTTGGCTGTGCTAGGATAGGGGCAGTAGTCATCAATTTCTTTAATTTCTAAAATGCCTCTTCATAGGCAGGTGACCAAACAAACTTAACATCATTTTTCAACAACTCAGTTATGGGCTTTGATATTTTTGAGAAATCAGGTATGAAACGACGGTAATAACCCGCCATTCTCAGAAAACTTTAAACTTGATGCACAGTCTTTGGTGGTTCCCAATCAAGTATATATTTTACTTTACTAGGATCAATAGCCACACCCTTGTCTGATAAAACATGTCCAAGAAACTTCACTTCTTTTCGCCAAAACTCACACTTACTAAACTTAGCATATAATTGATGTTCTCTCAGACGCTGCAAAATAATTCTGAGGTGTTCAGCATGTTCTTCTTCATTTTTTGAATATATCAATATGTCATCAATAAAGACAACTACAAACTTATCAAGTTCTAGCATGAACACTGAGTTCATCAAATACATGAAATAGGCCGGTGCATTGGTAAGTCCAAAAGACATGACCAAATATTCATACAGACCATACTGAGTGCTAAAAGCAGTCTTTGGAATGTCTTCTGGGCGAATCTTAATTTGATGATACCCGGATCAAAGATCAATCTTAGAGAACACCTTTACTTCCGCCAATTGATCAAAAAGTAGATCAATGCGGGGTAGAGGATACTTATTCTTGATTGTTACCTCATTCAAGGGACGATAATCCACACATAACCTCAAACTTTAATCTTTCTTTTTCACAAAGAGAGCAGGGCATCCCCAAGGTGACAAGCTAGGTTGAATAAAACCTTTATCCCGTAACTCTTGTAATTGAGTTTTGAGCTCCGCTAACTCAGGTGGTGCCATCCGGTAAGCTCTTCTGGATATTAGAGCAGTACCAGGCTTCAAATCAATTCTAAACTCCACCTTTCTATCAGGAGATAAACTCGGTAACTCATCGAGAAATACATCAGGAAACTCACAAACCACTGGTATATCCTCAATCTCTTTTACAGAAGTTGCACATACCTTTTGAACATTCCTCTTAAGTGTCGGAAGTTGGATAAGAAGTGGAGATTTGCAATTGGGTATGTTCAATCTCACAGTTCTATTCAGGATGTCTATCACAGCACCATGCCATTTCATCCAATTCATACCTAGGATCACATCTATATCTTGATCCTTTAATATTATCATATCAGTGGGAAAAATATATCCACCCAAACTTACTGGCACATCATGTACCATTTCTTTAGTACACATACGCCCCCAGGCGATTGTATAAAGAACTGTTCTTTCGTCCCCATTATTGGAATTTCATGTGTCTTAACAAATGTACCATTAATGAAGGTATGAGATGCATCAGAATCGAAAAACAGAATTACAGGATGATCAGCAACAGGAAACGTACCCATCATGATGGGCTCTCCTTCTGGAATTTCCCCAACTTGAGTGTAGAACACTCTACCAGACTTTTTCTCATTCTTATTATTCGGCACCTTCTGATTTCCTGCCTTATGCTGATTCTGTGGTTGTTGTTGTGGTGCAAAAGTCCTGGGGACATAAGAATTATACTGCCTCGGATGCGGGCAGTTCCTTGAAAAATGACCAGGCTTACCACAGTTGTAACATGGGAAGATTGGTGGCTAAAAATTAGGGTTACAAACACCAGGGGCATTCGGCTGTCGTGGATATGAAAGATTAGCAGTAGGACGAACAAAAGTCTGTTGCTAGGCTTGGTATTGTGGTGAACGATAAGGCGGACGGAAATGATTCTAAGGATGATAGATTATTTTCTGGCGCTTTGGGTTGCCACCAGAAAATCCAGAGGTTACACTTTTTTTCTTAGTTTCCAGATGCTGACGATTCTTATCTTCATAAGATATAGCAATATTCACCGCCTCATGAAAAGTGGCATTTGGATTCCCCATCATCATTCTCTGAATTTTACTATTCAGACCTCTCAGGAAACACTCTTTCTTTTTAGGGTCAGTATTAACATGGTCTAACGCATATTGAGACAAGTGATTGAATTTGCCAAAATATTGCATTACTGACATATCACTTTGTCTTAGGGAAAGAAACTCTTCAAGTTTTATAGTCATAATTCCCTCAGGAATAAAATGTGCATGAAATGCTTCAAGAAACTAGTCCAAGTAATACGATGACCTTCAGGCTGAGCAGTGACAAAATTTACCCACCAGGCCCCTGCAGTACCTCTCAACTGCTAGGCTGCAAACATGGGCTTCTGATACTCTGTGCACTTAATCAGCCCAAACTTCTGCTCCATAGTGCGGAGCCAATCATCGGCCTCCATTGGTTCATCTACTCTGGTGAAAACTGGAGGACGGGTGTCTGTGAAATCCACATATGTGGTCTTATTTCTATTGTTCCGACCATGATTTCTCTGCCTTGCATTCTGAGTCTGATTTTGAGCCATCATTGTGGTTGCATTAACTAATGCTGCAACTGCATCAGCTAGAGTGGGTGGAACTGGTGGAGGATTTGGGATATCACCTCCATCGTGAGATGGGCCAGCAGCATCACGAGAACGGGTGTGAGCAGGCATCTATTGATAAACAAACTATACTTTATTCATAAAACCTTATTGGATTTCATAAGGAGATATTACAAGGGTGCAACACACTTATGATACACTATTTTTGTTACAACAGTCTACACTCCAGCAAGACTTCCCACACCTACTAGGCTTTAGAAAGCAGGGAAAAGATATATTACACATCTTACTTGCCAATCTCCTTATTCATCCTCCTCAGGATCCTCTTCCTCTTTAGGATCTTCTGCCTCTTTAGGCTCTTCCTCTACTATCTCTGGATCTTCTTCTTCTATAACATCTTCTTCATTTTCATTCTCTATATTCATTTGGTTTTCTTCTTCCTCATCGATGACATCATCATCGTCAGACTCTATTTCTTCAGGGTCTTCCTCTTCTTCATCCTGACCCAATACAATACCAAGATCATCTTGGATTGCCTGTCTTTGATATTCAGGATCCAATAAGTTATTCAACCTCACATACTCATCATCAGCTTCTTTTGCATACTCCTCCAAATCTTCCACATAATCCTCAAGTTCTTAGATACGATTATTTGCTGCATCTTCTCGTGCCCAAGCATCATTTCTTTGGTGCTTCATATACTTTCGGGATCACCTCAACTGAGTAATTTCGGTGGCCTTTTCAATCCTGTCGGCTTCAGCCCTCTCCAACTCGGACCTAAGCCTTGCTATTTTGGCTTGCGGATCCAGATGAGGATTGCTACTGCTTTCGCCAATCTCGTATCTGGGGGCTAATTGATGTCGAGGTACCCCCTTCGGTGCCGTGCTCTTACGAGGAGTTTGCTTGGTAAGGGCCATCCTGAAGCAAGATAGGTCATAAAGGATAAGGATAGATAAGGAGAAATCTAAAGGTTAGCATGAAAAGGATTAATACTACTTAAACCAAACCACCTTAAAGGGAAAAGGTAATTAAATAGATTAATTAAGCATGATGCTTGAACGAACTTACGATCTAAACGTAAAAGAAAGAAACACTTTCATATAAATAACCTTTATAAAATAGGGCAATATAATATGCTATTCCACCACCATACTTTGTAAAATCAGAATAAAGGTCGATAGAAAGAATCATAGATAAGGAATAAACAATTTGGACCCAAAATAATCAAGTTAAAATTGTTTGACTCAAAACTTTTAAAATTTTTGCAAAAGAATACTACAACAACTCTTTTTAATAACAATCTGGCTCCGATACCAAGCTGTGGCAGAACCTCCTAAATCATATGGCCCACGTGCATGATTATTGTCTAAACAGACTCTAAATAACCATGACTGTGTTCCATACGACTTAAAAAGTCTATCGGGTAAATCCTGAATCATCCACAATTCTCCGAGCAGGATCAATCGTTATAAAGAGACATTGCAGTATTACAACAGTTTGATATAAATAATATAAATCAGAGTAAAATAGCGGAAGGCTTACAAACCTTTGAGTTTCAAATGTTTACAACCATAAGTTTAGATTGTACAAACCATAATAGTAGTAGAGTAGCAGTAGATAACTTTATTATAAGACCAAACGATAAGCTCTGCCCAAGAGCTAAACATCTTACTCGTCGTCACTTTCCTCGACGACTGTCATGCAACAGGATGCGAAGCATTCCTGCCCATGATGCTCACCTGCAACAAGGGTTCAACAAACCCTGAGTACAAAAGTACTCAACAAGACTGACCCGACGAAAAAGAGGGGTGAAGACTCAAGAAATGCAGGCTAGAGGCACAAGGTAAGGCTTGTAAGAGATGAGAAATTTTATGGAAAAGCTTAACAAAAAGAAAAGTTTGCTTGGATCTAGCTCCAATTACCAACCAACTTCATTATTAAACCTTAATCATTATTCAAGTTGTTACTACGATGATGAACACCGATCGAGTCTTCTTCTCCGAGAAGCAACGGCGATTCGAATTCATTTTCATACCCAGCTAGGACCTAGGTCACTAGGATACCAGAGACTTTAACTCCGATGCACCCCAGATGAACCGATATACCGGGATAACAACCGCAGCCATATATCACCACATGATACACCTGAGCTCTTCAGCCCCGTGTACCAAAATACATGGGAACTTAAACCCACAGTATAACACACTATGACATATGTGGGGACTCTGGCCCACTATATGTCACTCCATGATATGCGTGGGGACTCTGGCCCACTGAATACCACTTCATGCATGTGGATTTCTAAGTTCTTGATATCACCAGTTCACCAATGGATGGGACCTAGGGCATCAACAGATGGAAACACTACAGAGGGACTCCATTCCCAGTGCAAGTTAGCCGTCCGGACTCGATTTATTAACTATCATCAAGATTCCAACAAGAAAAAC
>CM041644.1:6260474-6270757 GCA_023333625.1 Bothriochloa decipiens
TCGAGGGGTACGGTCTCGAGGGATACGGTCTCGAGGACACGGTCTCGAGGGTACTGCTTTCGAGGGCATGCTCGAAGACGGAAAACTGCTCTGCTTCGACAGCGGGGCTCGGCTGGTTACGACGGGGTTAAAGATCCGGCGAGGGCTGCTCCAAGACTTCGCTAACTCGTGCATCGTCCTCGGGTCATCAAGGCGAACACGTAGGCGGTCATCAAGTCAGGAGCTTGGTTTCGGCGACGTGGTCTATGGCGGACAGCGGCTCGAGGGTAAAGGTGCTCGAGGTGTAGAACTCGAGGGTCGACGCGTCGAGGTGTCAAACTCGAGGGTCTGTCCTCCAACGGGTCAAACTCGAGGGTCGGTTCTTCGAAGAGTCAAACTCGAGGTTCGGTTTGTCGAAGGCTCGAACTCGAGGGTTGGTTTGTCGAAGGCTCGAACTCGAGGGTCGGTTCGAGCGCGTGATCTGTCTCGGACGAGATCGGCTCGAACGCGGAGTTCTTCTTCGACGATCGACGGCGGAAGAACCCTCGATTCCTGGTGCCACAAAGGATCTCTGGCGCCATTAACCCGCCCATCGGTTTCGGGATTCACGACGGTCACGTCGATGGGCTTCAGGGCGACAGCTTCACTTCTGTGTCGAGCTCGACGGCAGACGGTGGCTCGATGGCGACGGTGCTCGATGTACACTTCACACCGAGTCACTACAGCTCCAATTGGTGGCGTCGATGGACGGTTGGAGTCACGCAACGCCTGCTCGAGGTGCCGGCGGTGACCAAAACACACGGCGGAGTCCGCGCGGGCAGCAACTCCCACGGTGGAGCTTCGACAGGTCCTCGGAGCACGGCAACGGCACTCCGAGAGGGTCCACGGTCTCCATCTTGCCCACTCGATGTAGCTCGTCACGGCGGAGCTTCCCGGCTTCTTCCTGCTCCTCGAGGGTGATCGACGGTGGCAGGAACAACGGTGAACGACGGCGTTCTGGAGCGGCAACGTACTGACACATCGACGACAAGGTGGTTCGGATCGATGCTCTGGTGAGGCAAACGCAGAGCTAGGGTGTGCACGGGGTCCGTCTCCTCAAGGCGAGCGCGGATCCGGAAACAACGGAGGTCGAGGCTCAACGGAAAGGCGGCTGGGTGATCTCGCCACAGCGGAGCTTGGCGCGCGGCGATGAACTGGGCGGCTTCCATTCCGGCATCCTCCCGATGCCGTGGTCCAAGAGGCTCGGCTAGTCTCGTGTGTGTGTGCAGGTGTGTCTAGTGAGGTCGGTAGTGACCTGGGCCTACGCGCTCACGGCGGAGCGCCATGGTCAACAGCACGGCGGAAGGTTCGAGAGAGCGGCGATGGCAGTGCTCACCGATGGTCGAAAAGGATGGAGGTGCGGTACAAGTCCAAGCGGCTTCGGCTCGCGGTACTGCTCCTCCTTCCTGCCCTCGACGCAGCAGCAGCGGCTCCGAGTCGACGGTCTCCCTCCTCAGCTCCGGCGGCGGCGTCTTCTTCTTCCCCGACTCCTTCCTTCCCCTTCAGCTCTTCTCCAAACGAGGCTGGTAAGGTGGAATGGGGTTTCACCAGAGCGGTGGCGGCGATCTGGGAACCCTAGGGTGCCGGGGTGCTTGCTTTATAGGGCGGACGCGGTGGTAGGTAGCAGACGGACGGCCGATCACAGCTTTGCTTGATCGAGCGGTCAAGGGATGTCCAAGTCAGCAGCTGGGGTTCGAAATGGGTCCAGAGAACAGCGAGAGGGGGCTAGGTAACGCTGGGTGTCGAGGTTCTTTATGGCGGCAGCGTTCCACTGCGGCGACAGCGCAGGTGCGCGCGTGCGCGCAGAGAATATTGCCTGCGGCCGTGGGAACTTTACACGGGCTGGTCGGTCCAGGTGGCTTGCGGGCGCACGTCGATGCGGGGCGACACTGGATCGAGCGGTCGAGGGAGGTTGCTTAGGAGCGACGCCGGGGAACAGTGCTGACGCGAGCACGCACGGCCGGTCGGGTGACCTCAGCGGGCGCGATGACACGTGGGTTCCACTTCGAGGTCCCATCGTCAGCGACTCCTCGGCAACGGAGGCTCGGTGCGGCGCGCGGACGCGCGCAGCTCTTGCTGGGCCGTCGGCCTGGTTGGGCCGCGCAGCGTGGGGTCGAGCGGCGAGCAGGGGTCGAGCGGCGAGCGCGGGGTCGAGCGGCGAGCAGGGGGTCGAGCGGTTGGACTGCTCGGGCCGGTTCCTTCTTTTCTTTTCCTTTTTCAAATATATTTATATATATACTTATATATATATGCAGTGTGCTTATTTTGTGCTACAGAATAGTGAGCATACATGGCTCAAATACTTCTAGGGTATTATTCCCTTAATATTTATTTGTCAAAATATTATTATGTTGTTATTTTTAATAATCAACACATAAACCAAATAAAAATCCAACTCACTCTTTTAATGCAACATGATGATTAAACAAATGAAACATTAAAATGTAACATGTGAACATAGAGCATTGTTATGAGATATTAATTAATTTGCAACATAAGAATGCCATGCATGACATGCTAGGGTTGATGCATATGTAAGGGGTAGATGATGACATGTCGCACCACATCACTCGAGGTTTTGTCGAAAAATTTTGTAGTTCGAATTTTTGGGTTGTTACAGTCCTTCCCCCTCATTGGAATCTCGTCCTCGAGATTTAAGAGGTGTCATACCCTTCGAAGAGGTAAGGATACTGTAGCAGCAGTTGATTCTCATCTTCCCACGTTGCTTCTCGTTCAGTGTGATTGCTCCATTGAACCTTGCACATAGGGATAGACTTGCTTCGGGTCTCTTTGGTGTCATAACCCAAGATCTTGATTGGGTGCTCCTTGTACTCAAGAGTATCCTGGATATCCAGCACATTAGTGGTGACTGCTTCCTCTTCTGGTACCCTTAAGCACTTGCGTAACTGTGAGACATGAAAAACGGGGTGTACTCCTGTTAACTCGGGAGGTAGTTCAAGCTTATAAGCAAGCTTCCCAATTCTCTGACAGATACGATACGGTCCAACATATCTTGGGGCCAACTTCCCTTTTACGTGGAATCTGACGGTACCACGAAGTGGAGACACTTTAAGGTAGACAAAATCCCCAACTTCGAACTCAAGGTCTCGACGCCTTTTGTCGGCATAGCTCTTCTGTCGGCTCTGGGCGATCCTCAGGTTCTCTCTGACTTGAGCTACTCCTTCTTCGGCTTCCTTGATCTTGGCGGGGCCAAAGACTGCTCTTTCGCCTGGGTGGTCCCACATCAACGGGGTTCTACATGGCTTGCCATAAAGAGCCTGGAAGGGTGACATCTTGATACTTGCCTGGTAGCTGTTGTTGTAAGAGAACTCAGCAAACGACAGACACTTCTCCCAATCTGTTCCATATTTGAGAACACTGGCACGAAGCATATCTTCTAGAATCTGATTCAACCTTTCTATCTGACCATCTGTTTGCGGGTGATAAGCAGTGCTGTAATCAAGGTCAGTCCCAATGGACTCGTGAAGAGATTGCCAGAATCGAGACATGAATTGGGGTCCACGATCCGACACAATACTCTTAGGAGCTCCATGAAGCCTCAAAATATCCTTGATGTACAAATCTGCCAACTGCTCTGCACGTATCGTAGTTCTGACTGGTATAAAATGTGCTACCTTCGTCAGACGATCGACTATTACCCATATAGAGTCATGACCTTGTTGAGATCTAGGTAATCCCACGATAAAGTCCATGGATATGCTTTCCCACTTCCATTCAGGAACATCGAGTGGTTTGAGTAATCCAGCGGGCCTTCTGTGTTCAGTCTTGACTCTGTTATAGATGTCACATTCGGCCACATGTCTTGCAATGTCTGACTTCATGCCTTTCCACCAGAAATGCTTCTTCACATCTTGATACATCTTTGCACCACCGGGTTGGATGCAATACTTAGAGTCATGTGCCTCTGACAGGATTTCCTTACGCAAAGCAGGATTGCTGGGCACACAGATTCTATCCTTGAACCAGATGGTTCCATGCTCATCTTCTCTGAATTCGGGGCTGTAGCCTAGCTTCATCAACCCACGAATGTACTCCATTTCTTCACAACTCTTTTGAGCTTCACGAATTCGCTCGGTGAGCTTATACTCGATACGAAGTTCGTGCAACAACCCATGGGGTACTATCTCAAGATGAAGATCTTCAATCTCTTTCTTCAATTCAGGTGGCAGGGTCGATAAGAACAGGGCATGACAATAGGTCTTGCGACTAAGAGCATCAGCGACTACATTCGCTTTTCCAGGATGGTAGTGAATCTCCATGTCATAGTCTTTGATTAGCTCTAGCCATCTGTGCTGTCTCATATTCAGATCTTCTTGAGTAAAGAAGTACTTCAAGCTCTTATGATCGGTGTATATATCACACTTGTTGCCAATAAGATAATGTCTCCAGATCTTCAGAGCATGCACAACAGCTGCTAGCTCTAGATCATGCGTGGGGTATCGTTGCTCGTGCTCCTTTAGCTGTCGGGAAGCATAAGCAATAACCTTCCCATTCTGCATTAGCACACAGCCTAGCCCTTGGCGAGAGGCGTCGCAGTAGACGACAAAGTCGCTAGTGATATCAGGTAAGGCTAGGATAGGTGTGGTGGTTAGCTTCTCCTTTAGAATCTGGAAACTGTGTTCACACTCTGGTGTCCACTCGAACTCATTAATCTTCTTCAAGAGATTTGTCATAGGACGAGCTATCTTCGAGAAGTTCTCAATGAATCGGCGATAGTAACCTGCCAACCCCAAGAAACTCCTGATTTCAGACACATTGCAAGGTTGTTCCCATTCTTTTACAGCCTCTATCTTTGCAGGGTCTACAGCAACTCCATCTGCTGAGAGTACATGACCAAGAAAAGCAACTTCTTCAAGCCAGAACTCACATTTGCTGAACTTAGCATAGAGCTGGTGTTGGGACAACTTCTCGAGCACTATCCTCAAATGTGCTTCATGTTCTTCGGCAGAAGGTGAATAAATCAGAATGTTGTCAATGAAAACCACAACAAACTGATCAAGATCCTCCATAAACACTTTGTTCATCATGTTCATAAAATAGGCCGGGGCATTCGTGAGACCGAAGGATACAACGGTGAATTCATACTGCCCATAGCGTGTGACGAAAGCTGTCTTGGGAATGTCTTCTTCCCGAATCTTCATTTGATGATAACCAGATCTGAGATCAATCTTCGAGAAGTACTTAGCACCACGAAGCTGATCAAGCAAGTCATCGATCCTTGGCAGAGGATACTTGTTCTTGATGGTGACGGCATTGAGGTTGCGGTAATCAACACATATCCTCATCGAACCATCTTTCTTTTTCACAAACAGAACAGGTGATCCCCAGGGCGAAGCACTAGGCCTAATAAAGCCCTTGTCAGAAAGTTCCTTCAACTGCTTCTTGAGCTCTTCTAGCTCATCCACTAACATGCGGTACGGTCGCTTAGAGATGGGACCGGTTCCGGGCACAAGATCAATGATGAACTCAACATCATGATCTGGTGGCATGCCGGGCAACTCTTCTGGAAACACATCCTCATATTCCCTGACAACGGGGACATCCGCGAGAGTCTTCTCTCTTTTCTGATATTCTTCCTGCGACTTGAGTGCATTCAGGGCACATAGGACAGATACTGATTTATCCTTCTGAGGTGCACATCTGACTGCTTGGCCAGAAGGATGAGTTATCTGAACATATCTGGGTGAACAAGAAATCAAACCCTTGTGCTCGGTAAGCCAATCCATGCCTAGGATGACATCCAAACCATTTGATGGTAGAAGGGTAAGGTTAGCTCGAAAGGTCAGACCCTCGATAGAAAGCTTCACTCCCTTGCAGATATGGGTGCTTCTCATCTCACCAAGAGGAGAACTGGTGACTATAGGTTCCAAACATGGAGTGATAGGCATCTTACTCTCTCGTGCAAACTTAGATGAGATGTATGAACATGTAGCTCCAGAATCAAACAGAACGGATGCTTTAATGCCATTAACAAGAAACATACCGTACACAACATCTGGGGCAGCTTGAGCTTCTTCTGCGTTCATGTGCGTGAGACGACCACGGCTTGCAGATCCACGGTACTGGGACTTGGGTGCAGCAGGTGCGGTTGTCTTCTTAGGACAATCAAACACCTTGTGGCCTGGTTTGCCACAACCAAAGCAAGTGAACGGCACACTGCCTGTGGGGGTTGGTGCAGCGGCCTTCCAGCTGCCTGAGTTTGGTGTAGCACGAACAGGCGCAGAGTGATCAGTCCTGTGACGTGGCTGCGATGAGTGCTCACGGGGTAGCGATCCTTCCTAGCACTGTCACGAGAGCGGTGGTCACGAGAGTAACGGTCGCGGGAGCGATGGTCGCGGGATAAGCGTGAGTGGTCAGCCAAGTAGGTACCACCACTCCTACCCGAGCCATAGGTAGAGTCCTTGCTGTAATGAGGACGGCTAGACGTCTTGTCCCGACGGAACCCCTTACGCTCATGGTCACGGTAGAAGCCCTCGGACTTCTTCTTCTCCCTTCTGGACATTTCTCCTGCCTCCTTCTGATCTTTCTCGATCTGGATGCAACGATCGATCATGTCACGAAGTGTGTGACTCTTGGTGCCTCCCAGGGCTACCTTGATCTTGGGGTTCAGACCCTTTCTGTACTGCGTGATCTTCTCCTTCTCAGAAGTTGCGACATGCAGAGGTGCATAGCGTAACAAACTGGTGAAGGTGTTGGTGTACTCGCAGATGTCACATCCCTTCTGGGTGAGGTTACGGAATTCCTCCTCTTTCTGCTCCATGACTCCCTCAGGAACATGGTACTCGATGAACTCATCTGCGAACTCATCCCAGGTGATGTGATCGGGGTCCTCATGAGCTTGGCGGTAGCTGTCCCACCAGGAACGCGCAGCTCCAGTGAGGTGGTGAGCAGCGATACCGACTCGCTCCTCTGGGGTACAAGTGGTAAGCTCTAGCTTCTTCTCGATCTCGCGAAGCCAGTCATCAGCTTCCAGCGGTTCCTTGTAGGTGCCATCGAAAGTGGGTGGCCTGAGCTTTAGAAAACCCTCAAGTTTCCTCTGGAAGTCATTCGGATTTCCTCCAAAGCGGTGATTGGCTCCATTGACCAAAGCGGCAAGCAGCTGTGTCTGTTGCGCCATCACTTCTGCCAGGCTTGGCGGTGGTGGCGGTGGCGGAATCGGCTGCGGCGGAGGCACATTGCCATGGGCATCACCTCCTCCAGCGGCACTTCCTGCTGGCGGGGTCCGCTCGCGATCGTTCCCACCCTGGTTGAGGTCGATGGGTGGAACACGACCTCCCCTTTGTCCATAGCGTCTTCCACGCCCAAGTTCGGGTTCGGGTGGAGGCGGACGGTTGCCCAGACGTGCGGAGCGACGTGCAGACATCTGCGACACGGGTCGACAACTGTTTAGTACTTATTGGTTAAATATAATTAAATGACTTCAACGATTTAAGGAAAAACATTTAATCTATCCAACACTCATACAAAGAAGCAATAAGAGCCATAAAATGCGATAAGATTGATCATTCATTACATGGTTGCATTACATGGCATCATCTCTAGCAGCTACGCTAGATGACATGCGAGACTCGCACTACGAGAAGGTAACTCATGGATACAAGCTAACTCAACTCTAACTCATGACGTGGCCACGCAGGGTCCACACTACTCTGACTCATACATCGGCGCGTTGTACACTGCTGGGTGAAAACGGTTGCCAAGAACTGTCAACTCTTCCTGTGACATGTGAAGGCGCTTCACATAAGCCTGAGCTTCTCCGAACTCCTTGGTAAGTGGCAGGTTGGTGGGAGCTGGACAGTAGTCGTGCCTCAAGAGAGAGTAGCCAATCTGGAAAGTTTCCTTGAAGGGGTCCTTGCGTCTGGCTGACAAAGGAAGTCTGTCACGCAACTCAGCGTACTCCTGGCAGCGTCTCTCGTCGGCATTCTTCCAAGCTGTCTTGAGTCTCTTGTACCTGTCCACCAAGGTCTCATTCTGAATCATCAGGGCAATCAGATGGCCTTGGTTGCACTGTGCTTTCGCTTCTGCTTTCTTCAGAGCTTTTACGAGCATTGACTTCTCACACTGCACGGTGAAGTTGCTCTTGCCATCTTCCCGTCTTCTCTTCTGTAGTTCTTTGATCTCCATATCCTTGTCCATCTTCTCTCCCTCCAACTGGAGAACTCTTGCATCAAGGTAGTAGTTTCGGAGCCCAATGTCCTCAACCTTGTCTCGCAAATCAGCGACCTCGGCTCTGTGAGCCCTTGCCTGACGTGCGAGCTTGTCCTTCAGCTGGGCAACTGTAGCCTCGAGTTCTTCTTTCTCCTTAGCTTCCTGCTTGCAGAACTCCTGGTACTCCATCAGAGTGTTGCGGTCGAGGCGTCTCTTCTTCTCCAGGTGCTCTACGTAGCGGTTCTGCTCGAAGAGGTGAGCGGCGGAGGCACGGTTGCAAAGACTGGTCTCTGCTAGGATGATTGGCCTGACCAGATCATCCTGCTGCTCTGGTGTGAGGAGAGAGTTCAGGGCTTGAGGAAGAAGGCGAAACTCTGTGTTGCGAAGGTGCTCATAAGCGATCTTCATCACTTCACGCAGAGCCTTGAGTGACACAGACTGGATTCCTTCTTCGATTGAGTCCTCAATTGTCATCTCCATGAGAGCTGGTACTGAGGGCAGAGTCTGACTTGCAGGGATCTCTAGGTGAGTGACCACATAACCCTTGATTCCTCCTTCTGAGTCCGGTGCTCCAGTGCAGGTGTACTTGATCTCCTCGACAGGCACTCCAAGTACTCCCAAAACACGACGCAGAGTGTACGGAAGGCCTGGAAACTCCTGTCCCTGGTAGGTGAACTCAGCCTTGGGCATCCTGCTCAACGGTCCAAGCGGGGGTCCAAAGCTTGTCATCTGCACGTTTTAAAGGGAAGAAGGGTCAGCAAGTCAGTAACAATAGAGAAGCCTTGCATAAGAAGAAATGCAGGGTCGGTATATAACCGAAAGAAAAACTGGTTTATCCTATACTAACGTCCATTTCTAGGGTTTCGTCCTAAGGTCAAGTATGGCTTTGATACCAACTGAAACGACCTTGATTTCCGCGAAGGGAAATCCACAGTGTCGGAGTGTAATATGACCATTTAAATCACATTACCCGATAACAGTTGAATCCATAATCCATACATCGAACAAAAGAGTGCAAATAGAGGGAGTTACAATAACTTATTACATCGCCACAGGGCGGAATCAGAGTTCATGCAGCATAACAATAAAAGCTTGAGGTGCGGAAGCTATCTTCTTCTCTCCAACTTGAGCGTAGGCACGAAACCCTCAATCGCTGTACTCCCCAGATGAGTACTCACTCCTTGAACCTGAAACCAAATTTTCAGTACGATTTGTACTGGCCACACTCCCACCCTATGCATTGCTTTGTGGAAGTGGGTGCAAAATAAGGGTATCTCAAAAGGAACCTATAAAGGCTAGGTTTTCCTATGCAATGTTCAAGTATATAAAACAAAAGTATAATAAACAAGTTTTTTAAACACAAACCCATTCCCTTCATCTATCTCCATCCATAACTGTAGCATCATCTCATCTCATCTCCAACACCCTCTCAGACTCTGGTCGACAAGCCAACTCCCTCTTGGCTTGCCTCAGCGGCCCGCAGCCCTCAAACTGGCTCATGGCCGGAAACACACTCAGGGGAAGGTAGAACACTCCACTCACTAGTCCGGTGCATGCGAAACATAGGAAAGGTCCATAGCCGAAGATTCGGCATATGTATCGATCGATCAACCATACACTCTACAGAGGTTTCACTAATCCACCAGATAACCATCATCGATGCACGCGCGCACCTAGGCAGATTCCAGGCGCCTACTGCCATAGGCGATGCCACTCTACCATCCAGCACTGGATCACTGGAACTGTGAAGAGAGCATGTATCCGCTCCCGAAGAGGATGCCATGCCATGTACCCACTCCCGAAGGGGGTGCCATGATCGTCTCGGTAGGGTGTTAGCTCCAACCCATGCATATACCTTCCTATCACTTCTCGCCTAGCAGTAGTGGCATCGACCTATCCAGCGGTTCGGCCGTCTCCCCCCCATGGAGAGCGAGTGGAAAGCAAGAGATTCCTAGGTCCGGATACCAGCGCAACAGTTCCTAGATTTGACCAAATCGGGATATCTTCATCAGGGTTTATCTTTAACGTGCTACCACGGCACCTTCATCCCGGGCTCCACCTTTCTGAGGATCACACCCAAGGACCACCATCACATC
>CM041644.1:6280413-6291485 GCA_023333625.1 Bothriochloa decipiens
ACCCATCAGGGAACATTAATGTCTTGATCCACTGCAACACTTCCTTCCTATCGTCCCTTTTCAGGATGTAATCGATCGGGCCCCTTTTTCAACTCTTGCCTTGCGTAGGGGTCTTTATCACTAGCTTTGGTCTATCACAGATCTCCTCCACGTCCAGTCTAGCCTTACCGTTGTCCTTTGACTTCTCCTTTATGTCCATGAGTGTACCCCAAAGTGCCTCGGCAACATTCTTTTCTGTGTGTATTACATCGATGTTGTGTGGAAGAAGAAGGTCCTTGAAGTAGGAGAGCCTAGTCAAGCCTGATATATGGGTCCACATGTGTTCCACACCATACTTCTTAAAACCACCATTGTCTTCATCAGTTTTCAGAGCCTCTAACTGGGCAAGGACCTAGGTACCGCTCATAATCTGAGGAATAGGGTCAATGACTTGAACACCTTTCATGAAGTGCTTGATGTCTCGTCTAAACTTATGGTAGTCATCTAGGAATTAACGATGTTTGTCAAATGAAGAGAAGTTGCCACGCTTCTTCAGCCAGGTGAACATCACAGATGCCTTGCATACTGGGCAAGAAAACTTCTCGTGAACACACCACCCACTGAATATGCCATACACCAGGAAGTCATGCATTGAATATTGATACCACACATGCATTGTGAAGTTCTTCTTTGTAGCTCGGTCGTACGTCAGTACCCTTTTCCCAAGCATGTTGCAATTCATCCCACAGTGGTTGCATGAACACACCCATATTGTTGCCCGGTGTTCAGTTATTATCAGCGACAAGAACAAGTTCTTGGGTTCAAACATGACGCTGGGGGGAAGATTGAGGAGGATCACGAACAAGAACCAACAAGTGTACGGGGCCGCCATCATTCCATACAGGTTGAACCCATCTGTTGCCATCGCTACACGTACATTCCGAGCATCCATAGCTTTGTCAAGATGCTGGTTATCGAAGTACTTCCATGCGTCACCATCCGATGGGTGTACCATCTTGTCACTGTATCTTTTTCCATCCTTGTGTCATCTCATCTATTTCACGGACTCCTCTGTCATGTACATCCGTTGGAGCCTTGGTATGACAGGAAGGTATCGTAGGACCTTCTCGGGGATCTTAGACTGTTTTTTCTTGCCATCACTACCATCTACCTCCACATACCTAGAGGCTTTGCACTTTGGACAGTGCGTTGCTTCCTCAAGGTCTCCCCTAAATAGGACGCACACGTTAAGACAAGCATGGATCGACTCATATAGCATCTTAAGTGCACGAAGGAGCTTCTGTGACTCGTATGTGTTCTTCGGCAACATGTGACCCTTCGGAAGCATTGTGCAAAAAACTGCCAACATGTAATCGAAGCTGTCTCGACTCAGGTTCAACTTTGACTTCAACACTATTAGGCGTCCAATGGCATCTAGTTGTGACATTATTGTCTTCTCATGAAGGGGCTTTTGTGCCGAAGACATCATTTTATAGAACGTCTTTGCGGTTTCATCTGGATCCTCCACCAATCCTTCATTGCCACGTGCCTCTTTATAGTCTAGCACCATGTCGGCCACCCCGGCATCTCCATCATACTCCTCGAGGCGTGCTGTCACCTCCTCCTCTCTAATACGGGCCCCTTCACCATGGAAGATCCACCTCTTATAGTTTGCCACAAATCCATTATTGAAAAGATCTTTATATACATCTTTCTTTATTTTTTTGAGTTCTTGCACTGGTTGCAGGGACATGGCATCCAAATCGACCCTTTAGCAGCTAGGCCAAATGCTTGCTCCAGGAAATTTTTGGTCCCCTTAACCCATTCATCGCTCTTCCTCTTAGCTGTGAAGCCCGTGTACATCCACTCGCAGTTATCCATCCTCTATCATACACATACATAAGCGAGTAATAAACTAGCAATTGCATCTACACGATGTTCCTACTATCTAATAGGTGAAGGATAGGTCCTAATCCCACCCGTGGATGCATAGATGGGTTAGCTTCCATGTTCTGCCCCATCTGAGTCAGAATTTCGGCAGCACCTCCCTGCTGTTCTCCCGCACGTCCCCACAGGGAGAGTATGTATCCGGAGAACAACGGGGAGGTGCTGCCAAAACTCTGACTTAGACAGGAGCAGAACATAGAAGCTAACCCCATCTACGCATCCGAGGGCTGTCCAAAAAATGTGGACAATCCAAAAAAGATACGGTCACAGATATGCAAAGACCTGCATACCTCCGATTGTATCTCTTTCGGACGGGAGACGCCTAACTGGGTCACGTGACCTAAGTACGAAAACGGGTAAGGAAGAGAGATGATTTATACCTAGGGTGGCGGTGGAGAGACGCTAGCGGGGTAGTAGCTACTCGGTGCAGTGGCGAGGCAATGCAGTGCAGGCAGACCCGCAGCGCCGACGAAGACCCGCTCTGCAAAAGAAGAAAAACAACACTATAAGTTGAAAAATTCGGCAGAACCTCCCCTGTACGGGGAGTTTTCAAAACATGCAGGAAAGAAGCGAGCTCGATGGCCGGCACCTGTATAGTTGGAGAAGAAGGTCCGGGTGCCTGAGACTGTGGTGGCTGCTATAAAGTCTGAGCCTGTGGCAGCTGAGCTCCAGTGTGCTGAAACAGATGGGCTATCAAACCAAACATCTGCTGCTGAGAGAGTATCGTCTGTCTCTGGGTCTCAGCCTGCTGCCTCTGAAACTCGGCCTGCTGCCTCTGGAAGTCAAGCTGCTCCCTCTGAATCCGCAGCTGCTCCTGCTAGAAGGCATCCTGTCGGCCACGGATCTCTGCGATAGTTGCATTCTGTTGGGCCATGGCTGCCTCAAACCGCTGATCAGCACGCTCCTGGTGTGCAGTCAGACGCTCAAGTAGTGAAGCTACAGCTGACCCAGATCCACTGGCCTCTGTGTCGTGACTGCGGGGGACGTACTCAGGAATCATGAAGTCCTCGTCATCTGAGTCATCAGAGTCAAACTCGACCCCCGCTTCCTCCTGTGCTGCCATCTGTGCCTCCTCTGCAGCTCCAACCTCTGCAATCATAGCATCCTGCTCTACGGCTGTCTCTGGCACTGGTGGCCTGTGGCTTTGCCGGATAGGTGACACTGCAGTGGCTGACCTGAGAAGCTGGGTTGCGTCGTACGTCGTACCCCTCGGAGGGTTCATGGACACATTGGTACGCTTCTGTTCATTTGATAGAAGCATATACTGAGAAGCTGTATTGGGCGGAACACAGATTAGAACAGTGCATCAGACTATCTATTGCCGATATGGAGAAGAATGAGTCACTGTTAATCGCCGCCTCCTATTTCTGGTCTGATACTCTGAATGCCTTCATCTTCAAACATGGACCAGCTTCTCCAACCCTTGCCGATGTGTATATGCTCACCGGCTTGGACATCTCATCTACCGATGACAACGCACTGTTCCAGAGAAAACCTGAGCATCGGCTGATTACCAGGAATATTGGTGGTTGGACCGGTTATATCAACGAGTATAAGAAATCTGGTTCAGTCAGTCACAGGGAGCATTCAGCTTTTTTGAATATGTGGCTTGAGAAATTTATTTTCTGCGGCAGAACAGTTGGACCGACCAACATGCACCTTCCTGCAGCAGAGATGTTGGCTAGCGGCATCAGACTCCCACTGGGCCGATACCTCCTTGGCTCAATTTACCATCTCCTTCACCAAGTGTCACAAAGGCTGCTGCAAGGAAAATCCATTAGCAATCTAGGGGGCCCTTGGTGGTTCATCAATATGTGGTTGAACGCCCATATGCACAAGTATTTCCACATTGATCTGTTCGCCCAGCGATTTCCTTGAAGTCTTCCTGAAGATTATCAACTCGGGGAAGAAGAATCGGCAACGCGCCCTCTATCAACTTTGGAGAAGCACTGGCAGTATTACCAGGGGCAGAGGCAAACAGAGTCCAGATCGGCAATCTCTTCCACAGATTCTACATCGGCATCCCTTCTGAGCTTCGGGCCTGGGTCCCGTATGTTGATGAAGAAGCAAGATTCCCTCTTTCCTTTAACCTTAGCAATGAGGCTTTGAACAAAGATGCTGACATTCTTAGTGCAATAATCATCCCTCGCACCATCCCGGTCAACATATTTGGAAGCGGGAAGAATATTAATCCCACATACGAGTTCTATTATCCATCGATAGCAGCAAGACAACTAGCTTTTGGACAACTGCCCATCAACCTCTGCTTTGCCGATGTGATTAAACCGAGAGAGACTATTGCGAACCGTGTGGATTGGCACAAGATTGTTACTCTCCTTCCCGATGCCGATACCTCTAATGTCGATCTAACCGATTGGGTACCGGCTTCTTTTGTTACCGAGTCCTTCAAATTATGGTGGCAAGAATGGAAAGAGCAACTATTCTTTGCATCTCCTCATCTTTACTGGAATCTCATTGATTCCGATCACGCCATCCCTGCCGATGCGGTAAGTCTGACCCTCTGTACTTCTTTCAACTCCCTTTTAATCCATTGGCAACTAACCCCTTTTTAACAGGTCGATGACCCAGTTCCAACACTAAGTAAGAGCGGCAAGGTCATACGGCTACAGCCTATCTCCCCAGTATCCATCATCGGCTATAAAGCTCCTTCGCTAGACACTGTGATAGGCCGTGGTCATTCCAAGAAGAGCACCAAATCAATCGCATCCTTGGCACAGACATCTAAGGTAATCAGCTCACTTTCTTTTGTAGATGCCGATTGCTGTGATTTACCGATTTCACATTTCAGGGCGCGAGTTCTACACCAATGGAATCTTCATCGGTAACCCGACCTTCGTCTCCACCTGCAGCACCTTCATCGCCACACCTTGTCGTCCTTGATGATTCTCCAGAGGTATTCTTTATTTAAACCTTGATCATTGGATCGGTACTTTTACTCATCTGTTTCTCTTGCAGCACCAAGTAATTGCATCGGCAACCGTCCCAAGTGTACCGATTCCTCAGCCTTCCATTGCCGATGCCCCCCAGCCATCCGACGCTGATATTTTACAGCACAAGCGTAAGGCTTCATCGGGCGAAGAATCATAATCAAAGCAGGCAAGACTTACACCATCTCCATCGGCGTCCTCGCCTCGCCCGATATTGCCTGACGTATCTGTGCAGACTTCTCCATCGGCAACTGCTCTTCCATCGGCCATTGTACCCATACAAGGATCTTCATCGGCACCGATGTCGCAGCAGCAACCGATTGAGGTACCAACACAAGAAACGTCATTGGCAATTGTACCTGAGGTTGCTTCTTCGAGCCAAAGGCGAGAGATTGCCTTGAAACAGGTAAGTTAACTCCCTTAGATAACCTTTAACACTTTGGGTTCTTCTGCTGACATCACCTTTTCCTTTTTAGGAGCAAGATTCCCCCGATAGTCTGTTTTCCTTCTCTATCAGTGGGATTGTTCCCGATGATGAAGAGCCTGAAGAAAGCTCTGCTCCAGCCCTTGAAGTTCTGTCATCTGAAACCAAGTCAAAGCTGGAGACGCTATTATACTTGCTGCAACAGGAGACCTCTTTACTGATCCAGGATTCTGACTCTGCAAGAGCAACTTTTAAAGGAATTCGAGGTCATATTCCTGCCGATGTTGAGGAAGCACTCTTCCAAGCTGCACATCTGGAGAGCCGGCAGTTGCAGTATCAAAGGGCTGCCCAGCGGATTACCGATAAAGCCACTCAGGAAAAACTCTAGGAGGACATGATGAAGCATAAGCAATTTGCCGATGAGAAGCACAATGACAACGGTAAACTAGAAGCCTCCCGTGCAGATCTGAAAGACAAGATTGCTCAACTATCGGCAAGAAGAGAGGCCCTGCTAGCGGAGCTGAGACAGATTGAAGGAGCCTTGACGCAGCAAATCAGGAGAAGGCCCAAATGCCTGAAACTATCACGACTCTTCAGCAAGAAAGGGACAACCAAGTCCTCAAGATGCTGGCGCTTAAGAAGAAGATCAAGCCAGTTGAAGGCAATGCCGATGAAGACGCAAAGACACTGGAGGAAGCCGGCCAAATTCGCCTGCGTGCGATATCAACCATCCGTTCATTGTTGAACTTGTAAACCTTCTTCCTCATCGGCAATGTAATGTATCGGCAATTTGTAAAACTTCACATTTACGTAGTGCCGATACACTCTTTTTGAACAAGCACTTTATCTGTTTTCTTCTTTTTCATTGGCAAGTGCTAAGAATTTCATTGGCAATATGAAAACCATGTTGATGTCTGCCGATGGACCTTCACTTTTGCACTTCGGCCATCATACTTGAGTTTTTGCTCCACGGGAATTTCCTCTTTATGCTCACGTTGCATCTTCCTCTTTTGAGTCTTTGTTAGACCTTTAGAGCACCATTGAGGAAGCTTCGTCTTCCAGACGGGCTGATACAGTTTTGTATTTGAACCTGGGCAGTCTATATCGGGATCCCTACAGAGTACTGCCTCATCAGGGACTCTTGCATTAGCCATCTCCTCGAGCTCCTCTTGATTCATCGACAAACGGTTGTCATTCCTGCCCAGCCTTTCATGCACACTGGTTCTGCCCCCCAGTCGATCATGTACTGACGCCCTCTCTCTGATCGGCTTACCGATGTATCGGCTCCGATCACCATAGCGCGGTCTTCTTTCTGTCCGATCGGCTTGATCATAACCATTGCACTCGGGGCAGTTGTCAACAGTAGGCAATTTAATGCCTTCTTCCCAAGAGTAAATGAAGAAGGGGCATCTCCAATGGTCTTCGTGCCGATGCCACGCTTCCCGACGCAACTCCTCTTGCCGATGTCGATAGCGGTCACCTGAAATTCTGTACGGAGTCGGTCTAGGAAGTCTTCTGGAACTACTGCTTTCTTCAACTCTCTCTTTTCCTTTCAAGTCATCGGTAGTTGCTTGATTTTTAGGATCCACCGATGCTCTTCTTTTAGCGCTTGCCGATGTTAATACTTTGGTCTTATTTACGGCTTCCACTATGTTTGCTGGGAAAGGATGTTGATCAATCTTCATCGGCCTCTGAGCTTTAGAGTTGTCAAACTTGATCCTCCCAGATTCAATTGCCGATTGCAACTGCTGTCTGAACACCTTGCAGTCATTGGTACTGTGCGAAGTTGCATTATGAAATTTACAGTACCTCATCTTCTTCAGCTCATCTGCCGATGGAATCACATGATTGGGTGACAGCTTGATTTGGCCCTCTTGAAGTAGCAGATCAAATACTTTATCAGCCTTTGTGATGTCAAACGTGAATTTCTCTGGCTCTTTCTGACCAAAGGGACAAGACATAGGCTTCTTACCCTTTACCCACTCAGCCAGGCCGATAGTTGGTTCTTCATCTGAGTCTGATTCCTCTGCCTCTTCTACAAAGGACACCTTCTTGTTCCAGCTCATCCTATGTTCTGGAGCTTGAGCACCTTGATCAGAGATCCTTTGCACAATATGGCTTAAGCTTTCAAAATCCTGAGAATCGTATTTGTCCCTGAGATGCGACAACAAACCCTGGAAAGCCAAACCAGCTAATTGGCGATCATCAAGTACTAAGCTGTAGCACCTGTTCTTCATATCTCGTACCCTTTGCACAAAACTCTCCACCGATTCGTCGCTTCGCTGTCTCAATTTCATCAAATCGGTAAGTTTCTTTTCATGGACACCAGCAAAGAAATACTTATAGAATTGTCTCTCCAGGTTAGCCCAAGTAAGAATAGAATTTGGTGGTAATGATATAAACCACACGAATGCTGATCCAGACAAAGAGGACGAGAACAAACGGATCCTCAGCTCATCCCTGTTTGCTGCTTCCCCGCACTGGATGATGAATCGGTTGATGTGTTCCATCGTTGATGTATCACCTTGCCCAGAAAACTTAGTGAAATCTGGCACCTTGTACTGATTCAAGAAAGGAATTGAATCATAAGATGAAGGGTACGGACTCCGATAAGAGTAAGTATCAATTTTGGGCTGAATCCCAAATTGCTCTTTCATCACTTCTGCAATCTTATCGGTCAAGAGTGCATCCTGATCTTGCCAATGCACTGGCTGGATCTCCACTGGAGGCATTGGCTGATATGCTTCTATATACCCCTGTGGCATTTGGCTTGGAGGAATCGGTATATTCACGGCACCAATCTGTGGAGTAAAGTTCATCGGCTGTTTTGCCGATGCTTGATCTTGGAAAGTTGCCTGTGGACTATACCGTTGAGTCCCCATTGCCTGGTAACTTGGCTGAATAGCAGATTGCTGAACTGGCGCTTGCCCTGACCAATTGAGATTATAACTCATCGGCACCTGACTTGCCGATGGCTGATAGCTTGCAGACAATTGATGCGCTTGTATAGGTAGGTGATAACCAGCATAATTGCCCTGAATTGTAGATAACCCAGATTGAGATGTGAATGGCACCATGGGTTGTTCTACAGTGGAAGCTCTCTGTTGAACTGGTGGAGGATTAGTCAATGGATTCGTATAAGATATCTGTTGCGGAGGCGCGTAGAATCCCATTGACAATGGTTGTATAGCAGGAGGTGCAGTAGAATAATGCGGCACTTGAGCCATCGGCCGATTGGAGTAGCCGATGTCATTGGACCCTTCCCTGCTACATCATGTACTTGAGGCAGTCCAGAATTGGCAGTAGATGGACCTGGAGGCATACCGTATCCCCACCAATTAGCAGCAGTTTGACTGTGTTGACCTAAAGGACCTGATATTGTCGATGCCGATAGATCTGTGCTCAACTGAATACTAGGCCTCTCCTGAGATGTTAGATCTGATCCTATCGGCGTGGCTTCAATGATGGATGGTCCTGATATAGCTGGAGTAGGCGCTTCCATACTCTCAACGGCTGGAGTTGCCGATGGAGTACTGGTAGATGCCGATCCCGGCTGATGATATGCTGGCCCGACATACCCTGGTGCTTGTCCGTCTCTTAATGTTTGTACAACAGCATTGTAGACAGTATTGGACAGCACGGTGGAGTGGTTGATTAAAGCTTGATTTAATGCAGAATTAACCATCCCCTGTAATTTACCAGGGTTGGAGTCAAAGGTTACCTGCCGAGGCAACGACAGTTCTTGCTTCTGGATGACTTCTCCGCCCTTGTTCTTGTTGAAAGACTTCAAGCAGAGCTGCCTGTAATCCTCCATAGCTTTTTCCATGGCTAGCTTCTGATCCTCCTTGAGATCTGACTCTGATATCTCGATGATGTTTTCTGGAGTGATATCAGCAGGATTCTTCATGATAGATCTGTTAACTTGGTCCCACCGGGCGTGCCAAAAGATGTGTTGATGCAAAATTATATCTGCAAACACACCGGGCTAATACCTAAAATCGATGTCCGAAGCGTGCCAATCGATTTGACCTGTTAATCGACAAGGATGATAAATTTGAATACAATCCGAACGAGACGACAGCGATACGCCCGGACGTCAAAGCTCAGAAGGTATTCGATAACTGTTGAACAGATCAGACGAGACGACAGCGATACGCCCGGACGTCAAAGCCTGAATCGTGCTCGGTAGACGCGGAACCTGCAAGGTCGCCGGAGATCAAGTTGATGCAGCCCGTCGATTCTTGAAAGAACTCGTTGAAAAAGAAAAGGTACTTGGCGAAGTCGTCGAAAAGTAAAGTACTGGTAAAGGTAAATAAAAAGTAGATTTGTTTATTGATGCTAGGATATCCATTACAATGCCCTTCGGCATATATTTATACTCTGATAAAAAGAGTCCTAATTTAATACGTAAAGCTTAAATATAGAAGAAATAAACTAATTCCCTATACGTACTCTATTTCTTGAAAAAGAAATAAAACTTATATAGAAATTAGACTTAAACTACAATACTAAAAATCATAAGTTTTGTGTCACCGATCCTCTGTCCGCTTTCGTCACGATGAAGTCATCTTCTCATCGGCACATCCCTGGCATCGGCAACAACCTTCTAGCCTTCCTGCCTATCATCGGCAATGGCTTTTTCCGTTTCATCGGCAACGATCCTCTATCAGCTTTTCAGCACCATCAGCAATAATCCAGATCAACATGTCCTTCATCGGTAACCACCCATCGGCAACTTAGAAGCAATGCTGAAGAACAATCACCCTCTTGCCGATTTAGTTCAGTCTCCCGATCCTTATTGACACGTGCCGAAAAAAGATGTCAACACCTGTTTTTCTTAAACTTGCCTAATTTTGGTTCGATGCAAGAAATGACTACGATGCTCTTGCGTATTTTATTTTTAAGAAAAAAGAGGGAGTTTTAACCAACTAACAACTAGTCAAACACAGGGCCTATAGTATGTCGCAAGCTATCATCAGCATCTATGATTGGCCGATTTATTATTAGTTTATAAATTTTTGCAGATCAAGATGATTTGCCATAGCCGATGCAGTTCGGGCACCATGCCATGTACAGAAGATTTCGAGAACTTCAGCATCATGCTGCTACGACTAGGGCTATCTGCTACTACTGTTAGCTAGTGTTATTAGTGTGTCTTGTGCAGGGAAGGAGACAGTGAAATGCAAGTCATCGGAAAGATCTTTTGATGAATGGAAGCCAACTTCTTGTTACTCGGAGAACTCAAAATGGAATTAAATCAATCAACACATCAAAGAATAATCAGGATGTATACTGTGTTGCAGATGAGCACCATTTGCATTAGAAAGTCTTTTTTGTTTACCGAACATTGGAAATATCTTAGGTTTCACTAACAGCAAAAGCGTGAAAATTCAACCGCAAATAAATAATTAAACTCTAGATACCTACCAAAATGTCTCCATTCCAATCAAAATGATTTTAGGCGGGGTCATCAAAACATTTCGATATGCACTTTATCTCAATTTGTATCATTGGTCATTTAGTTACTTTGTACAACTCACCAAAGACACTTTAGAGTTATATATATTGCACTTTGGTAAATAATGTTGGGTTGGGCTAACCCAACTAATTCATTCGGTGGGTTGAGACTATTATTTTTTACTCGCAACAAACGCTAGGCCAAACAAGGACATAAAGTTTTTTGATCTAAAAATTGAAAAACTCCGACCTAGTAACATGGTAGATGCGACAGGAAAAACTTTATGTCCCAACATGGTAGTCACGGACAAAAAAAA
>CM041644.1:6339435-6389627 GCA_023333625.1 Bothriochloa decipiens
ACTTGCGGATCTCGCGCAGCGCCACGGTGCCCGGGCGGAAGCGGTGCAGCTTCTTCACGCCGCCCGCCGCCGGGGCAGACTTCTGCGCCGCCTTCTTCGCCAGCTGCTTCCGCGGCGCCTTGCCGCCGGTGGACTTACGCGCCGTCTGCTTCGTGCAGGCCATCGCTGGGGGTTGGGCTGCGGACTAGGGTGAAGGGAGAGAGAGCTGCTCGGGTTTTTGAATTGGATTTGCGGTGGTGGACTGCGGCGAGACGAGGAGGACTAAATAGGAGGCCGGCGGGCGGATTTGGCGCTCGGAGGGGAGGAAGGTGGGACGGGCTCCGTCGGATCACGTGGGGATGAAGGGGTCTGATTTGTTTGGCAGGCCTATCACGGATCGCAATCCGTGGGGATGAATCGTAGCGAATGACAGACAACCACGTGGCAGCTCCGCGTCGGACTGGTTTTGCAGGTTGTTCACGGCTGCATGCGGCCACACAACTGGGGAAGAAAATTCAGTGGGCACCGGACGCATCACGCATGTGGTGCGCCCCACTCGCCATGTATCACCATGTATCTGACGGCCATTGGAAACGAGCGCGTCCGCGTGTTTTACTTCGGCTCTGAAAGTGCATCTAGCCCTTTAGTGGGTTTTGGTGAATTGATTGACAACATAATTAAAAGGTCTAATAATTCTGTTAAGTGTTAGACATGAAATTGATTATCTCACAAGTACTTGATTAAAGTGTATAAAGCCAAAATGATGTGTCATTGTTGTATAAGCACAAGACAACAATGCAAATAGAATTCATATAAAGGCCTATCTATTGTGAGATTTCTATGATTCATGTGGAAGCAAGCACATTGAATTAGATAATAAGACATAAGGGATTGCATATGGAATGGTCTCATATTTAAAGCTTGCTACATTAAATGAAAAGTGACTTGGTATATTTGAATTTATCTATATTTGATGAATAGAATCAAGTTACGTACTCAAGATGACATTGCTCAAGAAGAAAAATCAAAGTTAGAATTGTTAACTCTCCTTGAAGTACATTGAAAAATTTGAATGATAATATTTGGTGTCCTAGTACCCCAAAGTTTCTTCGGATGGACGATGTTTCTACTCAAGAGAGCCCTCAAATCTTATCTTTGCTTGAGTTATAGGAAACGCCATACTATCAAGAGGGATACCAATTAGGTTGGTAATTCAAGGTCTAAAAGTGCTCAAGTCTATATTTAGAGCATTTGGAGAGTCACTGTTGCACTCACATCACTTAGAAAAGTCCTTTGCTTCAGCTAACCTGACCTACCGGAAGTACCGAAAATATTAGAGTTTTAAACTGAAAGTATCCGTGCTATTTTCTCATAAAGTCGAGATGTGCAAAGTTGAAGAAACTTTGTACTACCGGTTCCCCAACCGGTAGTACCGGTGCTCTCCGGTAGCACCGTATTTTATTAAAATTATACTCCGGAAGTATTGGGCATATTTTTCCAAAGTCGAAGTATGCGAGTTGGCGTAGTTGTGTACTACCGGTAGTACTGCTGGTGGTACCGGTAGTACCGGCTATATATATATATATTTATTCTTAGCCCAAGTCGAACACGTCTATGGCTGCCCAGTTTTGTACTACCGGTAGTACCGGTCTTACTACCGATAGTACCGGTATGACTCCCTCTGCACGTTTTGACACACAACAACGGTCATATTTAGTGAGGTACCGGTAGTACCGATGGTTCCATCAGTACTACCGGTAGTTGTTCTGGACAGACCATATATATACCCCTCACCTCTCTCTTTTCTTTTTGGGGGCTCGCCATTTCAGTCATTCTTCACCTGAAAAAGAAAACTCCCAAGCACCAGCTCGCCTGCTCTTTCTCCCCCTTTGCTCCCAAACTTCATCCCCTCAAGGATTCAAGCTAGGGACGTGAGATTAGAGAGTGGGAACTTCGATCTATGACTTGAGCACTTGGATTCCTCGTCTTGCCGGCTTGATTTGTGTTTGTTACTCTTGGGTTCTTGGAACCCTAGCCAGCTAGGCGTTCTTCGTGGCTGCCCGTGTTGCTTTATTTGTGAGGGCGCCCTGAAGTGTTTGTATTACCCTTGATTCTTAGTGAATATCTCAAGCTTTTGCTTGAGGAAGGAGACCTTCGTGGTCGGACCTTTGTGGTCACCTCAACAACGGGGACGTAGGAATTCCTTTGTGGGGATTGCCGAATCTCGGATTAAATCATGTGTCTTGCTGTGGTGGTAGCTTCGACTACCCTTGTTCTTCGTGTTCTTCATCCCTATCCCCAAGTTCTTAGGTTGGAGGACTCGATCTACGATTTAGTCCGATGAAAAGCTCCAAGAAGTTCAACATCTTCATCAGCAATATCAACAAAGGGGTGCTAACAATTGGATCTGAATTTACAGCTCATTTTATTCTGATTTCTATTTCGATTTTGTAGTTTCGTAGGCTACCGGTAGTACCAAAAGTTTGCATCGGTAGTACTGGTTTTTGTACTATAGATAGTACCGGTGCTACTTTCGGTTCTACTACCGGTTGGTATTTAACTTCCGCATTTGAGCTTTAAGTTTCGGGTAATTAAAAACGCCTTTTCACCCCCTCTAGGCGATATCCTAGGTCCTTTTAAGTGGTATCAGAGCCGGGATCTCACTAAAAGCTTCACCACCGTGAGAAAGGATGTCGATGCCTAATGAATTGGAGCCCGTAATCCTCCAAAATGATGGTTCAAACTTTCTATCTTGGTCTAATTATGTACTCAATATTTTTAGGACTATTAGTCCTCTTGTTAAGCATATTGTGGATGCAAGCATCTCTATTTCTAAAGTTGATTAGAGCAACTATAAAAATATGCCCGAAGAGGAAAAGAGATGTGTGCAACTCAACGCTCAAGCAATTAATGTCATCTTGAGTACATTGAGTGCAGAGGTTCAAGATGAGGCAATTTACAATGAAGAAACACCATCAGAGAGTGCTCATTTTATTTGGACGAGACTCATCGAGTTATATGGAAAGTCCAAATGTGCTGATGCACATGAGCTCAAGTCATTAGAAAACATATCCATTATGTCTACATGCAGCGAAGAAGCCTCACAAGACCTCAAGAGCACTAAGCTAGAGCAAGAAGTGCAAGTCAAGAATATTGCTCAACCTCGGTGGAGACCAAGTGATGAGTCAACCTCAGTATCTCATGAATCTCATCACTTGTGTCTTATGGCCAAGAAGAACAAGAAGAAGGCAACCAAGAATGAACAAGTCAAGGAGATTGCACATGAAGATGATCAAGAAGAAAGTGGTCTTAAAATTGAAGATTTTGATACCATTGATCATCTCAGCAGCAAAGACAAAAAAATATTTGTCAAGTTGATTAAGAAGAATGTTAAGCTAGAAGAAGAAAATGAGAAGCAAGAAAACATACTTCAAAAGCAAGAATGTTTCTCATTTCCAAGTCAGATGAACTAAAGGAAATCAATAAGAGGTATGAAAAGTTGTCAATTGAGCATGCTTTGGTTACTAACTCCTCTTCTAGTGTGTCCCAACTAGAAAAGGAAAACATTGAGCTCAAGGCAAGACTAGATGAACTATCAAGCAAATACAATGTATTACAAGCAAACTATGTTCATCTCAAGTGCTCCCATGAGAAACTAATAGAATCACATGCTATTCTTGAGATAGCGCATGAGGTTGTAATTACATCGATAAAATCATTTCAGCCTCTCACACAAACACTCACTTGTACACAATCTCAATTGAATATTTCTTGTACTAATGAGTGTGCTTCTCAAGTAAGTCAATCTTTGATTGAGCTAAATCTCATAGAAAACAATGAGCTCAAAGAAGAAGTAGAAAGACTAAAGAAAGATGTGATTTGTTTGGAGGGTAAGGAAAAAGCACAACCTTCTCATGATAACCGTGATAACATGGTGAAGAAGCTTGAGAAGGGTTCAAATCTTGCTTCCTTCAAATCCCAACAAAAGAATCACACTTCAAGCAATGTCAAAACAACCAAGAGCAAGAAACATGGACATGAGTGGGCTTTGTGTCCACACAAGAGTTGGGTTGACAAGAAGTTGGGCCATTCTGCCAAGAATTGCCCCTTGTGCAAACAGGCAAGAAAGAGATCCCAAGTTACAACAAGAAGATGTTATGGATGCAATGAGATAGGGCACTTGGTTTATGGTTGTCCCAACAAGCAAAACAAGCTTAAAGCAAATCAAGGTCGCATATGCTATGCTTGTAAGAGAAAGGGGCATCTAAGCTATGATTGCCCAAATGGAAACACTCCTAAGCCGAACACATTTGTTTATGATAATATGCTTAGGAGGGCCACAAATGGAGTTAGCGCTAGCAAGACGATTTGTCCACCACAAACTAGTGCTAAAGTCATTTGGGTCCCTAAGCACTTGTTGACTAACCTAATAGGACCCAACAAGAGTTGGGTACCAAAGTGTGCTTAGGATGCTGATGTAGGTACTTGATGGTGAGATGAAGGCTTCGGGGTGCTTGAGCAAGCAAATTGAAAATATTTACTCAAGCTATCAATCAATTCTTATCATAATCTATTGTATGGTTGACTTGAAGATAATTTAATGATCATATTCTCTACTTCATCCTTTCCATTGGTAACAAGTACCTAATTTTACTAGGATATTCACTTTGTTTATGGAAGTCCTTAATAGTTCACAAATAGGAATATTTGTGAAATATTGTAAGTGGCTAATTAGGGTTAATTGATCTCTTGTTGTATGCCATTTGGTGTTTTTAATGGCTCTCTAGTAGAGCAATATATTTATTGAGATGCGGGAATACAAGAAATACTAGTACCAAAAGAAAATCACAACTGCAAGAGTGAGATGATTTTGTCCAGCACCTACTAGACATGTCCAGTAGGCCTATCGAACATGTCCATTTTATGGCAGTGTACATGATCCATATGATTTAATATATTCATAATTTTCTCAGAAGCTTGTTATTCAGTATACCTAAGTAGGATGTGAGTATTCCTAGCTAAATTTATACATGGCAAATTATGTGACCCTGGACAAAATAGAAATATTGACTCCCATACTTCTGATAGAGTCAAGTGCTTGTTGCAAATCATTCAAATTACTTGTGGCAATTATTTAGGGGGAGCTCAAATTTCTATTTTGATCCATTGTGGACTAACATTTCTTCTAGTGACCTTGTAGTCCTATTAGTAAAAATTGGGTTCATATGAGAGCATGATCATTTGACAAATGTGGTCATCTTGATGTTTGTCATGCCATGTATTATCTCAATGGTGACTTTGTGGGCTCAAGGCAAAGTGCAATTCATAGGTTGGATAGAGGGATTAATGTAATCAAATCCATTCATCAAGTTAGAGCCAAGTTTAGAAGTTGTGTTGCCAATCAAGAGCAAATGTCATCACTTTTAGAGAGGAAGCTTGATATTGGTTGATGATAAGCTGCAAAGGTATACCTCTTGTTGATCATATCCTTTTAGATGCATATGAGAGTTGATTGAATTGGATAAATATGCATATGTTGCTTGTTATGAGATATTTTGAATGGATTAAATGCTTAGTAATCAAATTTGAGTTGGCCTGAATGGATAAGTTCATGACTTTTTAAGTGGAGTTAATGGATATATTTCTTTTGTGAAAATATTCAAACACATTAACTTCAAGTTTGGTTCAGTTTGAAGAAGTATAGCTCAGTGTATTGAAATCTACTCTATATGTCAAATCTGAGTGAGTCATGGTGTGAGCCATGTTTATGTGATCAATTCTACTAGAATTGGCTTGAAATTTCATGTGAATGCTCTAGACTTATGGTATTAATTGACACACAAGTTTCATGAGAATTGGACAAGAGATGCTTTAGCTTGGAGTAAATCTTGTCAGCTATGGTAAATCAGTTCTCAGTACGTAGCAGTACTGAAAGATGAGAAATCTGGTAGCAATCTACAAGGAAAATGAAGCTCAAATTTTCACAGCTACTAGATGACTTTGTAAAGAGCATTTCCACCAAATTTTATGGTATTTGGATATGTACATTGGTAGTTATGGATTAATCTTTGAAGGGCACAGAATCTGTTAGAAAAATAACAATCATTGGATTGATCAAGAGTCACTTTGATTAAAATGTCCTCAAGTTGGAACCATGATTAGAAGTATTTGGGAGACCAAAGTGTGATCTTGAACTGATCTAAAGTGATATATGATGGTGTACATGGTTATTTGATTGAGAGCTTTAGCACACATTTGGTACTCAAAATTGAAGATCGAGGTCAAATAAAGTGGAGACACTTATTACTCATGGTTTAAGAACTCTCGACTTGATGAAATCTTGTCATATATAGATTGTCAAATTCTCATTTTTATCTTATGGGCATCTACATAGTTCAACGATTTCAAGTTCACCTCAAGATTGGACAAGAAGCTAAGAAAGTTCTGAATTATCAAATCTGTCCAGAAAGTTTGAATTCTATGATTGACTATTTTCAACCATGGATTTGGAGATTCTAACATTGTTGAATTGACCTCAAACTTTGTGAGAATGCCATGCACATCTAATACTTGTTGTTGTACAATTTGCATGAAGATTGGTTTTAAAGAAAGTCAATCGTGAGTTAGTTTCTATCAGATTCAGCACAACAGTTTTCAAACCTTGGCAGTTTTTATGGAAATTTGATTTGACTCATCAAAAGGGGTCCAAATGAGATGAAAGTTTTACACAAGTTAGAGGGCACATAGATGCATATCTCTACCAAATTTCATGCATATTGAGCTGGTGTTCTGAGAGATATAAATTTTCCTCTAAGAAGAACAAAACCTGAACACTGATTGTATGGAATTGAGCATTGTAACAACAAGGTCCAGTTGGCTCTCAAGTTTGGTCATGAATAATCTTTTAAAAAGGAGAAGCATCAGTTTAGTATAAAAGATTTTCAATGAAAGAAAAGGACTCACACATGGGTCTAAATCAGTTGCACTCAGATTATAAGTAGCAGCAGGCAATTGCAACTAAGTAGCAACTCGATGAAACCAGTTAACTTCAGTAGCTACAAGAAGAAACAATGAGTTATAATCAGTAGGTGCTAGCTGAAATCAATAGAAAGCAATTAGAAACTGATGAAGCTATTGGTTTGGAAGCAACTTGAAGGAGTTTGAAAAAGTTGGAATATAATGCAAACCTCCCCATTGACATCATATTATTGATATGCATTGTTATCCTTCGTGTACTCTTGCATGCCCAAATTTAGAGGGAGCTTAGCTTATACCTTGTGGAACTATTGACTTCTTTCAAGTACATGTTGTGCAGTTCCACATGACAAGCAAGAAGGATGGATGATCCCTTAAATTCTCTGGGTGTTTCACAATTATAGTATCGGATGCCCCAATCCTTTCATAGGATCAGATATGGTTGAGTTGGAGAAATGAATTGAAGATTGAGTTTTTATTGCTAATTCTCCTATCTTAAGCTCATCAAGTGCATATGATCCATCCTATTGGTCACCTAGAATCTTATCAAAAAGGAGTGTGATCTATCTACCTTGGTGGTGGTATGTTTTCTTGGCATAATTATAATTGTTGCAAATTCATCATTGTAACACCCCTGGTGTTATATTAACTAAAATATGCCATGTCATCATATGCATTGAAAAGCATTCATGTTTAGGTCAACCTTGATGTGCATCAACTAAAACAAGTTTATATTTCATAGGTTGATTGTGCTTCTGAAATGTTTTGTCACACGAAATCATAAAACTCTACTTTCGAATGTCATCTCAAATACTTAGTTTATACTCTATGTACTTGAGGTGTAAATCATGTTTACACAAGTGTTAAGCATAGTGTATAAATCTAAGTCCAACTCTAAAAATGATTTCCATATTTGAAGTTGAATTTGGATTTCAAAGCTTATTCCCAAGTCTTGCAATTCAAATTTAAATTCAAATTAGAAAGCTATAAAATATTTTTCAAAAAGTCAACTTGGTCAACCAAGGGTAATATTGGGTTATGGACCCAAAAATGTCCTTTGATGATGTTTGTAATCATTAATGACCAACCAATTAATTTAGTAACCAAATCGAGTTTGTTTTCGCTTCTGAAAACCCTAATTTTAAAACACTGATTTATCCCTTTCTCCATAATTCAAAATCTATATAGAATTTGGAGATACTCAAACAAGATGGTTTGTAGATCTTGACAAGAGCTACAAGTTTGGTATTCAAAGTTTTTCAAGTTTCCAAAAATAATTTCAATTAAATTAGAAAATATAGTTTTCTAGCATTTGTCCCCTTTTGATTTTAAAACCATAATTCAAAAACTATGCATAATTTGAGAAAACTTTGTAGTTCAAAAATGTTTGGTTTAAAAAGTTAAGCATTTCATATTTTGGAAGATTTTTAAGTTTTATTAAAAAATTAAAAGTAATTTCAAATATTTATTTCTAGGGTTTTGTTTCCCTTTTAAATTTGAATTCAAATTTCAAAATCTATGCAAAATTTAAAAATGCTTGTTATATGAAAAATGTAGCTCTTCAAAAATCATGCAGATCATATTTTGGGATATATTCATATTGCTATGAAAAATCTAGAGTAATTTGAGATTTTTCTAGGTGACATCACTGGTTACTGTAGCTGCTGACGTCATCGCCTTCAATTCCCTCTCTGTTCACCGGCGTCGCCGTGGTCGCCGGTGCCATACCGCCCTGCCGCGATCGCCCGCTCGCCTCCCCGTGCTAGAAACTTCATCGTCGTCGTGTCAGCCATCCGTGCCTCACCACCGTGCCCTATATAAGGGCGTGGCCGGCTGTCTTCTTTCCTTTTTCTTCCTCTGTCGCCGTCGACGTCGTCCTCGTCCGCTAGCAAAATTCGCCACCACCGAGTGTGCCCCACCTCTATTTTTCTCTCCATTAGCTCTGCCTCGCCCGTGCGCTTCTTTTGAGCCAGCTCGCACTCGCTCTCGTTGCTTGAGTCGCCCGCGCGCCGTCGTCTTCTTCCCGGCCGGTAACAAGGTCGCAGCGAGCCCGTCGCCGTCGACCGCCGCCGTTGCTGGTCATTTTTCTTCATCTTCTTCACCGTCGTTCTCACCTTGGTGTGCTACAGCTCATGCGCTCCTCGGTTTGCTCTATGATGCACATGTGACACCGACACTGCCACCGGAGCACCGCCGCCGCCATCACTGCCGCCGACTAAAGCTCAACTCAGCCCACCTCCGAGCCAACCAACGTGCACACCGTGCCCGTGGTGAGCTCCTGCATCTATCCATGCCCTCAATTTCTTCTCTATCACATTGTGGCCGCCGGTCACCGTAGCTCGTCGTCAGCGTGACCTTGCCAGCGCCGCCGCGCGCATAGCCGTCGGGGCTAGGGGCCGAGAACGGCTCCATTTTGTTGCCCAATGTGTTCGTGTGAATGCCCGCATGTGCCCGTGTGCTTGCCGTCGCCGGAGAAGCTCCGGTGAGCTCGGCAGCCGCGCCACTGCGCCGCCGTGCCGCCATGGGTTTTTTAATTAATTAATTAACCCCTTTAATCATGATTAATCATTATAGGGTTGTTTGACTTTGGGATTGATTGATGACCTTGGGTCATTAACCTTAATGACCCATGGCACTTTAATTAATTATTTGTGCTTACCTGGATCATGTCATTAGGGTTTAATCAATATTATTTTATGTATTTAATGAACTCTTTTATGAAATAGTTAACCCTAATGAACTTAGTAAGTTTGTTGGCTTGCAACTTTATCGTGAAGGAAAGTTGTACTCAAGCCCTTAATCTGATCATGCATCCATCGAGCATCATGTTTACTATTACATCATGTTGATGCATATCATTCTATCATATAGTTTCCATTAACGGAGAGTTTAACGTTGTCGCACCAGATCCCAAGGAAGAGCAGACTCCAGAGTTAGGAGTTGATTTAGAACTCGAGACCGTCTACCCCGAATACAAAGGCAAGCCCTGGATACATTTAAACCCTTCCTTGATTTTATAAAAGTTTTATCAGTTCAGTTATGTTATGTTGCACTAAGTACTAGGAGTTGAGTGATAACCCACCAATTGCAATACCTCTCTTATTTCCATATTCCTTATTACCTGATTTTGGAAAATGCGTAGTAATGCTTAGCCCTGCCTAATTAGTTAGGTTTTCAAAAAGTAAAAGAACAAAAAAGATGAGGTTGGCTTTTCTTGTGGGAATCATGATAATAGTTAATAAATCGAGTCCGGACGGGTAACTTGCATTGGGAATGGAGTCCCTCTGTAGTGTTTTCGTCTGTTTATGCCCTAGGTCCCGTCCGATGGTGAACTGGTGATATCGAGAAACTAGAAAATCCACATGCATGAAGTGATATACAATGGGCCAGAGTCCCCACGTATGTCATGGAGTGATATGTAGTGGGCCAGAGTCCCCACATATGTCATAGTGTGGTATACTGTGGGTTTAAATTTCAACGTATATCGATACACTAGGTCATAGTGCCCATGTGTATCATGTGGTGATATATGGTTACAGTTGTTATCCCGGTATATCTGTGATCTGGTATGCATCGGAGTTAAAGTCTCTAGTATCCCAGTGATCTAGGTCCCAGCTGGGTATGAAAATGGATTCGAATCGCCGTTGCTTCTCGGAGAAGAAGACTCGATCGGTGTTCATCATCGTAGTAACAACTCGAATGATGTTTAAGGTTTAAGAATGAAGTTGGTTGGTAATCTTGATCTAGTGCAAGACAACTTTACTTTCTACCGAGCTTTTCTGCAAAAAGTTTCTTATCTCCTGGAAGCCTTACCTTGTCCTTCTAGCCTGCATTTCCTAAATCTTCACCCCTCTTTTTCGTTGGGTCCGTCTTGTTGAGTACCTTTGTACTCAGGGTTTGTTGAACCCTTGTTGCAGGTGAGTCCCATGGGCAGGAGTGCTTCGCATCCTGCTGCATGACAGTCATTGCCGAGAGTGACGACGAGTAGGATGTTTGGCTCTTGGGCAGAGCTCATCGCCTGGTATTGTAATAAAGTTATCTATCGCTACTCCACTACTATTATGGTCTGTACAAATTGAACTTATGGTTTGTAAGGTTTGAAGCTAAAAGGTTTGTAAAGTTATGTTATTATAACCTTTCCACTATTTTACTCTAATGTATCTTATTTGTATAAAACTGTTGTAATACTGCAATGTCTCTTTGTAATGATTGATCCTGCTCGGAGAATCGTGGATGATTCAGGATTTACCCGACAGACCTTTTAAGTCTTATGGAATACATTCATGGTTATTAGGAGTCTGTTTAGACAATAATAATGCATGTGGGCCATATGATTTAGGAGGTTCTGTCACAGCTGGTATCAGAGCCGGATCGTTATTAAAAAGAGTTGTTGTAGTATTCTTTGCGAAAACGTCAAAAGTTTTGAGTCAAATAATTTTAACTTATCTATTTTGGGTCTAAATTGCTTAATTTCTTCTTATTTTAAAAAGTGTGGTGGTGGAATAGCATAATATAGTGTCCTATGTTATAAAAGTTACCTTTATGTATATGTGTGGCTTTAAAAACCTTTTATGCTTAGATCGTAAGTTCGTTCATGCATCGTGCTTAATTAATCTGTTTAATTACCTTCCTCTTTAAAGTGGTTTGGGTTAAGTAGTATCAATCCTTTTCATGCTAACCTTCAGAGTCCTACCTATCTATCCTTATCTCTTATGACCTATCTTTCTTCAGGATGGCCCTTACCAAGCAGACTCCTCGTAAGAGTACTGCACCAAAGGGGGTACCTCGATATCAACTAGCTCCCAGATACGAGATTGGCGAAAGCAGTAACAATCCCAATCCAAATCCACAAGCTGAAATAGCAAGACTTAGGGCCGAGTTGGAGAGGGCTGAAGCCGATAGGGTTGAAGAAGCCGCCGAGATTACTCAGTTGAGGCGATCTCGGAGGTATATAAAACACCAGAGGAATGATGCTTGGGCACGAGAAGACGCAGCAAATGATCATATCCAAGAACTTGAGGATTACGTGGAAGAATTGGAGGAATATGCCGATGAAGCTGATGATGAGAATCAAAGGCTGAACAACCTGTTGGATCCTAAATACCAACGACAGGCAGCACAAAATGATCTTGGTGTGGTAATGGGTCAGGACGAGGAAGAGGAAGACCCTGAAGAAATAGTGTCCGTTGATGATGATGTCATAGATGAGTAAGAAGAAAACCAGATGGGTGTAGAGAATGAAAATGAAGAGGATCTTATGGAAGAAGAAGATCCAGAGATAGTGGAGGAAGATCCTGAAGAGGAAGAGGATCCCGAAGAGGAGGATGTAATTCCCGTGGAAACCAGTGAGGAGGATGAGTAAGGAGTCTAAATAGTGAGATGTGTAATATATCTTTTCCCTACTTTTTGAAACCTAGTAGGTGTGGAAAGTCTTGCCGGAGTGCATACTGTTGTAACAAAAATAATGTATTATAAATGTATTTCACATTTGTAATATCTGCTTATAAAATCTAATAAAGTTTTGTGAATAAAGTATAGTTTGTTTATCAACAGCTGCCTGCTCATACTCGATCCCATGATGATGTTGGTACTTCTCATGATGGAGGTGATATCCCAAATCCACCACCAGTTCCACCAACCCTGGCCGATGCAGTTGCGGCCTTGGTCAATGCAACCACTATGATGGCCCAGAACCAGAATCAAAATGCACGTCAGGGGAATCATGGTCAAAATAATAGGAATGAGACCACATATGTGGATTTTACAGACACACGTCCTCCAATCTTCACCAGAGTAGATGAACCCATGGAGGCAGATGATTGGCTCCGCACTATGGAGCAGAAGTTTGGGCTATTGAGTACACCGAATATCAGAAGCCTATGTTTGCAGCCCAGCAGTTGAGAGGCACTGTAGGAGCCTGGTGGGTTAACTTTGCTGCTGCTCAGCCTAAAGGTCATCGTATTACTTGGGCTAAATTTCGTGAAGGTTTTCATGCACACTTTATTCCTGAGGGAATTATGGTCATAAAACTTGAAGAGTTTCTTTCTTTGCGATAAGGTGATATGTCAGTTGTGCAGTATTTTGGAAAATTCAATCACTTGTCCCAATATGCCCCTAACCATGTTAGTACTGATCACAAAAAGAAGGAACGTTTCCTTAGAGGTTTGAATAGCAAGATTTAGAGGATGATGACTGAGAACCCAAATGCCACTTTTGATGAGATAGTGAATATTGCTATATCTTTTGAAGAAAAGAACTGTCAGCATCTGGAAACTAAGAAGAAGAAAAGTGTGACATCTGGATTTTCTAGTGGCAATCAAAAGCGCCAGAAAATAATCTATCATCCCCAGAACCATTTCCGTCCTTCTTACCGTCCACCATAATACCAAACCCAGCAACAGACAATTGTCCGTCCTGCTGCTGCTCTTTCTTATCCACGACAGCTAAATGCCCCTGGTATTCGTAACCCCAATTTTCAGCCACAAATTTTCCCATGTTACAATTATGGTAAGCCTAGCCATTACTCAAGGAACTGCCCGCATCCAAGGCAGTACAATTCTTATGTCCCCAGAACTCTTGCACCGCAGCAACGTCAGATTCCGAACAAGGTTGGTAGTCAGAATGTGCAGAAGGATAAAAATAAGAAGAAGATTGGAAAGGTGTTCTACACTCATGTTAGGGAAATTCCAGAAGGAGAACCTGTCATGATGGGTATGTTCCCTATTGCTGATCATCCTGCACTTATGCTTTTTGATTCTGGTGCATCCCATACATTCATCAATGGTACATTTGTTAAGACACATGGAATACCAACAATGGGGACAAAAGAACAATTCTTTATACAATCGCCTGGGGGGCGTATGTGTACTAAAGAAATGGTACATGATGTGCCTATAAGTTTGGGTGGGTATATTTTTTTTCCGCTGATATGATAATATTGAAGGATCAAGATATAGATATGATCCTAGGTATGAATTGGATGAAATGGCATGGTGCTGTGATAGACATCCTGAATAGAACTGTGAGAGTGAACATACCTAATTGCAAATCTCAACTTCTTATCCAACTTCCAACACTTAAGAGGAATATCAAAAAGGTATGTGCAACTTATGTGAAAGAGATCAAAGATATACCAGTGGTCTGTGAGTTTCCTGATGTGTTTTCTGATGAGTTACCGGGTTTACCTCCTGATAGAAAGGTGGAGTTTAGAATTGATTTGAAGTCTGGTACTGCTCCAATATCCAGAAGAGCTTATCAGATGGCACCACCTGAGTTAGCAGAGCTCAAGACTCAATTGCAAGAGTTACAGGATAAAGGTTTTATCCAACCTAGTTCATCACCTTGGGGATGTCCTGCAATTTATGTGAAAAAGAAAGATAAAAGTTTGAGGTTATGTGTGGATTATCGTCCCTTGAATGAGGTAACAATCAAGAATAAGTATCCTCTACCCCGCATTGATCTGCTCCTTGATAATTGGCGGAGGCAAAGGTGTTTTCCAAGATTGATTTTCGATCTGGGTATCATCAAATCAAGATTCGCCCGGAAGATATTCCAAAGACTGCCTTTACCACTCGGTATGGTCTGTATGAGTATTTAGTCATGTCCTTTGGACTCACCAATGCACCAGCTTATTTCATGTACTTGATGAACTCAGTGTTCAAGCCAGAACTTGATAAGTTTGTGGTTGTTTTCATTGATGATATATTGATATATTCCAAGAATGAAGAAGAACATGCTAAACATCTCAGAATTGTTCTGCAGTATTTGAGAGAACATCAATTATATGCTAAGTTTAGTAAGTGTGAGTTTTAGCTGAAAGAAGTGAAATTTCTTGGACATGTTTTATCACATAAAGGTGTTGTTGTTGATCCTAGCAAGGTACAAGATATACTTGATAGGGAACCACCGAAGACTGTGCATCAAGTTCGTAGTTTTTTCGGAAATGGCGGGTTACTACCGTCGTTTCATACCTGATTTCTCAAAGATATCAAAGCCCATAACTGAGTTGTTGAAAAATAATGTTAAGTTTGTTTGGTCATCCGAATGTGAAGAGGCATTTTAGAAATTAAAGAAATTGATGACTACTGGCCCTATCCTAGCATAGCCAAACATTGAGAAGCCATTTGATGTTTATTGTGATACTTCTGGTATTGCTATTGGATGTGTGCTGATGCAAGAAAAGAGAGTTATTGCTTATGCTTCTCGACAGTTGAAGAAACATGAGGAGCATTATCCAACACATGATTTAGAGTTAGCAGCTGTTGTCCATGCATTGAAAATATGACGACATTATCTGTGGGGCAATAAATGTAATATCTATAGTGATCACAAGAGTTTGAAATACATTTTTACTCAAGATGAGTTGAATATGAGGCAAAGGTGGTTAGAACTAATCAATGATTATGATTTGGAAATATATCACCATCCTGGTAAAGCAAATGTAGTTGCTGATGCACTTAGCCAAAAAAGTCATTGTCATTGTTTAACAGTGAAGCCCTTGGATATCTCTATGTGTCATGAGATAGAGGAGTTGGGTATAGAGATTGTGCAACAAGAAAGTTTGTCTAATCTTGCTGTTGAGTCAACCCTCAAAGATCAAATTATTACTGCTCAGAGAAGTAATAAGGGGATTAAGCATATCAAAAAGAAAGTCAAAAAAGAAAAGGTTTCTTGTTTTACCCTTGATGAAGCAGATGTCTTATGGTATAAGAATCGTCTAATTATACCAAAAGTTCCTGAGCTACACCAAAAGATCCTAGATGAAGCCCATCTTTCAAAGTTTTCCATTCACCCAGGAAGTAATAAAATGTACCATGATTTGAAACAGAAATTTTGGTGGACCAAGATGAAGATAGAAATTGCTAAGTATGTGGCTCAGTGTGATACCTGTCAGAAAGTCAAAGCTATGTATTTGAAGTTAGCAGGAGAACTTCAGCCATTGTCTATTCCAGCATCAGGACAGCAAGAGGTTTTGATTCAATTTGGGTCATAGTGGATTGACTCACAAAATCTGCACATTTCCTTCCAGTTCAAAGTACAAATTCAGCCTCACGATATGCCAAACTGTATTTTGAACGTATTATTAGTCTTCATGGTGTACCAAAGACTATTGTGTCTGACAGAGGCACGCAGTTCATCAACAAATTCTGAAAGCACCTACATGATTCATTAGATACTGATCTTTTACACAGTACAGCCTATCATCCTCAGACAGGGGGTCAGACTGAAAGAGTGAATCAGATACTTGAAGATATGTTGAGAGCATGTGTTCTTAATTTTCTAGAAAAATGGGATGAGTATTTGCCTTTAGCAGAGTTTTCTTACAACAATAGTTACCAAGAAAGCATCAAAATGGCACCATTTGAAGCACTATATGGTCGCAGATGTAGAACTCCGTTAAGTTGGTCTGAACCTGGAGAAAGAAGATTCTTCGGAGTTGATCTTGTAGAAGAAACAGAAGAAAAAGTTAAGTAGATACAACAAAATATTAAAGTGGTGCAGTCTCGTCAGAGGAGTTATGCGAACGAAAGACATCGACCATTATGGTTCAATACAGGAGATCACGTATATCTAAAGGTGTCACCAATGAAAGGAGTTACTCGATTTGGAGTCAAAGGCAAATTAGCACCTCGATACATTGGACCATATCAAATCATAGAAAGGTGTGGAAAATTAGCATATCGTCTGCAATTGCCTGAACAGTTATCGGCCGTACACAATGTGTTCCATGTGTCCCAACTCAAGAAGTGTCTTCGAGTGCCGGATAAGGTTGTTGATGTTGAAGGAATTGAACTTGAACTTGACTTGAATTACTCCAAGTACCCAATTTGAGTTTTAGATCAAAAAGACCGTGTCACTAGAGGTAGAACAATCAAGTGGTACAAGATACAATGGGATCAACATTCAGAAGAAGAAGCTACTTGGGAATCGAAAGATTACCTGTTGGAGAACTTCCCGGAATTCTATGCTTCTATCTAAGTTATAATTCCCTCTACGAGTTGTAACTACTTTAGTGTGAGTTGTAAAAACCCTTTTTCTTATGAACTTCATTGAAGTTTGTTTTCTTGACATATTTCCTTTCCCATTACTTTACTCAAGGCTTTAAATCTCAGGACAAGATTTCTTTAAGGGGGAAGGGCTGTAACACCCCTGATGTTATATTAACTAAAATATGCCATGTCATCATATGCATTGAAAAGCATTCATGTTTAGGTCTACCTTGATGTGCATCAATTAAAACAAGTTTACATTTCATAGGTTAATTGTGCTTATGAAATGTTTTGTCACATGAAATCATAAAACTCTACTTTCGAATGTCATCTGAAATACTTAGTTTATACTCTATGTACTTGAGGTGTAAACCGTGTTTACACTAGTGTTAAGCATAGTGTATAAATCTAAGTCCAACTCTAAAACTGATTTCCATATTTGAAGTTGAATTTGGATTTCAAAGCTTATTCCCAAGTCTTGCAATTCAAATTTAAATTCAAATTGGAAAGCTATAAAATGTTTTTCAAAAAGTCAACTTGGTCAACCAAGGGTACTATTGGGTTATGGACCCAAAAATGTCCTTGTATGATGTTTGTGATCATTAATGACCAACAATTAATTTAGTAACCAAATCGAGTTTGTTTTCGCTTCTGAAAACCCTAATTTTAAAACCCTGATTTACCCCTTTCTTCATAATTCAAAATCTATATAGAATTTGGAGATACTCTAAAAATATAGTTTGTAGATCTTGAAAAGAGCTACAAGTATGGTATTCAAAGTTTTTCAAGTTTCCAAAAAGAATTTCAAATAAATTTGAAAATACAGTTTTTCAGCATTTGTCCCCTTTTGATTTTAAAACCATAATTCAAAAACTATGCATAATTTGAGAAAACTTTGTAGTTGAAAAAGGTTTGGTTTAAAAGTTAAGAATTTCATATTTTTGAAGATTTTCAAGTTTTATTGAAAAATCAAATATTTGTTTCAAGGGTTTTGTTTCCCTTTTGAATTTAAATTCAAATTTCAAAATCTAAGCAAAATTTGAAAATGCTTGTTAAATGAAAAATGTAGCTTTTGAAAAATCATGCAGATCATATTTGGGATATTTTCATGTTGCTATAAAAAAGCTGGAGTAATTTGAGATTTTCTAGGTGACATCACTGGTTACTGTAGCTGCTGACGTCATCGCCTTCAATTCCCTCTCTGTTCACCGGCGTCGCCATGGCCGCCGATACCATACCACCCTGCCACGACCACCAGTTCATATCCCCATGCTAGAAACTTCATCGTCGTCGTGTCATCCATCTGTGCCTCGCCACCGTGCCCTATATAAAGGCGTGGCTGGTCATCGTCTTCCCTTTTTCTTCCTCTGCCGCCATCGACGTCGACCTCGTCCGCCGACAAAATTTGCCACCACCGAGCGCGCCCCACCTCCATTTTCCTCTCCATTAGCTCCGACTCGCCCGTGCACTTCTTTTGAACCAGCTCGCACTCGCTCTCGTTGCTCGAGTCGCCCGCACGCCGTCGTCTTCTTCCTGGCCGGTAACAAGGTCGCAGCAAGCCCGTCGCCGTCGACCGCCGCCGTTGCTGGTCATTTTTCTTCATCTTCTTCACCGTCGTTCTCACCTTGGTGTGTTGCAGCTCATGCACTCCTCGGTTTGCTCTATGATGCACAGGTGACGCCGTGACACCGACCCTGCCACCGGAGCACCGCCGCCGCCATCACTGTCGCCGACTATAGCTCGACTCAGCCCGCCTCCGAGCCAACCAACGTGCGCACCGTGCCCATGGTGAGCTCCTACATCTATCTATGCCCTCAATTTCTTCTCTATCGCGTTGTGGCTGCCGGTCACCGTAGCTTGCCGCCGGCATGACCTTGCCAGCACCGCCGCGCGTGTTGCCATCGGGGCAAGGGGCCGGGAACGGCTCCATTTTGTTGCCCAATGCGTTCGTGTGAATGCCCCGCATGTGCCTGTGTGCTTGTCATCACCGGAGAAGCTCCGGTGAGCTCGGCAGCCGCGCCGCTACGTCGCCGTCCCGCCATGGCCGACGGCCAGTGCGCCGCCATCGCCCCACCGCTTCATTAGCTACCCTAATCGACTCGCCATGCCAAGTTGAGCTTGTAGGGCCGAACCCCATCGCCGGAGACCTTGCCATCGGCGAGATATCGCCGGTCAAAGTCGTCCTACCGCCGGTCATCGTCGGGAGCCGATTTTTCTTTTTCTTTTATTTATTTTAGAAAATGATTTATTTGGTATTTTATTTGGAAAATCATAGTAATTCTTGTATAGCTCCAAAAATTCTAAAAATTTTTGTGTATGTTCTTTATAATGTTATCTACCTAGAAAAAATATGAAATATCAAATTTGAGTACTTGTTGCATAATTTAAAATTAGCTCTTTTAATTAAAAAATACATCTTCTCTGATTTTTTAATAAATAAAATAATTGACTTTTATTTCTGAAAATTGTTTTACCATCTAATTATACCAAGATCTATCCAAAATAAAATTTTGAGCTGAATTAGACAACTTTAATTTTATGCCTTTATATAAATTTTTTAATTAATTAATTAACCCCTTTAATCATGATTAATCATTATAGGGTTGTTTGACTTTGGGATTAATTGATGATCTTGGGTCATTAACCTTAATAACCCTTGGTATTTTAATTAATTGTTTGTGCTTACCTGGATCATGCCATTAGGGTTTAATCAATGTTATTTTATGTGTTTAAAGAACTCTTTTATGAAATAGTTAACCCTAATGAACTTAGTAAGTTTGTTGGCTTGCAACTTTATCGTGAAGGAAAGTTGTACTCAAGCCCTTAATCTGATCATACATCCATCGAGCATCATGTTTACTATTACATCATATTGACGCATATCATTCTATCGTATAGTTTCTGTTAACGGAGAGTTTAACGATGTCGCACCAGATCCTAAGGAAGAGCAGACTCCAGAGTTTGGAGTTGATCCAGAACTCGAGACCGTCTACCCCGAATACCAAGGCAAGCCCATAAAAGTTTTATCGCTTCAGTTATGTTATGTTGCATTAAGTACTAGGAGTTGAGTGATAACCCACCAATTGCAATACCTATCTTATTTCCATATTCCTTGTTACCTGATTTTAGAAAATACGTAGTAATGCTTAGCCCTGCCTAATTAGTTAGGTTTTAAAAAAGTAAAAGAATAAAAAAGATGAGGTTGGCTTTTCTTGTGGGAGTCATGATAATAATTAATAAATCGAGTCCGGACGGGTAACTTGCATTGGGAATGGAGTCCCTCTGTAGTGTTTTCGTCTGTTGATGCCCTAGGTCCCGTCCAATGGTGAACTGGTGATATCGAGAAACTAGAAAATCCACATGCATGAAGTGATATACAATGGGCCAGAGTCCCCACGTATGTCATGGAGTGATATGTAGTGGGCCAGAGTCCCCACATATGTCATAGTGTGGTGTACTGTGGGTTTAAATTTCCACGTATATCGGTACACTAGGTCATAGTGCCCACGTGTATCATGTGGTGATATATGGTTGCGGTTGTTATCTCAGTATATCTGTGATCTGGTATGCATCAGAGTTAAAGTCTCTGGTATCCTAGTGATCTAGGTCCCAGCTGGGTATGAAAATGGATTCGAATCACCGTTGCTTCTCGGAGAAGAAGACTCGATCGGTGTTCATCATCGTAGTAACAACTCGAATGATGTTTAAGGTTTAAGAATGAAGTTGGTTGGTAATCTTGATCTAGAGCAAGACAACTTTACTTTCTGCTGAGCTTTTCTACAAAAAATTTCTTATCTCCTGCAAGCCTTACCTTGTCCCTCTAGCCTGCATTTCCTGAATCTTCACCCCTCTTTTTCGTCAGGTCAGTCTTGTTGAGTACCTTTGTACTCAGGGTTTGTTGAACCCTTGTTGCAGGTGAGTCCCATGGGCAGGAGTGCTTCGTATCCTGTTGCATGACAGTCATTGCCGAGAGTGACGACGAGTAGGATGTTTGGCTCTTGGGCAGAGCTCATCGCCTGGTATTGTAATAAAGTTATCTATCGCTACTCCACTACTATTATGGTCTATACAAATTGAACTTATGGTTTGTAAGGTTTGAAGCTCAAAGGTTTGTAAACTTATGTTATTGTAACCTTTTTGCTGTTTTACTCTGATGTATCTTATTTGTATAAAATTATTGTAATACTGCAATGTCTCTTTATAATGATTGATCCTGCTCGAAGAATCGTGGATGATTCGGGATTTACTCGACTGACCTTTTAAGTCTTATGGAACACATTCATGGTTATTAGGAGTCTATTTAGACAATAATAATGCATGTAGGCCATATGATTTAGGAGGTTCTGCCACAATCATGCCTTGACCAAGATATAGGGTGAACTCCTCCTGAATCCTAAACTAGTTCAAATGCATTTCACAAGTAATTCGAGTACTTGATGCACATATTAAGGGGGAGCCCATCCTATGTCTTGTGTCTTTTGAGACTAACCTTTTTCTTCTAGTGATTTATGTAACCTCTTGGTGAGAATGAGTTTCTCATGAGTATGCTACATTAACTCAATCCAAATTGGTAAAGTTATCTCTCATATTCATTTGGATTGCAATTTTATCTCTTAAGTAGCTACTCTCCATAATATAGATTAAATTCCCTTATTTGAACTTCATTGACCAAAAGTGCATATGTTCTTGCCTTCCACATATATATGTATGCACTATCAAAAAGGAGGAATTTAATCTATGTTATGAGGTTTTGCAATTAGTGACTTACATGTCTTCCACATCCAAAAGTCACTAGTTGTGAAACTATAGCTTGTGCAATTTGATGCTATCTCTTGGCTTCGTGAGCATTCCCTAGGTGATATTATGAGATACGAGCATTCATTCTAATTGGCATCAACTTATGAAGACTCCTTCAAATTGATGTCAAAATTGTGAAGACCATATTTCAATTGATATTGGTGGATAACTTTTTAACTTGGTATCAAGAAATATGTCTTCAATTGGTATCTCAAAATAACAACAAAAGCTAGCAATGTACTTTCAATTGAGATCAAGCACAAGTGTGATATCTCATTGAAGATGATGATAAAGAGAGATGGGCACAGATGAAATTATCTTGCATAAAGAAGTACTAGTCCAATCAAAGAACTAAATCCAACTATTGAAATCACCTTCATGGTGAAAATTATTGACTTAAAACAAAGGTATATCGCTCCATGAACTCTTGCGTTACCTTTGTGCATCTAGGCCATTACATGCTAGTTCGTGCATGTGTATGCAATATTTTGGGTCACACCATAAGTTTATTCTTGTGGTGATGATTTGAGAAATCTTTAGATATTTGGTTCATACCTCTTGTGTCTAACTATGATCTAAGTGAGGTATGAGCTAAATATGCTACTACTCAAGAATCTTGACTTAAGTTGTTGCATACTCTATGTGGTAGAAATCTTAGAAGATAAGTCCTATATGCTAATCATTTACCCACCTCTTGCTCTCACTTGTCTTCATTCATCATTTCCTCCTTTTGGCAGAGAGACCCTTTTTGGAGATTAATGCCAAAGGGGGAGAAATATTGGGAGATAGTGAGATAGATATGTGGATTGAAAGGGGTAAAGGAGGGCATATAAGATTTTTCAATTTTGTGTGGTGTATGCAAGGATAGTTTAAATTGATGCTTTTTGATAAGGATCATTTATGCTAGTGTGTGACATTCATGCCTTGAATGTGTGACTGCCATGAGCATCACGGTTATAATGTTACACTTTGCACCCCACGGATGTTAAGATATAGGAGAGTTTCCACACTTCATCTTAAATATGTGCATTGGCATTTGAGGCCAAAGTTTGAATTCCTTCAATGCACACATTTAGGGGGAGCTCACTATATCATAGGATTCAAAATCTTATTATTTATCAATCTCTTGTAAGCTTTAGTTGTGTTGTCATTAATCACCAAAAAGGGGGAGATTGAAAGTGCATCTAGCCCTTTAGTGGGTTTTGGTGAATTGATTGACAACATAATTAAAGGTCTAATGATTCTGCTAAGTGTTGGATAGGAAATTGATTATCTCACAAGTACTTGATTAAAGTGTATAAAGCCAAAATGATGTGTCATTGTTGTATAAGCACAAGACAACAATGCAAATAGAATTCATATAAAGGCCTATCTATTGTAAGATTTCTATGATTCATGTGCAAGCAAGCACATTGAGTTAGATAATGAGACATAAGGGATTACATATGGAATGATCTCATATTTGAAGCTTGCTATATTGAATGAAAAGTGACTTGGTATATTTGGATTTATCTATATTTAATGAATAGAATCAAGTCACGTACTCAAGATGACATTGCTCAAGAAGAAAAATCAAAGTTGGAATGTTATCTCTCCTTGAAGTACATTGAAAGATTTGAACGATGATATTTGGTGATCCTAGCACCCCAAAGTTTCTTCGGATGGATGATGTTTCTACTCAAGAGAGCCCTCAAATCTTATCTTTGCTTAAGTTATAGGAAACGTCGTACTATCAAGAGGGATACCAATTAGGTTGGCAATTCGAGGTCTAAAAGTGCTCAAGTCTATATTTAGAGCATTTGAAGAGTCACCGTTGCACTCATATCACATAGAAAAGTCCTTTGCTTCAGCTAACCTGACCTACCTAAAGTATCGGAAATATCGGAGTTTTAAACCGGAAGTATCCGTGCTATTTTCTCATAAAGTTGAGATGTGCAAAGTTGAAGAAACTTTGTACTACCGGTAGTACTGGTTCCCCAACTGGTAGTACCGGTGCTCTCCAATAGCACCGCATTTTATTAAAATTATACTCTAGAAGTATCGGGCATAGTTTCTCAAAGTCGAAGTCTATGAGTTGGCGTAGTTGTGTACTACCGGTAGTACCGGCTATATATATATATATTTATTCTTAGCCCAAGTCGAACACGTCTATGGCTGTCCAGTTTTGTAGTACCGGTAGTACCGGTCTTACTACCGGTAGTACCGGTATGACTCCCTCTGCACGTTCTAACACACGACAACGGTCATATTTGGTGAGGTACCGGTAGTACCGATGGTTCCATCAGTACTACCGGTAGTTATTCTGGATAGACCATATATATAGCCCTCACCTCTCTCTTTTCTTTTTAGGGGCTCGCCATTTTACTCATTCTTCACCTAAAAAAGAAAGCTCCCAAGCAACAGCTCACCTGCTCTCTCTCCCCCTTTGCTCCCAAACTTCATCCTCTCAAGGATTCGAGCTAGGGACATGAGATTAGAGAGTGGGAACTTCGATCTATGACTTGAGTACTTGGATTCCTCATTTTGTCGGCTTGGTTTGTGTTTGTTACTCTTGGGTTCTTGGAACCCTATCCGGCTAGGCGTTCTTCGAGGCTGCCCGTGTTGCTTTATTTGTGAGGGCGCCTTGAAGTGTTTGTATTACCCTTGATTCTTAGTGAATATCTCAAGCTTTTGCTTGAGGGAGGAGACCTTCGTGGTTGGACCTTTGTGGTCACCTCAACAACGGGGACGTAGGAATTCTTTTGTGGGGATTGCCGAACCTTGGATTAAATCATGTGTCTTGCTGTGGTGGTAGCTTCGACTACCCTTGTTCTTTGTGATCTTTGTGTTCTTCATCCCTATCCCCAAGTTCTTAGGTTGGAGGACTCGATCTACGATTTAGTCCGGTGAAAAGCTCCAAAAAGTTCAACATCTTCATCAGCAACATCAACAAAGGGGTGGTAACAATTGGATCTGAATTTATAGCTCATTTTACTCTAATTTCCATTTCAATTTTGTAGTTTCATAGGCTACCGGTAGTACCAGAAGTTTGCATCGGTAGTACTAGTTTTTGTACTACAGGTAGTACCGGTGCTACTTTCGGTCCTACTATCGGTTGGTATTTAACTTCCGCATTTGAGCTTTAAGTTTCAGGTAATCAAAAAAGCCTATTCACCCCACCTCTAGGCGACGTCCTAGGTCCTTTCAGGCTCCAATTGGCAAGAATCACGGCTCAGCTCTGCACTCATTTCCCATCGCGATCGCTCATGACTGTGCCCGGTTTGGCTCCGCATTCCTTCTCTATCGTGCGTCTCCTCTCCTCTGGCTCCGCAGTCGCCGGAGCACGGCACGGCCTACGCCCATGGTGTCTAGCCGTCCAGGGAGATCGGCAACGATGACTGGGCAAATTGGCAAGACGCGTCTGCTGCAGTGTCCGGATGCGCAGACGGGCAGCGAGAGGAGAGGGAGATGGAAGTGACAGCGGCAGAGCTCCAAATGTGGTGGCGGAGGATCAGAGCCTCTGCCTGGGCGTCCTCTCGATGGCCTGAATGTCTGCCTGGGCGGCCTCGCTGTCCACTGTGATAGACTCCTTGGATTTGTGCTGCCTGGGCGTCTGCTGTGCCGCTGGTGAGTTGAAGTAGCATGACTGAACATGTGGCCGTGGAAGTAGCATGAAGCTAACCCTGAAAGAAGTGGTTTAGCTCTAGCTTATGTATAGGAAGGTTATATCAAGTATCGAATGTCTGTAATGCTTGTCGCCATCTAGACATCTGAAACGGTCATGGCTTGAAAGCTTTTGTAGGAAGCCTGCAACTCGGCTTTGCAATGGATGTAATAATAATCTGATTATTTCTCTAAAATCCATTATCCAGAGCAAAGCCAACAAATTTGTACATGCTTCATTTTAGTTTGTCACTTGACAGTAAATGAGCACATCATCTCTTGTTTCAACATCATTATTTCCCAGATCTTCACCTCAACAACAACAACAACATAGCCTTTTGTCCCAGGCAAGTTGGGATAGGCTAGAGAAGAAACCCAAAAGAGACATGGAAACAAAGAATACATAAAGTGTACAAGAAAAAAGATTATGGTTCAGGCACGTTAATTGCTATTCTCCAAGCACACCTATCCATAGCTAAATCCTTAGGGATATTCCACTCCTTAAGGTCTCTCTTAACCGACTCGTTCCAAGTCAGTTTAGGTTGACCTCTACCATGCTTTACATTATCGACCCGCTTTAGAACCCCACTACGCACCGGCGCCTCAGGAGGCCTCCGTTGGACATGGCCAAACCATCTCAACCGGTGTTGAATCAATTTCTCCTCAATTGGTGCCACCATAACCCTATCCCAAATATCATTATTCCGGACTCTATCCCTTATCGTGTGCCCACAACACCATCGTAACATACGCATCTCTGCTACACTCAATTGCTGGATATGTCGTCTTTTTGTAGGCCAACATTCAACACTGTATAACATCGCCGGATGAATCGCTGTCCTATAAAACTTACCTTTTAACTTCTGAGGCACCCTTTTGTCACAGAGGATGCCTGAAGCCTGACGCTATTTTAACCAACCGGCCAAAATTCTATGCCTAACATCTTCATCAATGTCGCCATCCTTTTGTAGCATTGATCCTAAATACCGAAAAGTATCCTTCTTGGCCACCACTTGCCCACGAGGCTAACGTCTCCCTCCTCATTCCTAGTCGCGCTGAAATTGCACCTCATGTACTCCGTCTTGGTCCTACTAAGTCTAAATCCTTTCGACTCTAACGTGTGCCTCCATAGTTGTAACTTCCTATTAACCCCTGCCCTAGTCTCATCCACTAGCACCACATCATTAGCAAAGAGCATACACCAAGGGATATCAACTATATGTCCCTTCTGACCTCATCCATCACCAAAGCAAATAAATAAGGGCTCAATGCTGACCCTTGATGTAGTCCTATTTTAATTAGAAATTCACTGGTGTCGCCATCACATATTCGGACACACGTCACCATATCCCTGTACATATACTTGATGAGGGTGATGTACTTAGTTGGGACTTTGTGCTTTTCCAAGGCCCACCACATGATATTTCTCGGTACTTTGTCATATGCCTTCTCGAGGTCAATAAAGACCATGTGCAAGTCCTTCTTCTGCTCCCTATATCTCTCCATCAACTGTCGTAATAAGAAAATCGCCTCTATGGTCGACCTACCAGGCATAAACCCAAATTGGTTTTGGGTCATACTTGTCACTCTTCTTAGATGATGCTCGATAACCCTCTCCCGAGCTTCATCGTATGGCTCACAACTTAATCCCACGGTAATTAGTATAACTTTGAACATCTCCCTTATTCTTGAAGATCGGTACTAATATACTTCTCCTCCATTCTTCAGGCATCTTATTTGACCAAAAAATGAGGTTAAAAAGTTTAATTAACCATACTATCGCTCTGGCACCTAGCCATCTCCACACCTCAATGGGGATACCATCAGGGCCCATCGCTTTGTTGGAAGGGGATACCATCAAGCCTCCCCAATCTCTGCCTCTTGAATTCTCCTCATGAAGCGTTTGTTGGTATCATCAAATGAGTCATCCAACTCTAAGATAGGACCCTCATTCTTCCCATTAAACAACTTGTCAAAGTACTCTCTCCACCTGTCCTTGATTTCCTCATCCCTCACCAAAAGTCGATCCGTCCCATCCTTGATGCATTTGATTTGGTTGATGTCCCTCGTCTTCCTCTCACCTTCTCCCCTTCCTTCGTGCCTAGCTGCTGTAAAGATCATCATACGCCTAACCTTTTGCTACACTCACCGCTCGTTTTGCAGCCTTCTTCGCTATTTTATAGCCCTCAATGTTGGCTGCACTCTTTTCATGATGGAGGCGCTTGAACCACTCCTTCTCCCTAATAGCCCTTTGCACCTCGTCATTCCACCACCAGGTGTCTTTCGCTTCCCGTTTGCCTCTCCTACTCACGCCAAGCACATCCGAAGCCACCTTCCGAACACATGTGACCATCTTTAGCCACATGTCCTCTGCATCTTCTCCTTCCCACGGCCCCTCATCTAGCATCCTCTCCTTAAATGTTTGTGCTGCTTCCCCTCTAAGCTTCCACCATTTTGTTCTCGTAATCTTGGGCCGATTGTCCAGGTGGACACGTACCCGAAAGCAAAAATCCGCCACCACAAGCTTGTGTTGAGGGACAACACACTCCCCAGGTAACACCTTACAATCTAAGCAAGCATGTCTATCTCCCCTCCTTGCAAGGATAAAGTCGATCTGGCTCAGGTGTTGTCCGCTACGAAAGGTCACTAGATGGGATTCCCTCTTCTTAAAGACGGTGTTCGCTATCAACAAATCGTAGGCCAACGCGAAGTTCAAAACATCCTCCCTCTCTTGATTTCTACTACCATACCCGAAACCCCCATGCACCCGCTCGAAACCTATATTAGTCGCACCCACATGGCCGTTGAGGTCTCTACCTATGAAGAGTTTCTCGCTGATAGGCACAGTACTAACCATGCTATCGAGATCTTCTCAAAACTGCCTCTTGGTGCTCTCACAAAGACCTACTTGTGGAGCATAGACACTGATCATATTCAGAGCCGAATCTCCAACTACCAATCAGACTAGGATAATCCGATCGTCTTGTCTCCGCACATCAACTACTCCATCCTTAAGGCTCCTATCGATCAAGATGCCTACACCATTCCTATCCGATGTTGTCCCCATGTACCAAAGTTTGTAGCCAGTATCCTCCATCTCCTTCGTCTTCTCGCCCTTCCATTTAGTCTCCTGAACGCATAGAATATTTACACGTCTCCTAATTGCTGTATCGATTAGCTCTCTTAACTTACCCGTTAGGCACCCTACATTCCAGCTACCTAGACGAATCCTGATTGGCTCAGCTAACTTCCTTACCCTTCGCACCCGTCGAGGGAAGTGCGAAGATCCTTGCTCATTTTTCACTACACCCGGACGCAGGTGTAGCGCATCACAAAGGTTGCGACGACCCGACCCTTACTCATTTATCATCGTACTCGGATCACGATACGACGCGCCACTAAGGGGATGATGACCCGGCCCTTGCCCATTTGACACTACACCCGGGTTTCGATGTAGCGCGTCTCTAAGAGGGTTACGCCCCAACGAATCTCTTGTGGGTTTCATATCTATGAGAGTGGCTGGTTTTGAAATGTTAGCTAGCCGAATTTAACACACCCTCCTCCTTTATAAGGGCTTGGGATGGCTATGTTAAAACGACTCAAAAAAGTCTTCTAATCAATGATAATTTATATTTTTTTAAACATCATTTAATTTTGCTCTTTTGCTGTTAGGAAGACCCTTTTGCTCCGAATAGGAGTCTTACAGAATTTGCTCTAAATAGAACATGTTCGGACGGTTTACATTTACATAGTTCTTGAATCAATTGACAGATGTACACTTAAGGCTTTCAGTTTACATTTACATCCAGCATGTACACTTTCAGTTCTTCTCAGAATCCATAGTTCTTTAAAAATTGATACATGTCAAGCTGCAGTACGTACATCCTATTTCTTGCAAATCTATCTCGTTGTACCAAAACTGCATGCAATTTGACAATTAGTACATGAATCAACATGGTTGCCGGCAGATACAAATCAATACAGGAATCAGGGATGCCTCCATGCTGGATGTAACGTACTACGTGAGCCCTTCCGGCACAGACGGATTTGGTAGCAGATGGTCGCGGCGGACGGCGAGGGCGCCCAGCCAGAGGCTCAGCTCGTCGGCGACAGCAGCGTCGACGGTGACCTATGTCGACGGCAGCGGCGACCATCTGCCAATAGATCGGCGCAAGTAGAGTAGGGAGCTCGGGCAAAAGGCTCCGGCGACGGCGACGGCAACATATGCAGTAAAGGCCGCACCGTGCTCCTCCTCGGGTACTGGCGGCGGTGGAGTCAGAAGCGAAAGCAGCGCGGACTGCGGCTAATGGCAGCGGCGGACTCTGGGGGAGACGAGAAGATGACTTTGACCCGGGTCTAAGCCGATGGAAAGTGGAGCCGAGCCCGAATTCCTGCGATGCTGAGCCGACGGCAACATGGATGTGCTCGATTCCAGCGACTGCCCGATGCAAGGCGCGTCCACGAGTCGTTGATCCGGCTAGGGAGCGCACGCTGGGCGAATGCGCCCGTCGCCCACTGTATTTTTTCCCACACCTGAAACCTGAAATACTGGAATAGTGGAACCTGAGCACATGTGTCTAAAGCACGCGCTATCCACCACTGGGCCTTAACTGGAGTCACAGATTACACTTTCGTGACGCTCGATTCGATTGGCTAGGCTCTTCGCGCTACAATATCAGTGGAGCCAAAGACTGAGACTCCTAATTCATTTTCGATAGGAGAGAGCTCAAATGAATAGTCTTGATATTATGGTACGAAATATAGTTGGAACAAAAGTCAAAAAAAATTCCTATCAAACATGCATGCTCATCAAATACTTGTTGTGACATAATTAAGAGAAGCATTACCGTTGTAATGGTTTTTGTGTTGTCCCTTACAACTAGCAACATTAAGTTCTAAGGTAGTACGTACAAATTCCCTTTCATAGGAATATTAAAGATCTAAGGTAGTATGCATAAGTTCTCTTTCATGAGGATATTGTCTATCCATCTTGGAATCAATGGACTTGTAGGTTGGTCTTCTAAGAGATAAATCTATCTCCTTGATCATTAGAGGTTGGTCATCCAGGTTAGGTAAGAACTACTCCCTCCGTCCCACATTTACTATCGTCCCCACATTTACTATCGTTTGGAGATAGAATATGACCATCTACAATCACCGTCTTTTCTATGAACATGGTCTCTAACGAATGTGGCCAGAAGCTAGGACGACTGAATTAACGGGACAGAGGCCCTCTGTCCCTTTGAGTGTGTCGTTGTAGCTCTTGCCATGGTATATCAGACATTCAATGAACCTAGACTGAGAAAGAGAATAGGTGCATGACCAATTAAATGAACTTAGACAGTTAAATCACTTGCTCAAACAACGGTCTCAATGGGACAAAGGGAGTATCCACTTCCTTGATCTGGCACTTTATTTGGATCCATAGTAAGTTTTAAGATGAAATGGTTATCTGAAGCATGCGGAGGCTTTGCATTGTTCGCTAGGAGCATCCGAAACCTTCTTGTAGCATGACCCATACATCGGTAATATATGCACGCTATATGGTTAGCATCACATTTGGTTTACCATTTATGTACATTTCCAATGCCAAATAAGTTGTTGGACACCTAAATACCCATGAAAGGCCTAGGCTTCTAAAACTCACAACGTTGCCTGCAAGTTGTGCGATTCCTATGCCTGGCCTAGAAAAGATACGATGCTTATTATTCATTTCATATGCCTAGCATAAAAATAACAAGGGAAACATACATAATCTTGAATAATAAAGTGACTTTTCTTGTTACAACGCATTATACATTTGATGTCTCTTGCTTTTGTCTTAGCCTAAACCAGTTGATGTCTCCATTTAATAAAGATACGATGCTTATTATTCATTTCATATCCATTTGACTTAGCCTAAACCTCCGATTACATTGTTTTCAGCATCAAGATAGTTTTAGCACGTTTGAAAATGGGCCATTGGCAGCCAGGCGAAGTTCCACCGTTCATCTAGAGCACACGCGAGTTCATTTTTATGCCTACAACGGTCAATTCCGTGGTATGCCTACAACGGTCGATTCCGGGGCAGCCGAATTGTGCGCCAGGCCGATCGATCTTGACGCAGAAGACGTGAGCAATATTTGGGCCCTATTCTTTCGCTGCAAAATCAGAAACGAACGGGCAAAGAGGATCCAGCCAGCGCGAGCGCAAGCGCGACCCACCGTGCCCGAAGCCGAAGCCGAAGCCCCAACCAGTCCAGGGGGCCACACGCGGATCGCGATCCGTGGCAGCGCTGCAGGAGGCATCCCCGCCGTCAAATCCACCCTGACCCAAGGGCCCCTATCACCGGGACCCACTTCCTCTTCCATTCCCCACCACGCGAGCGCTGGCGCCGCGGCCGCGCTCCCCGCGGATCCCTCCAACTCCCCAAATCTTCGCCCAAAACCACACAAAATTTCAAACCGCGCGCCAATTCCCGAAATCCCACCGCTACATAAACGCCCCCAACCCCCGCCCCCGCCCCCAGCGCCAAATCCCCACTCGCACCAAAATCTCCCAAGAACTCCCTCGTTTCCGAGAGCCCAAATCACCCACCCCGCCCCGTCCACTCCGACCCCGATGGCCCGCACGAAGCAGACGGCGCGCAAGTCGACAGCTGGCGACGAAGGCGGCGCGCAAGTCGGCGCCGGCGACGGGCGGCGTGAAGAAGCCGCACCGCTTCCGCCCGGGCACCGTGGCGCTGCGCGAGATCTGCAAGTACCAGAAGAGCACGGAGCTGCTCATCCGCAAGCTCCCCTTCCAGCGACTGGTCCGCGAGATCGCGCAGGACTTCAAGATGGACCTCCGGTTCCAGTCCTCCGCCGTCGCCGCGCTGCAGGAGGCCGCCGAGGCCTACCTCGTGGGCCTCTTCGAGGACACCAACCTCTGCGCCATCCACGCCAAGCGTGTCACCATCATGCCCAAGGATATCCAGCTCGCCCGCCGTATCCGTGGCGAGCGCGCTTAGGCGTTTTGCTTGCGCCATGCTTGGTTATCACTGCTATAGGTGTTTGTCTAGTAATCTATTCTCGTCATGTTCTAGGTTTGTGGTTAGGATCTGTGTTCTCGTCATGTTCTAGGCCTGTGTTGTTCAGAAGTTTGTCGTTCCGTCCTGTGTGTTAATGGCATAATGCTATCAATGAACCATGGCTACCCGTTTCAGAGAAATGCACTGATCTAGTCCTACCTGCTTTCTGAATACATCCTTGGAATGGTGTTTGGCGACTGGTGGATATTTTTTGTGTACATTGTTTTTTGTAATATTCAATTCCTAACTGCTTGATTAACAATGTAGATCTATCTTCATTAGTCATTTTCTTAACAATTAGAAACTTGTGCAGCCATTGCAATATTTGCAGTAAGAAGTGATGTTCTGACCTGTACTATCATCTGATTGTGTTTTACTATTTATAACAAATGGCAATGGCACTGTCCTGAAGTTTCTGTTACAATTTAGATGTCTCTTGTTTTCTTTTTTCTATGTGTAATGTGTTTATGAGTTCTAAGACTGAGTGGTAGTGATCTGCTTATACTTTAATTTCAGAGTGTCTTGATCTCTTAAATTCTTAATATTGGGTCTGGAAATTATATAGCATTAAGAACACAACTGTTGAACTGTGTTGTGTCAAGTGGTTTTTGTGAATCAATATCTGTAATTTTGTTTGCAGGATTTTGTGAATGAACAGCTTAGCCGAGGTCAGAAAGAAGCTGCAGGATGCATCGATTGTCGGCAAGCATTTGGGACTTAGCTGTGATCTAAAGTCTGAACTCTTGATAATGTACCCCTCTATTTTCAATCTAAAGTACCAGATGTAGCAATCCTGTACGACTGAAACAATTACTACATAACATCCATTCAGTCAGTGCTTGAAGTTTAAACCTGATTATTTCCTAACACATCAGTGCTGCTACCTTCATCATCTTTTACAAGAGATGTGTTGTGTGATAGCATGGTTTAAACAACACCGCATGCTTGACTAGATGGATGCCTAAGGGCTACATAGCTTTGAAAGATTGAAAGGTGGATACGAATAGGAGCCGCTGATCACTGCATATGCTATCTTGTTATTTGCAGCTTCAGTGGCATGTATCCCATCCCAGCTGACATAGTTTTGGGGGTCTCCACAAGCCCCTGCTGTTGCAGTTTTGCCGTTCACTACCTTGCTGTTTCCACAGTAGACATTTTGGTTGAAATTGTAAGCTCCACCTCCATATCCACAGCAAGCTCTAGTGCCGTACTTCAGCCCTGAGATGAACACCAGATCAGTCATTTTTTCCCCTTGGATGTAAATATGAACCAAATTTGCTGTGACAACATTTAGAAGAGCTTACCGTGAGCAGTTGGGTGTCTGAACAGCTCAAGCGTCACCTTATGCTTGTCGACATACACGACTGACGCATCCTGCAGCTTCTTTCTGACCTCGGTTAAGCTGTTGTTCAGTAACTCATTGTAGTATGTCACTCCATTGTTGTAGCTTTTCATGCATCCAAACTCATCCAAGTCATTGCTGTTATGAGGAAGCTCTGTGAGGAATGCAGGGTAGCATCCTATGGGCGCCATATTGAACACCATGAAGTAGCGAGCTCCGATGTTATACAAGTCCTACCAGACATAAATGTTGATGAACCATGAAATCAACTGAATCTCATTCAACTCGAAGTAGCAAATGGTTCTACTAGTTACCTGTATTGTCCAGGAGATGTGGTTGACAATTGAAGGCAGACTTCTCTTGACGCTTTCGACACCGAGGGATCCAAGGTTTGAGGTAAAATCATTCTGTCCGATGTCAGTTGTATACAGAGCGTCGCCGAAGACATCCGGGCGAGGGAGTTGGCCTGCAAAGCAACCAAAGCATCTCTGAACCTTCCTGTCTGAACTCTGAAGTTCAGAGCATGTTTCTAGTATAATCCTCACTCTTCGGTGGCTTAACTGAAAGAGACAGGGTTCAGAACTGTTGTGGCATACCGTTGTTGCCATTGGAGGCGAGCACTCTGTTCCTGAACTCTTTCATCTGGTTGAGCTGGATGCCGAGGGAGAAGGGGCTGGTCCCGGTGACGAACACCGACGTGTTGGGCAGCAGCACCGTGGACGCCAGCGTCGCGAAGTTGGCTCCGTGCCGGTAGTTCGACCCGATGGACTGCAGGTACGGGCTCAGCAGCGGCAGCCCCATCGCTTGCGCTGTTGGTCAGACAGCGCACCAACTTTTCATCAGAGGGGAAAGAGATTCAGAAACAGAAGCGATGGAAATGAAGCACGCGGTGCGTGTACGACGTGCCTATGAAGTCGATGACGAGGCGGCCGTCGAAGGCGCGGCCGGCGGGCCTGCCGAAGTATGTCATGCCGAACGGCCCCTCCTGCGCTGGGAAGGCGGCCCAGAAGCCGCCGGTGTCGGAGTTGGAGTCGCCGAAGTTGAAGATGGCAGGGAACCTGCAGCTCCCGGACCTCGCTGACGAAGTTGAAAACAGCCGTCGCCACGAGGAGTAGCGGCCATACGGTCCTCATCGTGCACCGCTGCGTGTCGATGTGTAGAGAACCCGTAGAGAATGGTGTGGCGACATGGTGCGTTTATGTAGGCGGCACAGTTCCTGCTGTTGAGCTGGAAATTTGTCTCCTTCGTAGCAATAGAAAGTATCTTTGGGATTGCTAGCGTTGAGCTGGAGCTTGGCTGCACTGCACGGTGAAGGAGACGACGGCTGCTGCCGCCGCGACGCCATAACAAAGCGGCAGTGCCGCCACTACAGATACTGGTAACGTCTACTAGTATTTGCTCTTGCTCATGCTTTGCTGTTCAAGCTGTCCAGCCTGTTGGAGAAATGCCAATTAATTACACTGGTGTCGAAACTGTGGAGTGGAGTCCAGCGACCGACATATGTTTTGGACTTTGATGGACACTTGGATCATTCAGATTTCGGACGCTGCTATAGCCTTGTATCCCCTGACCAAACAGGGAACGTCCATGCAGATGCAGTGGAGACTGTACCCAAGCCACCAATCCGTGAGCCGAGGACGACGCTCGGCTGCAGACGCGAATCGGTGCGAGGAAACTGCTGAAAAACGATGAACTACTCTGCCACTGAAAAATAAACTACTCAGCCAATGGATGGATATACTACTCACTAAGACAAGCACGTGCCTTCTCTCGACAAATCATCACTCAGGAAATCATGATGTAATACATACCTGAGAAAAGATCCAAACGTGAATGGAATGGTGCAGAAATATTTTTAAGAAAAAACAACAAACGGGTGACGGTACAATACAAAGCGTGTTACTCGGTTCACAGAGCTCGCGGCAGCTAACACGTATATCGAAGCTGAACCACATTATATGTGATGGTTGCCAGCAGGCTGAGCTGTATGCACATGGATGCGGTATACAAATGCGAGGCGTCTTGTTCTTGGATCAGGATGGGGAGGAGAGCAGGCGCTGGATGACTTTGTCGGGGTCGTTGTCGTGGATCGCTAGCAGCTCGGGGACGTTTGGCGATGTGAAGCCCATCTCGTGAAGGATGTTGTAGGATTTCACGAACTCTTTCACCTGGGCACAAGATAAGAAGGTTCGCACTTGTTAATTTGATATTATTTATTTAAACAATTTACCCCACTTATGTGTAACTACGAAACAGACAAATGTTCTTTTCTGCATAAAAAATGTCTTGTTATAGAAGGCATGCATTTCTTTTCTCATTCCTAAAAAGACTCTTTGGAAAAAAAAACGACCTTACTTCTATGTTCCATGTTCATTATTTTCATAGTGTAAATTTGCTAAATTGCAAACCAGGAATTGTCTCACCTTAACCGCTGTAAATGTCAAAAACATACTAAGTATATTAAGTGAACATGTGAAGTGAGCAGTTCTGGTGAATGGCAGTTGATAATCATGAATGAGTGAGCAATATAAACTCCCAACAGGCTCATATTTCAACGATTCATCTCTTTGAAGATCATGACAAAACATAATAATGTTGACAAGACAAGAAGACAACTGTAGTCTTGGAAAGGAAAGAATTATGCATTTGGTTGCTGCCGTTCTGTGCCCTGCCTAATAGTTGCCTGGCCAAATTTAGGCAGCTGAATCAACAGTCCAGGAATTGGCTGTGCTTCGAAAGTGAACCGCATGTTGGCCATGCAATGCTGGGCAAGCCAAAACACAGCTGGGATCCAAACTATTATCCTGCCTACGGCCAAAGGCCAATTTTTGGCCGGGCACGTGGAGGTATCTACCCAAACGCGCCCTTAGTGCAGGAAACATGAAAAGATGTATTTAATTGCCCATAGATCTGGATGTACATAGTTGTGTTATCAGCATTTAAGAAACTAGAGAACCACTTTTTCATGATTAGGTGGTGCTGAAAGCAGTATTAAAGAAAATACAACAAGGGGGAAAGAGCATACCTTCGTTGGATTATCTCCATAATTCAACACCGCAAATGAGACAGCTTCACGCCCAAGCCCCATTGAGACATACCTGTCCACAATTGGATCCCCTGAAGATGCCCCTGAAGAAGCTGGTCTAGCCTGCAAAATGAAACTGGGAATATCAGTAATTCTATCAATAGTGTTTCAAACATCTGGCTGGCATGAACCTAAAATGTATCACTAGATTGGACTACTCAAATTACATTAAGTGGTCAAAAGCTCTTTGAGGAGAAATTCAAGTCTTTCAACAGGTTCAGATATGTCATTTGCAGTATCGATTTATTTTTGCTTCAATAATCAAGTTCGAAAATACTTCTAGCCTTTCAACTAACGCACATTATACAGCAAGCCAGATAACAACAAAAAATTGACAATGAAGAGAAACAGTACAAGTGCCAGGAAACTAAAGAAAAACGAAATGCCCCTGAAAATCAAAATCTTCCTATGGTTGGCTTTTCAGGACAGATTGCATGTACTGCATCAAAGATGCATTGGGGTGGGATAGGGTGCCATCTAACATGAAGGATATTCAAGAGTACTGGCTGACTTCTCACTTTTCAGGTAGTTGCTAAAGTTATAAGCCTTTTCTTTATGCAATCATTGCTTGGGGTCTCTGGAGTCTGGACTGTTAGAAACAAAATGGCAATTGAGCATAAATCTCCCAAACCCCCCTGAGAGTCTATACAAACTTTTGTTATTTTTTGCAGAAATGGCAAGTTCTGCTGAGACCGAAGGACAGCTCTAGGATGGATGGGCAGGCTGAGCAAGTCAAGACGGGGTGGCAACATCCCATTTGCCGAACCATATTGTATCTTGTGAAGATACCTTCAAGTAGTTGATGTTTAGCTTTGTGTTCTGGTGTGTAGAGAGGTGGTTTTGCAGCTCATGTTTTGAGCACTGCTGTTCTCTTTTGTAAGTTGGTACCCCCATCATGATTGCACTCCTCTTGTATGCTTTCAATAAAAGCTGGGAAAACCTTTTGAAAAAGGCGGTTTGACAGAAAAATTACTATAGCAGGGGGTATAAACAAGACCCATTTTTCGACGCTAGGAACTTGTACAAACATTAGCTAATGGTAGCTATGTAATGGTTAATGACAGATTGAATTATGAAAGGAAGAAATAGCAGGATCTATGTATCTTGCCTGCTGTGGCACAGGCGGTGGTGCCTGTCTTTCTACCACGAATTTAGTCCAGTTGGGGTTCTCCTTCTCTGTCTCAGCAAGAATCCTTCTCTCATACTCAAAATCAAAGTTGAAGGTGCTGCGAGGAATTTCTACCGTCTGTGGTGGCAATTGAGGCTGAAAAGATAACAATAATTAGAAGATAATAATGAATTCCCTACACGGATACACCAGGTGAATGAGTTAAGCTTGAATAGCACACACTTAATGCTACTTAACCAACAGAGTTATCACAATAATGATAAAATGTAAATGGAATTGAAGAATGGTAGGGTGCATTTTTAGGAACACAATGAACACTAGACAGGCCCCAGAAGGGAGCTTTGACGGAGCCACATATAGTATGAATTGCATTCTCATACATTTCAACACATTTGACTGCATACTATAACAGCAAGGTTATATACAGCCAACAAACAGCACAGCTGCTGGACAATTAACAGAAGCCATCTGCAAATTTTTTTGAGAACAGAATTACTAGCACAAATCTTAGTTCCATGTATTGTTTAGACATAATTTCATCCCAATACTCATCATGGAATAAGCTGCACTAGGTAGATCTGCAGTAGGTTGCGAGAAGGTTATTTTCCATTGAGAATTAGATAAACCTGTAATATTTGTTAATGGTTCTTAATAAAATATTGAGGGCTATAAAAGTGACAAGAGTGCAGCCAACATTGAGGGCTATAAAATAGCGAAGAGAGCTGCAAAACGAGCGGTGAGTGTAGCAAAAGGTCAGGCGTATGATGACCTTTATCAGCGGCTAGGCACGAAGGAAGGGGAGAAGGACATTTATAGGATGGCTAGGATCCGCGAGAGGAAGACGAAGGACATCAACCAAATCAAATGCATCAAGGATGGGACGGATCGACTTTTGGTGAGGGATGAGGAGATCAAAGACAGGTGGAGAGAGTACTTTGACAAGTTGTTTAATGGGGAGAATGAGGGTCCTACCTTAGAGTTGGATGACTCATTTGACGATATCAACAGACGCTTCGTGAGGAGAATTCAGGAGGCAGAGATCGGGGAGGCTTTGAAGAGGATGAAGGGAGGTAAAGCGATGGGCCATGATGGTATCCCCATTGAGGTGTGGAGATGCCTAGGTGCCAAAGCGATAGTATGGTTAACTAAGCTTTTTAACCTCATTTTTCGGTCAAACAAAATGCCTGAAGAATGGAGGAGAAGTATATTAGTACCGATCTTCAAGAACAAGGAGATGTTCAAAGTTGTACTAATTACCGTGGGATTAAGTTGATGAGCCATACGATGAAGCTCTGGGAGAGGGTTTTCAAGCATCGTCTAAGAAAAGTGACAAGTGTGACCCAAAACCAATTTGGGTTTATGCCTGGTAGGTCGACCATGGAGGCGATTTTCTTATTACGACAGTTAATGGAGAGATATAGGGAGCAGAAGAAGGACTTGCACATGGTCTTTATTGACCTCGAGAAGGCATATGACAAAGTACCGAGAAATGTCATATGGTGGGCCTTGAAAAAGCACAAAGTCCCAACTAAGTACATCACCCTCATCAAAGATATGTACAGGGATGTGGTGACGTGTGTCCGAACATGTGATGGCGATACCAGTACTTTCCAATTAAAATAGGACTACATCAAGGGTCAGCATTGAGCCCTTATCTATTTGCTTTGGTGATGGATGAGGTCGCAAGGGACATACAAGGTGATATCCCTTAGTGTATGCTCTTTGCTGATGATGTGGTGCTACTGGATGAGACTAGGGCAGGGGTTAATAAGAAGTTAGAACTATGGAGGCACACGTTAGAGTCAAAAGGATTTAGACTTAGTAGGAGCAAGACCGAGTACATGAGGTGCGATTTCAACTCGACTGGGAATGAGGAGAGAGACGTTAGCCTCGATGGGCAAGTGGTGGCCAAGAAGGATACTTTTCGGTATTTAGGATCGATGCTACAAAAGGATGGCGACATTGATGAAGATGTTAAGCATAGAATTTCAGTCGGTTGGTTGAAATGGCGTCAGGCTTCAGGCATCCTCTGTGACAAAAGGGTGCCTTAGAAGTTAAAAGGTAAGTTTTATAGGACAGCGATTCGTCCGGCGATGTTATACGGTGCTGAATGTTGGACTACAAAAAGGCGACATATCCAGCAATTGAGTGTAGCAGAGATGCGTATGTTACGATGGTGTCGTGGGCACACAAGAAGGGATAGAGTCCGGAACAACGATATTCGGGATAGGGTTGGGGTGGCACCAATTGAGGAGAAATTGATTCAACACCGGTTGAGATGGTTCGGCCATGTCCAACGGAGGCCTCCTGAGGCGCCGGTGCGTGGTGGGATTCTAAAGCGGGTCGATAATGTAAAGCGCGGTAGAGGTCGACCTAAACTGACTTGGGACGAGTCGGTTAAGAGAGACCTTAAGGAGTGGAATATCCGTAAGGATTTAGCCATGGATAGGAGCGCTTGGAGACTAGCAATTAACGTGCCTGAACCGTAATCTTTCTCTTGTACATTTTATGTGTTCTTTGTTCCATGTCTCTTTTTGGTTTCATCTCTAGCCTACCCCAACTTGCTTGGGATAAAAGGCTATGTTGTTGTTGTTGTTGGTTCTTAATAAGATCAACATGATGATAATGAAAGGTCCTTGGTGGTTAAACTTGACTAACATCAGATAAAGCAAAATTTACTTCCATAGACTTCCCCATATGAAACCAAAAACTATTTAAAAAACATCTACTTTTGGATTTGATTATCAGCAGTTCAAAACTTTCATATTTACATTTTTTTCCCAAATTGACATATGAATTAAAATCGTACCAGCATTTGTCTAACAGCTAGACAAGAGTGTAATCTAACTAAAGTAACGTTTTTGTATCTAACAGCAGATCACTTTTGTATCTAACAGCAGATCAGTAGCTCCTGACAAGACAAGACAAGACAAAACGTAATTCAATATTAAATTAAATTACTCACAGGTGGGGTAATGCGGAATTCAGGCTTTATCGTTACTTGTATGCCGACCTCTGCGCAACAAGAATACAATACTATTAGAACACAAACTGCTCTTGACAGAAGCAAAACAGAAAACACTAGAAAACAGTTTGATGTCTCTTTTGTCTTTGGCATGACGGAAGGAGCAAAACGAACATAGAAACACAATTAACGCTTTAACAACTGGTTTTCAGTGTTCAGTAATTACAAATTAAAAATACATCCATAAGCCTAGGAAAGTCTAGTGTCTTATCAACTTCCACTATGTTGACAAGAGGATGGGTAATAAACATTTAGTTAATCATGTCATAATCATTTGGCATCTGACACTGTTCTGTTCCTTGCCAAGTGTAGGCGAACATAGATACTATAGTACAATACCCAAAAAAAACAACTATCCTTAAAGCATCTTGGTTTTGTGCATAACTATTTCATGTCTTCGTCCGCAATTTAGTTGCACCAAAAACACCCGACCAAGCCTCATCACAAGACATTCAAGGTGCAACTAAATTTAGGGGGTACCTTGTATCATTCCAATCTGCTTCCATTTCTACTGGACTACTGCACAGCATGTGCTAGCGCAGTATTGCAGTAACACAGCTTGCGTCAACATGCAGACAGTTAACAGAAGAACAAAGGCAAGTGCTACGATTGGCCAGTGTAAAGGTAGATTTTAAGTTCCCTCATCGTGATACCAACAATTAGAACCCGAACCAAAAAGAGATCTGATGACCTAACGGCCACACACACACCCCAAAAAAAAAAAATCCAATTAAGCTGATAGTCTATTCACCATGCTACATAACGAGCAGTTCTTCGATACGGGACCAAGCCCAACCACCCGTGAATTAATCGGATATTATGATACCATATGAGTACCAAGCGGGGAAGGGGAGAGAATTACTCGACGACGAGGAGGAGGTTGGAGGAGCCAACGGCGTTACGATTGGAGCCGAGGACCCGGACCCGGAGCCGTGGTGATACGGCGCGGCCCGCGGCGACGCCGTGGAAACCCCGCCGTGGGAGGGCTGCCCGACACGCGGGTAGAGAGAGGGGCCTCCCCCGGGCGCGGACCCCGGAGGCGCGCCGTAGGGGCCCGAGCCGGTACGGCTCCCCCGGAAGTCGTACTCCATCGCCGCCGCGAGCGCTGTCCGCGGGGGCGGAGTGGTGGACTGGGTCGCTGGAGGTGGAGAGCTGCTCCGGGACTCCGGCGAGAGCGAGCGGGGCGAGGTCGGACGGATCACGCGGTCTGGTTGGAAGGAAAACTAGTGGAGACGGAAGAGGTTTGCTACGCGGAGGTGGAGGCGTGTTTGGGGAGGGAGGCGAGAAGAGAGAGGTTCGCGACGAAGCAACTCAGGGAATTGCTGTACTGGGCCGCGCGTGCCGGCCCATCCGTGAGCCAGGCCCTCCTCGGCGTGGAGAGGCCTACGGGCTTCCTTTCCCGTGTGCGTCCACGTATGGTCCGCTTTTGCTGAGCTGATCCGAGCCTCGTGCGGTCGGGGGGCCTGTTTGGTTGTGGGCCTCCACTGTTGCCCGCTTTCGGCAGTGCCACCGAGAGCACCTGTGTTGGGCACGTGAGAGGTCGAGAGGGCTAAATGCAAATATTGCATGCTCTTTGTGGATTACGTAGCATGGATAATCGTGTACCCCCTCTGAAAACATAGACATGAGCACATTTTCTCAATGATTGGGAGTAGCCTAAGGAAAAAAACTGCATCATCGAAGATAGTTTCTTGATATATTGTCCAAGATATAGAAACTAATCACAGCATCATGAGTGCCCTAACCATCTTAAATGTTAATCCCCCTATTCCAAGTTCTAAGTTATAAGTTTTTCTTTTCTTTTTTCTAGGGATTAGTTGAAGACCCTGACGGTTCTATGACTGCCATCTTAGCTTAGCTTCGCCCCTGGATGGTACATGGTGCATATGCTTGGATGACACCATGCACCTATGTACAATTCCTCCTCAATCACCCTGCTACTCACTCTTTTTTTTAAAAAAAAAAAGGATATAAAAAGGAATGTCTACCTGCACGCCGTTAGTCGCTCCAATTAATTCCTTCTCAGATACCAGTAGCAGTCACATAACCACGGGTTATACCATACGGATATGGATTACAATAAGCTAGTACTGATCAGGCGCCGTCTTTTGAATAAAAGAATGTCAACTGGCCGGACAGTAGGGGCCAGGTCAGTCAAGGCCCGAACTAGCCGTCGCTTCACTCGCGCGTCACCACTCACCACCGCCCGCCGTTCGACTTCCCGCGCCCCGCGAGCTCGTCCGTTGCGTTGGCAGCTTCTGCCGCTGCTGGCTGGGGCGCCCGCCCGCCGGCTCGCTTCGTCCGCTACCGCCCCGCCCCGCGCCGCGACTCGGCATCTTCCACGCGCGGCCTTGCGTCGCCTGGTGCCGACGAGCGAGGCTGGCTGGGCGCTGCTGGCTTGGCCGGAGCGACGACCAGCGCCTGCCTGCCCCCGGCTTGGTTTTTGCTTTGTCCCGGTGCTCGTCGGCTGGATACGGGAGGATCGAAGGGACAGTTAGAGATTGGTTCAGTTTTACTACTCACTCAGTCAGATGTATATCTCCACTGTAATTAAAAATTTCTCCCGACAAATTCTTCCTTTAATATTAACGACTCATAGTACACCTTCTACAGATGTAACAGTCTAGATTAAAAGTATGATACAGTTTAGATTAAAAGTATGATGCAGGCCCTTACATCCCGCACGATCCCACGCCCGCGCCCCTCACTACGTCATGAATTTTAAATCCACGCCTAACCGTGCGCCGTGATCTACGCCACGATCTGTGATCGGGGTGACGTTCGCCCCTGGCCTCGCGGACCAAAGCGTCTACGGCGACGTTCGCCCCTGGCAGTGATCGGGGCGATGTTCGCTGTGCAGCACCCCAGCGCCGGCAGGGAGTGGCGCCGCCAGGGCCACCTGCGTGGGCGCCGCTAGAGCCCTGCTGCTGCTGGGCACCAACGAGGCTGCGGATGCGCACGCACGCCACCAGGGAGGGGCGCCGCCAGGGCCCTGCTGCTGCTGGGTGCCGCCGGGGCTGCGGACGCCCACACGTGTCCACAAGCGTAGTCTCCGTTGCCCTCGACGTGACACCGGCCTTCTCACTGGCTGGCCCATGTGGCGACGGCGAACTGCCTCTTCCTCTCCCCGCCGGTGGCTACGCTCGGTGACCCCAACGCCTCCGCACTACGCCAGTGCCAATGCCTCCATCTTCGGCACTTATGCCAGTGGCGAGCACCAAACAGGTACGCGCGGCGCAACCCTATTCTTTCGTTCATGTTGTGCGAGATCGGCCACCCAAACCCTGCCTATCTGTATTCCGATCTGATCTGATCCAGTTACAAGTGTCGATACATCTATTATGCTGAAACTTTTCCCGTTTTGTTTTTGTGAAAAAGATTGGGTTTACATGTGGACGACTATGTGCTTTAGTGGGTTCGACCAATCAAATTTAACCTGATTCATGGTGCTCTTCGATGAAGAAGGTATGTTTCTCCCCGATGATTTTTGCATTATTAGTGGCACCAGCAGCAATTTAGCTATTTTTTCTGCTCTCCTTCCGACGCCAAGGACCAGGCTCAGCCCCTGTTCCTTTCCATCTGATGACCTGTGAGTCCAGCCTGGTCATGGCATATATGAGGTGTCGATGAACTAATACGAAAAAGATGGGTATGCCTCATCTCTGCTTCTCTTTGTCAGTCTAAATTCTGAATCTGATTAGTGAAATATCTTCAATGTGACAAAGCATTCAAACTGATGTCGATTCGCATTTGTCCTGCACAAAAGTATGCAGGATAGGTGCATGACAGCTATTTAGAAATTGCTCCTCCGTGCCTGCAGGTGGACTCATGCTCTTTTTGTGTTTGTTTCTCCAGGGATAGTGAAATCCTCTTAAAGTATTTACAGGCAAGTGAGAAACTAATTTACTATTTTCTGATATCACACATTTCTTGTTTCCCAAATTGGGGACCTATATATGGATTTCAATATGCCATATCTATGTTGCTTTATTGATGTTCAGCATGTCTGAAGGCCTGGATCTTGTAATCTTGTTACTGCAGCAATAGAGAGGGCTGGATATAATAGAATAATAAAATTTGCAACTGATTGTTGTGTAGGTAAGTAGAAAACCAGGTCCAGCACTTTCTACTACAATGGTTAAATATATATTTTATATCGTTGCTTGGTTATCCTTTTCATATTCCAATTCAGCTCTCTTTTATTATCAGTTAGTTCCTATTAACCTGTGTCCATAAGTGTTCCAGCTGCAAGATAAAGACTTGCAGTACTCATTTAATTTTTCTAGCAATGTCATGGAGAGTAATAGGCATGGAACTAAATCATCAAATTGATGCTTAATATGGGGAGTTGGGTCACATTTTAGGTTTGATGGGATGCAGAAATCTAAGTGCAAACAGAAACGTGTTTGTTTTTTCTATTCAGCTAGCTTATTGGTTTCATTTCATAACATCTTCTTATGAGAGCAGCTATGTGTGTAATAATTTCCAGAGCAGTGCAAAGCAGCAATGTTGCTCTGAAGATCATATGCTGTGGAGCCTGTTATGCTGAAGTTGCTCGGACACTGAATAAGCTCAATGATTCAAATATCCTTTGGTTTCCGGGTCAGCATTTTCAGCTTCAGTGAGAATGTGAAACCAGTTACAAGTTACAAAGAGCTAAACAAAAATATATATTCAGCTTCAGTAAGAATACACTAATCTGTTTTACTATCTCTGCATGCAGATCGACAGAGTGTTTTAAGGCCATTGGGATCACAAACCAGAGGGAGACCAATGTTACGTGGAGTAAATCACCGGCCATCCAGTGTGTAATGCCATTGTGTGAATGGATGCTCACACAAAACCTGTTTGCAGGTCTGTTTTATGATTGTTTTACTTGTTAACTTATTGAGTGTAAACGTTAACTATTTAGTAAAGCTCATCAGTTTCATTCCACACTAAACTGACGATTTAGATTGGAGTAATTGGTGACAAGATTGTGGCTTTGCGTACTACCAGGAAGTTCTGCATTCGTTGCTGGCACCCAGTGCAGTAAACATAGGCATGATGTTTCTTCAAATTTCATAGCTGTGCATTGTTACCTGTGACCTCAATTTACATATTATGGTCTTTGCTTTGGCAGATTTGTTTTTGAACTGATATTTTGTTCTTGTAAAGGACATTAGGGGTAACATAAATTTGAGTGAGTAATGCTGCAAAGGTTCTTATCAACAATGTTGCTTCAAAATGGTAATTTTTGAATCCATTCACTCTTTAACAATGCAATCTAAGCCTACGTCATAATAATTCTGAGGAAATGGTTGTTCCTTTCTCCAGGTTTGAATTTATTCATTTGAGCGAACCTATTTGTTAATTTTTGGAGCAGTTGAAATGAATATTCTATCCTCCAGGGTTATTCATCATGTTGTATCTATTTTCCTCAACTTGATATGATGACTTGTCTTGCATCTTTTTTTTTTTTTGACAAGTAACAACTTCATTAATGGCAGCAAGAAGCTGCTAAGAGTGATACACCGTTCAAGCCTACAACTTGTAGAACTTGTGAAAGGGGACAATTCAGTACATGATTTACATGAGAACATGTAAAATCTAAGCAAGTGCTCACAGAGGCAATTCGAAAAGCTTGGCGGGCAAGCAAATCAGCTTCTGTGTTTAACTCTCTATTGATCTTGAAAATCCTTGATCTTGTATTGCTTGTATGGTTGGAGAAGACCTGAGTATATTGCTTAATGCGCCAATCTGGTGGATTGGAATGGTCTTGCTGATTGAAGAAGTGAGCCAATTGCTCACTGTCAGTTAGAAAATTGGTACATTCAATGTTCAGCCTATTCAAGAGAGTGGAGGCCAACGCTAGGCCTGCTGCCTCCGCCATTATGACAGAAGTGCATTCTTCAAGTTTTGCCTTGATGAAGATCCTTTGAGCTGGTTGTACCTGCACATTAGTGAAGACGATTCTCAGACCAGCAGGTCTAGGGGTTGTGGTAGAGTGATGTGGCAAAGTGGAAGCATCCACAAAGCATGTTGGTCCTTGGAGCATGGCTGGGTTGCTGATCCTATAGCCATTGGCCAGAGAATGCTGCAAGAAAATATTCATACCATTGATAGATGTCGTTGCGTCTCCTTGATGTGCTGCAATGTTGTTAAGCTATGTTCTCCCTTCCTGATGCAGTCGGCCTATTGCTTGGCTGGGAGCAGTCAGCGTTGGTTGCAACTGGTGCTCCTCTCTGCGCTCCCGTTGCCTTGGCACAAGAGATGGTGCATCTGGAAATGTAGAAGTCATACCTTGCATTCATTGGCTGTTGTGGTGGAGTTGTGAAGAACCGATGGTCGGCTGTATCACTTGAGTGGTGTCCGGTGGATGATGATCTGTCATTTGGGATTGGGTGTTAACCCATACATCATTGATTGCACTTATCATAGCTGCTGATGCACTATGGACCTGCATAGGAGTCCAGGTTCTTCGGTGGAAATGGTTATCATTTCTAGCTTTTCACAGAAACCACGAGGTGATAAAAATTCTGAAAATCATATCATCAGAGGTGGTATTGTTAATAATAGTTTGGAGAGTAATTTGTACTCCATCATCTTCAGGAATAAGAGTTTGAGTTTTTAAGGAGAGATTAAAAGACAACCAAACAACCCTAGAAAGGTTGCAATGAAAGAACAAGTGACTTGTCTTGCATCTGTGCTCAACTCAACTACTCAACTTGTACTATGTTGCTGTACAATATAGATAGATTCAGTGAGAACCAATGGCTTTTGTGTGGGCGTTTCAAGAAGGTGAACCTGGCATTTTATATTATATTGTTTTTCCTTGATGCTAGCTATACGTATACACTGATGTTGTAAACAGGTCACTCCGGTGTAGCAAACCTGTACTTTGTTGTACATCTTTATTTGTAGTATCCCTGGAGAACTCCAAGATCTACTTAAGAAATTCAAAAATTATTTGTAGAATGCGAGACATGACTTTATTATGCATGGTTATGTATGAGTGTTTTCAAGATTAAATACACCTGTCGTCGTTGTTTGGTTGTTTTCATATGCATCCCAAAAATTAAAGTCGTAGCGTTAGCACGGGCACTATACTAGTCAGATCACAATAGCCTAGATGTTGACTTCACATGATCTCAAACTGAACCGTAGTTTTTTTCTGAAAATAGCCAGGTTTTTGGACGTACTCATCGAACCTCTGCTGTAACTTAATTTGGTTATTATAGTTCTCTGATGAATCCATATCGTTAAACAAATAAAAACGTATAGTGATCTTTCTTTCATTTGCCATGGGCTACTCTGCTGCGGCCTACGGAGTACATACAGCTGAAAAAGATTCTAAATTTCGCATCAAGCATCAGCACATTATTGTTCATCCTTCTAGTTCTAAAAATCTGATTTAGAGGAAATAGTTGTTGTCAATCTACGCCGAATCAGCCTATAGATAATCTTTCCCGGCCGAGTTCGAACGTCAACGTAACGTACCCGACAAGGATGCGAATATGAACGACAGAAAAAAAACCCCAACGTGGCTGGCCACGTCAGTTCTAAATTTTATATACGTATAATATGCGGACGCGATTGCAGTACAGTATCTGACAGCATAATGCGATTGCAGTCTATGACAGCAAAATGCGATTGCAGAACATGACAACAGTCTCCTAATTTTCTAAGCGATGGCAAAAAGCAGATATCTGTCGTTTCTGTGAGCGCCAAAGAAAATTGAGGAGCTAATGCGTCTCACCAAACATCGTCTTGTGTAGCTGTACTATGGCCCATTTCGTCTCAGCAGTAGGCGTCGACAAGAGTGGACATCCATGGCGTTCTTGGGCGGCCAATCATTCTTAAGTTTTGTGGCTATCTGAATAAAACATAGTAGGAGTATGTGAGTAAGTGGTTCGTCGTACTCTTCCTGTTCTGTCATCTCCACTGAATATGATCCCTCGTTGTAAGACGTTTAGGTTGATACAACTGTCTTTGACTTTTTAAAATCCCTTATGATTGTATTTGATTACCCTCTTGCGACAATTGCATTGGATGCAAATTGTGACTGTAATATTTCTTCCAAGTAAGATACTCTTTTTTTCTGAATAAAAAGTTAAAAGAACTTATAATTTACTTTTGAAGCTCATCTTTGCAAGCTCAGTACGTAGGGTTTTAAATGTTGTGGGCCGTCGCTCTCTCCTTTTCTTGTTCTTAAGTTTATTTCTAGGTCACTCACCACTAGCTTGCTTATGAGGGCTCTCTTGTCGTCACTCACCACTAGCTTGAGTGGTTAATTTGTAATTGCGAGAAGCTTATGTTTGGATGAGATTTTTTTTTTGGTTCTTGATGGTCCAACCCTAGTTTGAATGCAAGAGTTTTCACATAAGGACTACAACTTAATGTTACCCTGAGTACAAGATTTTCACATAACAACTATGAATTCAGAATGCGGGGTTGTTCACTAGCAAAACATCTACAAAATAGAGCAAAATAATGATGTCGAGCTACATAATAGCTTAACTCAAATCATAGAGTTGTCATTTTGTTTTTCATGTCAATTCACAATATAGAAATCTAGCTAGACCCATATGTCATTGCGGTAGTAGTTACAATGTTGCATCCTAAGACTTATTCTTGTCATTTGTTTTCAAAATTTTGAAATAAACACACATATTAAAAAAATGGAAACAATTTTTTTCCTTGATACATATCCTACATTTAGGTAATGATTTACTAAACAGTATATTTCTTCAATAAAAATGTTGGTAATATGCAACCTATACTCTAAAAACTATCATCCACTCAAGAAAAAAATCATAGATATTTGACACTCATAAAAGAATTTCTAGAAAGGCCACAAATCTTGTCGTGATTAAAAAAATGTATGAGGATTACAAATTCATGTTGTACCTCATGATATGTACATGAATTAGTCATGATGAAAGACTATGAAACAATGCAAGTTATCAAGATTTTGAAAAAAAAATACACATATTAGAAAAATGGAAACAATATTTTTGGTTGATACATATCCTACATGTAGGTGTTGATTTAATAAATATTAGATTCCTTCAATAAAAATGTTGGTAATATGTAACCTATGCTCTAAAAACTATCATACACTCAAGAAAAAATAAAACCATAAAGGTATTTGGCACTCATAAAAGATTTTCTATGAAGGCCACCTATGCTCTAAAAACTA
>CM041644.1:6389637-6451871 GCA_023333625.1 Bothriochloa decipiens
TAAATATTAGATGTCTTCAATAAAAATGTTGGTAATATGTAACCTATACTCTAAAAACTATCTTCTACTCAAGAAAAAATAAAACCATAAAGGTATTTGACACACAAAAGATTTTCTAGGAAGGCCATAAATCTTGTTGTGATTAAAAAATGCATGAGGATACAAATTCATGTTGTACCTCATGATATGTACATGAATTAGTCATGATGAAAGACTATGAAAAAATGCATGTACCCTAGTGCATGCGCACTAGATTCGACTAGTAGTTCTTTGATGATCTCCTACTTTCACTAAGGTAACACTAATTGCAAAAGAAACAACTACACAAGTGTGGTGACTCTAACTAGGCTATCTCCTACTTTCACTAAGGATTGAACTTGGCAAGTTATCAAAATGATGATCTCTTGAAGTTTTCTTTGGATGCACCTACATACACAAGCTCACAATTCCATGCAAACGATGAAAGCACAAGGGTGATGCCCAAATCAAACACAAACATAAAATGCACATGGAATCAGCCATTGGATTCCAATTGAAACTATGATTTGTCTAGCTACCTGCATTGAAATGCTTAGTTGTTCCAGGCACACACATGAATAATCAAGCCATGTTTGTGCCAAGCCGACTCACTCGTGGATTGTTCAGTTGCCTCTTCTCTAGATCATAAAATGAGCCTTGAGCAAAGTACTTAGCCAAATTCTTCGATTGTTGATCAGTTACTTCATTGGATTGTTTAATAATCTATTTATTGATACTAACTTTTAGATCATATAATAGTTATAGTACAACACCAATTCCAGGTTGGGTCCTATTATCACCATATGCTCTAGTGATATGTATTGGACATCTTCACTAGATTGTTCAATAATTCTACAACCTCATCCTTTGAGTTCATGTGTCCATCTATGTATGTATCTGATAATTTCTACTAATTCATCATGTTGCTTGATCCACTAATCCTATTATTGGTTTTCAACTCTAACCCATCCAATTTAACTTATTTGATTTAGGCAGGTTCCTAGATTATAGAGTAGACATAACCATTTTGTGGGTCAGGCTGGGTTTGGATTAGGCTACAAAAAAGCCTAGTTATTTTAGGATAAAATAATCCAGCCCATGATTGTCGCATTGAGTGACTTGGGCTAGTTTTTTGGCCAAGGCCCTTACGAGCAGCTTGCATAGTTTTTAGTGTAAAATGGCTAAATTAAAAATTCTAGGTAGCAAGATATGTGCCCTGACCCTGTCCACTAAGGTTCATTGGTGGGCCAAAACCCAATAGGCTTGAATCGAGCCTCTAGGTTCAATTTGCTTAGGTCTATTATAGAGTGTCTAAATGTACTCTTCAAATGGTACAGTGTTTGGGTTTGTTGTGGATCCTTTTGAGTACACTTAGACACTCTATAACCTACCAAACTAATGAGCACAAAAAAGCTGGCATACTATTTATAAACTCATTTTAGAGAGTCAAATGTTTTCATACATTAAGCTTGACTTAGGCATTCCCTATAAGAAACATTACAAATTATCATTTATTCTTTAACTTTTTGTTATGTTCACCAAAATATCACATAGGTGTTGATCGCACTTACAATTATTAATAAAAAGTTCATGTGAAAGATCACATATCGTGTTGTGAATACAAACAAAATGTATGAGTTGCAAGTTTGTGTTGTTACTCATGATATGCACATGAAGCTGCCATGGTGGAAGAATAAGAAATAACGTAATGCATTGTAGTACAACACGTATGCAATGGAGCTGACTAGTGGTTCTTTGATCAGGGTTATCATACACTAGTTCAGATATTGAATTTCTCACATGAAAAGAAATGAAAATTCATGTGAATACAACATGCTTCAAAACTCGATCTAACTTCAAATGTTCCATTTTGATGATTGAAAACTTTAAAGTTATGCGACAACTCAATAAACACATACATGTAAGTGAAAACTAAACAAGTACTAGAAATGGTTAGAAGGATGAGCTATGATTAGCTTGAAGTAAGGAGTTTTAAATATTTAATTTCTCACATGAAGAGGAATGGAAGTTCATATGAACAGAACACACTTTAAAACTTATCAAAGTTCAAATCTTCCATTTTTAGGATTGAAATTTTAACGCTATGCGACAACTAATTAAACACGTACACAAGTAAGTGAAAACTAGACAAGTACCATAAGTGGTTTGAAGGATGAGTTGTGATTAGCTTGACTTGAGGAGTTTTAGATATTCAATTTCTCACATGAGGAGGAATGGAAATTCGTGTGAATACAACACACTACAAAACTCCATCTAACTTCAAATGTTTCGTTTTCATGATTGAAAATTTTAACGTTGGGACAACTCATTAAACACATATAGGTAACTGAAAACTAAACAAGTACTGGAAATGGTTAAAAGATGAGCTGTGAATTAGTTTGACGTAATAAAGAGTTTACAGCAAGTGATTTGTTGATCTTTTGTTTGTTGCGTCAATGGGTTGCCTACGCGCACTTCTACATATCAATGACATAGGCCACTGCCAGCAATGAGATACCTTGTGTCTTCGAAATATCAAAATAACAAGCTCTTACAAATAGGCTAAAATTTATTCAAGTGTTTTGTGAAAAGGGTGGGCTTATATGGATTACTTAACTATGTGATACTTTAGAAAGCGTCATCAAATGTGAAAAAATATCGTTAGGTTTTTATTTGAAAAAAAAGCCCTAAAAAAACATTCAATGATATAAACAAATATTGATTTTTACCAACTTAGTTTAACAAGAAAGTCCTGGTACACTTTTTGCACGAAGAATATCATGCTCTTCATATTGATAGATCCAAAATGAAACAATTTTTATTAAAAGTTTTTTTAAAAAAGATCAGATTTAGACTTCAGCTTCGTATGAGGCAGTTCACAACAAAAGTATATGCAAAATTGGAAGAAAATAAATGAGAAAACAAATTAAAAAATGTTGTGGTGCAAAGCAGTTATTGAGCCAAAATTAATTTTACTAGCTAATGTTCCATGTCGCCTTGCATCACATGATATCCACCTGGACCCATGCCATTTACTATTTACTTTTATTGCTAAAAAACTATTTTTTATTTTTCCAATTATTTAAAATGAACGGTAAAACAAAATTTTCTACACCATACACAATTCTAACGTGTGGCGGTAGATCTACTAAGAATAGATCTGTTTTCCCGGAGAAAAAAAAGGTGGTTTGAAACTGTGAAGACCCGCGTCTCGTTTTTCTTCCCAAATATGTATTTGAAAGCGTTCAGGCAGATTTGTGAGCAAAGAAAATCTCGTATAAATGGTAATGCATTTATTAAATAATGGAGAAAAATATCTCGTTCCCTCCTTCCTTCCATCTATCAACGACTCTCCCCTATATTTCTCTCTCTCTCTCCACGCAACGATCTAGTCTCTCGTCTCCTCCTCTCCCTATCCCCCCGCTTCCTTCTCCACAAGTCACTGAGGAGCCGAGAGCAATCCATCTCTCAACGACCCTCCCCTATATTTCTCTCTCTTTCTCTCTCCACGCAACGATCTAGTCTCTCGTCTCCTCCTCTCCCTATCCCCCCGCTTCCTTCTCCACAAGTCACTGAGGAGCCGAGAGCAATGGTGGAAGCAGCGGCCGCGGTCCACAAGGCGGCAACGGCCGCGACCGTGTGTGCGGCGGTGATGAGATCGTCGTCACAGCGGAAGATCAAGCAGGAGCCTGCACCTGCGGAGACGACGACGATCCGGAAAGTGGTTCGCGTCTTTTGCGACGACCGCGACGCCACGGACTCCTCGGGCGACGAGGCTGCTCCTGCCGGTGACGGTGCTGGAGCGCGGGGAGGGCGTCAGTTCATCAAGGAGATCGTCGTGGAAGAACGTCGCTCGTGTTGCAATGTCAAGGCGACGACCCCGGCGCCCGCCGGGAGGATCGCCGGCAGTGGCAAGAGGAAAGCGCCGGCAGGGTCGGGCGCGGCGGCGCCGGAGCCGAAGTACAGAGGCGTGCGGAAAAGGCCGTGGGGGAAGTTCGCGGCGGAGATCCGGGACCCGCACAAGGGCGAGCGGGTGTGGCTGGGCACCTTCAACACCGCCGAGGAGGCGGCCAGGAAGTACGACAGCGAGGCCCGCCGACTCCGCGGGCCGTCGGCGACCACCAACTTCCCCGCAGCGCGGACGACGACGCCTGATCGTGTTCCGCCGTCGTCGCCGCACGCCGTTCCTGCCGTGGGCGACGTCGTGGGCGAGTTTTCCTCCGCCGAGGAGTCGAGCGACGAGTCCCAGCTGGTGGTGGGCTCGCCGGTCTCCGTCCTCCGGGCAATGCCTCGCGAGACGACGGCGCCTCTGAAACCCACCGACGCCGCCGACTCCACAGCCAAGAAAGACGCGCCCGACAGCGGCAGCGGCCTGTTCTCCGCCGACGCGCTCCTGCCTCAGCTCGGCGACGACGTGTTCCCTTTTGGCGGCGATCCGGACTTTGGCGGCGTCCCGTTCGACGACTTGCCCACGCCGCCGCTCATCGACTACCTCGCCGACGACCCCGCGCTCGACCTCGGCAGCCTCCCGATGTGGCCGGGACGCTTCAGCGACATCAGCGACGACGACCTCTTCTCCCTCCCCGCGCTCTGAACGATCGTCGTCCGGCGGCCGCCGCCGAAAGTGTTGTCCTTTCCCTTGTATGTATGGAGCCAAATGCCATTCTTTTTTTTCGTTCATTAGAAATTCTATCTCGGCGTCGACATCTCCTTTCTCCCTTCTCATTCATTCAGTGTGCATTCCCGTGTGTTAAGTAATTGATGATGAGTACATGTATTCAGTGTGTTAATGCATAAGGCGAGACCGACGTGGATCTGATCTGATTCAGAATTTTAATCCAGTTTGTATCTGTATGCTTATTCGTTCGTTCTGGGTGGATATTGAGTCATTGACCAGCGTGAAGCTTTTCGCCTTCAAATGCTCCGCTTCTCGAGGAGTCGGGTGGTGCTGAGTGGAGCTCCAGATAGCTAGTACGCCGTACGCACAGGCTTCGGAGCTTGGACTGCTGCATGGCCGACTCGGTAAGATCGACGACCTCCAAGCTGCCCGTTCACAAGTTGCCAAGTAGTAATTCACTTTTTTTATATGGCCGACGCATATATGAGAATGCACTCTCTAGCTCCATTAGGGGTGTATTTGTCTGCTAGGACGGAACTATAACTGATAACTACTGCATTAACATATTTTATACAATATTGATGTTATCGTCTTCATATTTTGAAAAAAACTATATAATGATGTGAAATTTAACTGGTCTGACAAGGTACCCTCTGCTCTAGAATTACATGTAGGGGTGTTTCGTTAGGAAGCATGTTTTGACTTGGACTGACAATTGTTCTACCGATTCACTTTTCTAATACAAAGTCACAATAAGTAAACATCAATTTTACGTCAGATAAAATTAGGCATATGGAACCATCCTTATGACATGTCCGTTACAAATTTCAAATTTAGATGCGAGAGATATGATACACATCGCGACAAAATTTGGGAAGTTGTTATGATACACGCTGCGACAAAATCCGCTAGTGGAAGAATGGACTCATGCCTAGCTCGTATTGAACATATGTCAGTTACAAAGACCAACGGCTCACAACACGCTTGCCGTTATCTCCCTATAGACCTCACCAGCCACTCCGGTCCGGCCTACCTCCACGGTCAATTTCTAAGCTTAAAGCATGTCGGATTCCCCCATCAATCCTTACCCTTAACCCAAAAGAGGTCACTGGCAATGTGAAAATCCAATCATCTATGTTTTTTCATAGTCTTGATAACTGAGGAGGTGTGCAAGAATATTGTTGCTCATATTTGCTTCATGGCTGACTCTCAAGCTAGGTTGACCGGCCCAACATCCAAGCAAAGCCTCAAGCAAGCTCAGGCCATCTCCTGAGTTAGGTATTGAAGCAGGGACTTAGTTTGAGCAGTCTTCCTAAATTCCAATGTCAAGCTTGAGGGTTGTTTTGTTATTCACAAGTCACCAAGTCATTCACTTTTCATATGGGCACTAGAGTGCTATGCCTTTCACTAGATGTCATACATATGAGTACTCCCTCGATTCTGGTATATTTCTATGCTAGGACAAGATTTAACCAATAATTACTACATCAATATATTTTTATACAAAATTGATGTCATCATATTCATATTAAAAAAACATATATTCACACACAAGTTCAGTGATCTAGTAAGTTACCCTCTTCTTTGAAAATACAAGGACTATTTTATTAGGACCATGTTTTGATTGGCAATATCTCTGCCAAATCACTTTTCTGTTACAAAGTCATAATAAGTATTTTTTTCAACAGAATCTGACAAAAATCAATTTTATTTCAAATAAAATTAGGAATTTGGAACTGTTCTTATGATGCATCAGTTACAAATTTCAAATTTTAGCATGATAAACATGATACACATCACGACAAAATTTGACAATGGGATTATGATACTCGCGACGAAATTTGTTAGTGCAGGATCCAACCCATGCCTATCTTACCTTTAATGTACGCTGGTTATTAAAGCATAAGTGCCATGACACACTTGCCATTATCTCGCTACTTATCGATTAAACCTCTCACCCCATAGAAGCAAGGTTTGGTTAAACTGCATAAGTCCTAGGACATCATCTTTTTTGGTTTCACTAATAAACAAACACTAGAAAGAGTGGATAGATAAATGCTTCTCTTTTCTTTTGTGTCGCTTCCTCCTCCCCTTTCTTACTCTCTCTAATCCAGTGAAAGGGGAGGATCATCAAAGGTGATAGGTATCTCAAGTTTGACAACAACATGTTATAGGCCACCAAGGTGGAACCCGTGCCATTTCGTGCTCGATTAAAAAAATGATTCACGTCAAACATTGGATTTGGATCGTACATATCGCCTTCCTTCTTCTTGCTCTGGCCGCTTCCACACTGATCAGTTGGAACATGTACAGTGCCCCCTCTCCCGCCTGTTTGCGCACGCTCTTCCGGTCATCCCCCCACGATGTTGCCATGGAATTCACTACCTCCACACCCCACCGCGCTAACCTAGTGGAGCTCGAGCTCCCAACCAAACCTGGCCCAACTACCATCCTGTTGTCCTACCATCTCATCACTTCGCCACTCACCGACCACCTTTGCCTATCTCAGACGCCTGTATTTGAGGAGGTGCATAAAAAATGGTTGCTTTGTGTTCGCTACATGGCCGACTCTCGAGCTAGATTGACTGACCCAACATCCAAGCAAGGCCTCAAGCAAGTTAATTAAGGGCATTTGCCTAGGTTAGATACTGAAGTAGGTCCTGCCCAAGGTAAGCTTAGTTTGTGGGTGTTTTGTTGTTCACAAGTTTGCAATTAATTCACCTTTTTCATATGGCCACTAGAGTAATATGCCTTCCACCAGATGTCATACACATGAGAATGTCTCCCTCCAATTGGTATATTTATCAGGCCAAGATTATAACTGATAATTACTAGATTAATATATTTTGTATACAAATTTGATGTTATCATATTCATATTGAAAAATATATGCAAGTTACATACCCTCTTCTTTGAATAACAAAGAGTATTTTGTTAGGACCAGGCTTTGATTAACAATTGCTTTATCACTTTCCTGATATAAAGTAATAATAATAGGTTTTCAATATGAATCTAGGGGTTGTTTGGTTTATGGCTATCGCCTGTTTGTGCCGTAGCTGAAGGCAAAGCGGAGGAAATGGCCGCCACAGGTGTGGTGTGGCCAACGCATGTGTAGCGTGGGAAATGGTGGTGGAGAACCAAACAGCCCCAAATAAAATTAGGCATATGGAACCTTTCTTACCATGCATCACTTACAAATTTCAAATTTAACACAAGGAACATGATACACATCACTATAAGAATTGGACAAGATGAATGTGATATACTTGGCGACAAAATTCACTAGTGTACAAGACCCAACTGATGCCCAGCTTGCCTGAAACACATGTTGTTTATTGAAGCACAAGGGCCCAACAAGCTTACCCTTATCTCGACCAGAGTGTATTACTTGTTCCCAAATCTCCGTACAAAGCATAGTTCTAGTTAACCTGCATGAGTCTCAAGATACCATTATTTTATTTCCATTTCACTTATGAACAAACACTAAAAAGTATGGATAGATAGATAAATGCTTATCATTTTTCTTCTCTTCCCTCTTCCTTTCTTCCTGTCTCTAGTTGAGCGAAAGGAGATGTCTAACAAAAACGGTAAGTTGATCAAGCTTGACAACTCATGTCCACATGTGCATAGTGATTAAATATGAGCAACGGGCCGGTACGGGCCCATGCCAGGCACAGCCTGTTAGGGCACGGGCCCATATGGCTCGCGTGCCACCGTGTCGTGCCTGGCCGAAGGCCCAGGCATGGTCCATGGGCTGATTTTCGGGTCGTGCCAGCCCGAAAGGCACGTGGCCCAGTAGAACAGCGGGCCAACCCGTGGCCCATCAAGTGCTAGGAGGAAGGGGACGCCGACGCTCGATGCCTTCGCTGCGGTGGGGGAGGAGCTCGATGCCGCCCTGTGGCCTCCGGCGGAGCCACTGCGCTCGATGGCGGCGCTAGTGCCGCACAGGGGCGAGGTAGAGGCGGCGGCCGCCGCCGCTCGAGTCTGCTCGAACCCGGCCGCCGTATCCGTGTGGGGGCCTAGGGACATGGGGGAGGTCGGGAGGAGCAGGTGGCGACGCACGTGGAGGTTGCGGTGGCCAGTGGCGGTGGGGCTGGCCAGCGGCTAGGGTGGAGCGTGTTCGCGAGGAGGCGCGACGACGACGAGCGACGATGACGCATGAGAGGCTGAGAGCGAGAAAAGAAGCAGGGAGAGGAAGTGCGGCCGGGGTTGGAGGGGAAGGGTGAAATTGGAATTGTTATGGTTTTGTCTTAGCAGGCCAGGGGAGCAGTGGGCCTTTAGCAGGCTTTTGTGTCACCGGGCCGCTACCAAGCTTTGTTGAATTTTTGTGCTAGGCCGTGCCACCCGCTGGCCAATGTGCCAGCCCAAGCACGGCCTAGTACGGGCTCCGGGCCGACATGGGCATGGTTAGGCACCGGGCCGTGCCGTGCTCGGGCCGAGCCTAATTTCCGTGCTTCGTGCCGAGCCGCTGGGCCACGGGCTGCATGCTCATTTTTAATAGTGATAGTGGATTTCCCCTATCAATGGACAGATCCATGCACCTGAGGCATAGGTCCCTATTTGATAAAAAAGCTATCGGCTTCGTATTTGATAAAAAATAATTACAGAAAATATTATTTGAAATTCAAGTTTTTTTTTCAAATTCTTTCCTCCAAAAGGTTTAGAAAATATTGTCCAGAAACTTCTTTTGAAAAATTGCTAGCATAAGCTTCACCAAAAAATCGTCTCTAGGTAACTTTCTCTAAACTTTTTTAGAGACTTTTAAAAAATATTTTTAGAGAGTAATTTTTATTTTATTCTTTTATCAGAGCCATGAGCTACTTGTCCAAGCAGATGAGTAATTTGCCCGCATCAAGATCGATGAATAATCGCGCTTCGGCGTGGTCTCAAAAAAAATACCGATGACTAATTGAGTTGTATATAACAGTGCCGGTCACACATGTTCTTCGAAGAAAAAAAAGCAGAAACTATAAACCCATTCATTGAAGGGACTATGGCGCCATGTCGAGTAGTAGTACTGTAGTAGTTTTAGGTGCGATCTTGAAAACGATTGATGAATTGAAGCTTTCTTCGGAAGTGAAGGCGATGGAGTGTCAACACACTTAATTTGTTGTATTACTGGTCTTTGGTATAACATACTGATTAACATTCCTAGTCTACAGGAGTACCGAGAGTGATGGATGGTGCATATCCTCACTACAACATCAAAATCGATTTAGCCGAGCGTCCAATGGCTATAGCGTTCGGAGTTCGTTTGTGGGTCCCATGATATAGTAAAACAACCTAAAGATAATCTTTTCCTTGGACTTTCCCTGCTTTTGTGTACTGATTACTCATTACTTTATTCTTTTCTATCAGCGACCATGTTTGACATGAACTGAACTTGAGGCCTTGTTCAGATGATGAAATTTTTTTAACTTTATTACTTAGCACCTTTAGTTGTATTTGATAATTATTATCTAATCATAGACTAACTAGGTTTAAAAGATTCGTATCATGATTTATAATCGAACTGTGCAATTAGTTATTTCTTTTATCTATATTTAATGCTTCATATAAGTGGCTAAACATTAATGTGATGAAGAGAAAATGAAAAAATTTGAAATTTGAAGGCATCTAAACGAGGCCTTACTCTCTTTTTGTTTCTCCACGCTTTGATTTGCTCTTACAGTGGGCTGCTCTAACGGGAAGAGCTCTCCAGCTCCTTGGTACACTAAGCCTGTTTGAGAGGGTTCACAACAACTTTATTATAAAGTTATTGTGAGTTATCTTTTTTGTCAAACAACTATTTTTAAAAAACTCATAGAAGTTATTTTTGTCCCTTCTCACAAAGCAATAGAACATGATAGAGCTGAAACAGATAAATCTATAATACTACCATACTATACGAAACAAGTTTTATCCCTCATCATAAAAAAATTAAAAATCCATGAAACACTATTCGTTTTTCTCCATTTTCGTGCAATGTAGCAAGACGGGGCCCTGAATCAAGCTAAACATGATCGCCCTAATACCGAATGGTGAATTTATCTTCAATTCATTATCTGTTGGACTTTATTGCTTTATATTAAACGCCTTACAACACATCAAATTACAATACATGTACATGTAGATGCGTATATACGTGACGGCGCCGTACGTTCTAGCTGTCAATGTGGCAGCTGATTCGCTGTTCACTTCAGCCCCGTATCCTCCTCGTGGCGACGATAGCCGCCACCGAGATGGCGGCCACCGACGAGGCCCAGATGACGCCGGGGCGGTTGCGGACGAAGAAGTTGGCCATCCTCTGGTCATGGTACTCCCTCACCTTGTCGATCTCCCGGTCCATGGCCATGTACACGGACGGGTACGTGGCGTGGCCGTCGATGTTCTTGATCAGCTCGTGCACCTCCTGCGCGCCGCTGGACCCGCCGCGGACGACGCCGGCGCGGCGGAGGATGCGCACGTCGGCCGCGTCCTCCACGATCTCGTTCATCATCTGGAAGTAGCGCGTGATGGGCTTGCTCTGCTCCTCGTACTCCCGCGCCAGCAGGTTCCGGGCCACCGTGGCCAGCTTGAAGTCGTACACAAGCGCCGGCAGCCACACCGCCGGCTGCGCGAACTCGATCTCGGCGCGGCCGTTCTCGAAGGCCTGGAGACGGACCCCGGACCGCCGGAGATCCCTCGCCGTCGGCATCCGAGACGGCCGGCCGGTGACGCCGGCCCCGCCCTTCCCCTGCGCCGGCTTCACCACGCTCATGTGCAGGCAGTCCAGGAGCGTGCGCTTCGCCGTCTCGCCATTGCTGGCCACGTCCTTGAACGGGCTGTCCGGGGGCGCCGCCGCGGTCTTCTTCGTGGAGAAGGGCGAGTAGTACCAGCAGAAGCGGTGGATCACGTCGGCGAGGTTCTGCTCCGTCACGTCCAGCTTGTACTCGCGTCCCACTCCCATGGATTCCTTGACGTCCTCGAAATCGGAGTGCTCCACGGTCTCCTTGATGACGGCCTCGATGTGGCGGGCCACGTTGAGCAGGTCCTGCAGCCGGAGCTGGTTCTCGAGCTTGATCACGTCCGTGACCATGTCGAGCATGTGCCGCGACTTGAAGATCTGGTCCACGGAGTCGCGGTCCGCGTTCTTCCTGGTGATGGCTTCGTTGAGCTTTGGCAGGAAGCCGACGATGAGGAAGATGCCGTCGACCACGCGCTTCTTCTTTGCATCCCACTGGTCGTCTGTCACCTCCGTAGGATCTCCAGCTTCTGCATCAGCGACAGCGTCAGAGAGACGGAGACAGAGATAAGTACGTCAGTTCTAACAGATTCTTTCATATGACGACGTATGGTTCATAGTTGGAATCTGGGCGACGCAAGATTACCTTCGGGTTGTCCACTGATTTTAGAGTGGCATTTCCTGGCGAGGGCCAGGAGCAGGCTGTTGGCGCGCAGCATGTGGTCGTCGACGTGCCGGCCCGTGACGGCCTCGTAGACGAGCGCGGCCTTCACCCGGAAGCTGTTGCGCCGGTCGATGGCGCTATGGTCATCGGCCGTGAAGAAGACGCTCGCGGGAGCGAACTCCGTCGGGTGCTCCGCGCGCAACCGCCCGTACGCCGTGTCATTGAGCATGGCATCGTACGGTCGCGCCGACAGGGGAGCGGCGGCGGCATTTCCCTTTGTCTTGTCCGGTGGCGGTGGCGTCGGCAGGGCAGCGCCAGCAGCGTTCCCCTTGGTCTTGTCCTCGGTGGTTCCGCTCATTTTCGCTCTGGTTTCGGGTGGTGATGCTTCAGAACTGGCGGGGGTTGGCCGATGTGGTTTTATAGGTCGATCTCGTTCGCAAGGGCCGTGAGGACAATGCCGCTCTTTCTGAATTTGCCAGTAATCCCTTTCTTGCGGGTGATCACAGGCAGCCAGGTAGGCAAACCGCAAGCAGCTTACGTGACATGGAGGAATAAGAATTCAGGGTCTGGTACTCTGTTTACAATATAGAAGAAATTTCAAAAAAATTGTATAGAAAAAAATTCCACATGATTCAGTTGAATTCCATAGGAAAACGTAAGAAACTATTTCAAATAGGGATCCCTGGAGAAAATTCTTTATTTGACACTATTTCTTCATTGGCTCTGCGTGCGTTTCTTCATTACCAGCTTCAGTTAAATTAAACATTCCATTCACCCAAAACAAATCTAACCGATTTGATAACTTTTTTTTTTGAGGGGAACCGATTTGAGAACTAGCTGTTTAGGAATCCAGGTTGGACAAACACGACAATCAGGGATCGATCCCAAGCTGCTGATGTGCCGGTCCGGAATGGAGGCCCCGCAAGCTTCCCCGCCAGATTACACCCCTCCAGGCATCGTTCACCGAAGGCTCGTGCACTCATTCTCGCGTCGCGTAGAGCCATAGACCATGCATCCCCTTGCTCCGAAGGTATTATTGACCAAGCGGACGCGACGTGATCACGATAAGTATAAAGCACCTGAAACATGGAAACCCGTGCTGGGACACAAGGCATACACCAACAGTCGAACACCATGCGCTTTACAGGATTCCTCAATACCATCATAGCTACGCTTTCCATATATATAGACACCCTTGACACTGAAGATGCACCATCAGCAATGCCCATTTCTAGTAAACGGCCGAGAATGCACAGAAGTGGCCACTTTGGTCAAGAAAATAAAGGCATGGTTTTCTATTGATGAGTCGTTATCAGTCCTAACGAGCAAAGAACAACATGGGTAATACTCTTAAGGTAAACAGTGAGTGGCATAGCAGAAACTGACTCCATTTTGTTCCATATGTATCACTGTGAGGCTGCCTGCGCGACTGCTTCCAGCATCCCCTTCTTATTCTTCGAAACTGATGTTCAACTGGACTCCTCACTGCATCACGGTCCTTTGAGACAAACCGGCCAAAGCAGCAGGCGCTGCAAGGCTAACCTGGACATTGGAGCGATGGAGCCAACAGCCAGTCTGCCTTCCATGTAATGTACAGGGGTTTTCTCATCCTTCAGCTTGTTATAGGATGAAGAACTGAAGATCTTTAAGGACACACCACTTGCAGTCCCCTTTTTACATGACATAGGGTCGATCGATGAAGGCCCACTGGAAGATTTGTTCGTATTGTTCAGCGGCATGGTCCCACGTGAAGTCTTTTGACATGCCCCGCTTCATGAGCCCTTCCCATGAAGACTTGTGTTCCCTGTATGTCGAAACTGCAGTTCGCAATGTCTGCAAAACAAGGATCAATCCAATCTTGAAATGTTCTGCCCCATAATACAGTAGAATAGAGGTTTAGTTTTACTGTTGCTGGGTAAAAAATATCACCGCAATCTGTTACAGTAAACTTACTGATCCTGAAACCACCTGTGCATAAACTCCCTATACTACTCTTCCATTGTTTCATAAGAAACTTACAGCCTCTGTAACTGAAACTCTAGTCAGGAGAACCTGACGTTTCAGACAGCATATACTACCCCGTCCATGAATGTTGGGAGTACTTTGACCAGAGAAAAGCCAATATTATCCAAGATGCATTTTTGAATACAAATCTACTTATGCAAGTTAATGCCCTCAGCTTGCATAGACTAATTGTTGGTCAAAATTTGTAAAAACTGACTTTTCCCTTATCAAAATACTCTTATTAATCTTGGATGGAGGTATAATAATTGCAGTTCATTTTTGTTGTCAGAAATTTCATGTCCAGACCGGTGGGAGTAATTTCCAGGCTTGGTTTAGGACAGGCTAACTAGTTTGAACTCAATAGGTTGTCGGTTGTCCCAAACGTCATATATTTATAAACGGAGTAATCACTTCTGCTAAGAAATTAAGCAAAAACAAAATGGAGCTCTATTTTCACATCATAAGAATATGCAGACATGTAAATTCACATACTGCACCTGACACAAGTCAGTCTAGAACCAGAGGTAAATTTTCCATATATGCTTCAGCCTCCCATTTCAAACTAATTCCAACTTGCCATAGATCAGTTAATGGGAGGTGCAGGTAGCCAGGTATACACCCATCACCCAGGTTTTGAGTCCTTCATGACTCAAATTTTGTTGCCTATTTAAGTCATGGAGGACTCAAAAACCTGGGTGATGGGTGTATACCTCTACCTGCGCCTCCCATTAACTGATCTATGGCAAGTTGGAATTAGTTTGAAATGGGAGGCTGAAATTTTGTTGCCTATTTATCTACTGTTATTTACAACACCACCTAGGCCTCTAGATTCTGTTGTTCGTTGTTGGCTAGTACAGCTGTGTGCCTTATACAGCTTCTTTTTTTTATACTTTCTCCGTTCCAAATTGTAGTACACTTTTGAATTTTTTGGTACATGCATTTTGCTATGTATCTAGACATGCTATTTATCTAGGTACATAACAAAATGCATACACCAAAAAAGTCAAAGTGAACTACAATTTAAAACGGAGGGAGTATTTAATATAAAAGCTTACAGTGGGGGCTTCCCCTGCTGTACCATTTAAAAAAAAAAACACCGCCTATGCTTTATTCAGTGGAGCCCCACAAGCTCCAAAGCCCAAAACTCCCCCAAGAATCCAACTTTTACAATCTGTTACTGCCAAAAGTTTAGTTTGTGATGAAGGGCAGAAGCTAGAGGAGTTCTTTTTAGATTATTTTATTTTTAATAAAAATCCCATATACCAACACAAGATCACAATAAAACTCGTTTCCCCATAAAACCAGTTGCATGCTTTGTTGTTAGAATTGGCTAGACGGTTTGTTACGCAAAGTGAGTTTGGCAATGTTTCATTCATAAATTATAAGGGTCATTGTAATCACATACTGTGATCAAGATCCTAAGTTCCTAACAGAATTCAAGTTTGATGGAAACTTACCCACAACATATTTTCTGTAGTTAGGGGTGCGAATGCCCACCTGCAAAACATGTATGCAGAAAAACTTGATAAGGAGTTCACTGATGAATGAAGCAAACTACTGCAATCATTGAAAGCATTCGATTGACTCCAGAACCCTGCTGAAAACACACACACACACACACACGAGAGAGAGAGAGAGAGAGAGAGAGAGATGTGCTGTACTTACCCCGTACCCTGTTCTCCATTCTCACCGAAAGGGTTGAAGTTCTCCACAGTATCCTATTCAACAAATAAAATAGGTGAAAAAAACATTCTATCTTGGTGCTAATAGAACAAGTCAGGATAGCTGTCTTACTCTAAGGCCCCCAGTTGCATGGACAACAGGAACTGTGCCATACCGCATAGCATATAGCTGATTGAGACCACAAGGTTCGAATCTGGATGGCATTAACAATATATCGCAGCTGCACAGAAAAAGGAGAGATCAATATCCCAAGTATAAAATGCACTTACAAGATGTCAAGTGAGTTCTTAACAACATGCTGTCTTCATACCCAGCAGTTATTCGGTGGGAAACTGGAACACTAAATCCAACCCATCCACGAAATTTATCCTTGAAGTTCGCCTCTGTAGATCTCATCCAATCTTCGAGCTCTGGGTCACCAGATCCAAGCATGACCTACATTAATTAAGAAAGTTTCATAGGTCAAAACACTCTAGTTGTAGGCTTAAAGAGGACAACTCAACTTCTAAATCCAATCTGAAATCTGACCCATGCCATTCATCAGCCTTCAGTTAGAAGTGAAAAGCAAATACTTGTGAGAAGGATAAGGACATGGCTCAAGTTCTCCAACCCACATCTAACAGTGAGCTAATGTTTAAAATAAAATCTGCAAGTTGAGTGGTGTGTGTGCATCCAAGAATGCAAGAAGATGTTATTCAGTACAAGGGGACCACAGTGCCTCTTTTTCATACAAGTTTCTTAAGCAAGTAAATATTAGCACCATTAGTAAATAAACTGATATACAAAAGCAAATACCATCAATGGTCCATAAACTTCCCCCACGTTCTAGTAATTGTCTAGAGTCCCAAAATGCATATTCTGCACCTTAAACTTTTGTCATGATTTTCAGGTAGGTCCAAACGGGTCCAAATCAACCCTGGCTTGCATGCCACCATGCTTGGCAGTCATGTGGGTCAAATCTGCATCGCTTCTGGTCTGATTCCAAATTATAGTAAACTTTTCTATAACTTTGACCAAGTTTTTAGAAAAATATATTAACATCAGTTCAAATAAATTCACTATCAAAACGCATTTCATAAAGAGTTTAAAGTAATTTGATTTATTCCTCAAAAAAAGTAAAGATGTCAGTGGACTGAAAGTACACACCCTCTGTAGCTAACACGGCTCAGAATCCAAGTAAATTCCTAAAGATAAGAAACCTGTCTGCACAGCTGCTGGTCCACTTCACCAGTTCAACCATTATCCTGAACTTTTTCCCCCACATGATGGTTTTAAGTCACTTTCCAGCTTACAATAATGGAGAGGAATCAGGACTTACAAATTGAACGTCATCCCGCATGAGATGTGGTATGATAAGTTGAATGAGATCAATGCCTTTCTGGTAATCCAATCTTCCAATAAATCCAATCTGTAAATCAAGTTAATAAATTGATCCATACTGTGTTTTCCAAATAAAAAAAAATCATGTCTAAAGCATCAAAATCTAACCAGAGGAACTTCAGGCCTTATAGGCAAACCCAGCTCCTTCTGCAATGCACTTTTACATTTGGCCTAAACCAACAATATCAGATAAAAAGGATAAGTGAAAGAATAAACATAGGAGGCAATCATCCTAATGGATATACAGATCCTTTAGAGAACTGTCAGCGCACTTTTCCAGAGAGGTCATCAACAGAATAATGATAAGGGATACATTTGTCCGTGGCAGGGTTCCAATCGTTGATGTCAATTCCATTTACAATTCCTGCAGCATAGAGGCATATTGAATGAACTTTTATCATCCGAATTGGTTGTTTTCATGAAGTAGTTGAAGAACAGAACAAATTAAAATGAATATGGCTACCGTTTAATACACTCTTTCTGGAGCTTAAGAGCTCATTGAGGCCCTGTCCACCTTCAGCAGTTGTGACTTCCCAAGAATAACCCTAGAAATTAAACATAAAATGAACAGTGAAGACAAGCAACACCAAAACTGAAGGGAGAATAGCCTTTAAAAGATCAGAGAAAATTTACGTATGTAATATCACCTTACTGACAGTCACAATTCGATCTGCTGTCACAACTGCACCTTTCAAAAAATTAACTGCCTCACCCTTGTCAAGGGCATGCCTTCTTGCCCATTCAGGGAATACCCACTCCAGAGCTCCATACCATTCAGGTGGCAAACCAAGGTCAGGATATGTGCTTGCAGGCTCTACACCCTACCACAATGACATAACATATGGTTTGAATAAACTGTGCTGCCAAGCTATGTATAGACAACACAAAATGATCAACTCAAACCTGATGTGCTAAATTATGTATTACAAGAATGCTGCGGGAGTCTTTATAAACACCATATGGTCTATATTTTGCAGCAAGAAGGCTGAAACAAACAAAATCAAGGTTAGGATGAAACAACTTAAATAATGGGAATTTATTTAGCATTGTGAAACCAAAGGATGGAAACAACAAAAGGGAAAACGTCAGGAATAAAAAGTACATGTCTAAAATTGCACTTCAATTCTAAGTGAAACGGCTCTGACAGCAAGCAGCAAACCATGTGAAACACATCAAAATAATGAAGTATTAGTTGAACAGCTAAATCATATCCATGACAAACACTAAGACGAAGCTTATTAGTCCATTAACCTTTAATTGCACTAATATGACCCAACTCGTAAGACACTGCATCATGCCTGCTTGATCATCACACTTATGTACTTACTGTCAAAACATAAGTACAAGCACAACATGCACAGCCACAAAGACCATGCCAGCAAGGGACATCAAGTCTAAGAATAGATCCATGATGCAGGACCATATCACTATCAAAGCAGCATCATACAGAAACTTAATTCCTTTTAAAGCAGTAAAACAGGAGAGAGAATGAATATATGCAGTGGTTTTCACGAACATGCAGGAGAGCTGTGTTTCACTACATTAAGAAGAAGAAGAAAATTTACAGTAATCACAATGTTGATTTCTTCAAAGAACATACATTACGAAAGAAATAACACAAGATTGCTTGCAAACAGACTGAGTCCACAACAGAAATTGTTGTGCGAAACAAGTATCCTTCCTTACATCTATAACAGATAAAAGGTTAGAAGCAAAACCATGCCGACACCCAGAACTTGGGAAAATACCATCTGTAATAGTAATACCAAGGAACTTTCTTGGAGTAGCGAAATCAAGTTAAAAGAAAAATAACATATCTGAACTACAAATTGCTGTTTGAGATACAAAAATACAGATATGTGTTTGGCCAAGCTAGTCCAGCAACACTGGGTGCTGTCAAATATGGTCAGACTAGAGCTATGTAAGGATAGTTTTCAGGATCCAAGACATGCAGAAGATGAAGCATCTTAAGGAAGCCAAAGGTATTCCAGCTTGTTGCATGGCAACAACAGGGTCAATGTGATGCAAGACTACTACTGAACTCTTCTGTTGGTGCTGCGCCAGTCTTTATCAGGCCAACATAAAGTATGGGTTTATTGTTTACCGCATAAATCGGTCTCTAGAAACTAAATGATTGCCATTTCACAGTACTCGTGTGCAATGCTTCAATGCAACAACATGCATTCCTATTTTGAAGTAAAACGATGGTTCAGTGTATGCAGCTAATGGACTAAGAACTAAAATCACCAGAATATGTTGACTAAGTGTTAAAGAAAGCTCCTTGGAACTGCCAACTGTAATGTTTTCTTAGATTCCTTAAATATATACGCAGATAAAGTTGAACATACATGAAAAAAGAATCAAAGAATGTTAAAGTAATGTGGCATGCACTGCAAAATAAAGGTGTAGGCATGTAGGATTCAGATGAGTAGATCCACAACATACACTGGCACTAGACTGGCATGCCAATCATTCACAACAAACATGCAATTCTGTCCATAGATATATCCTCCCAATTCAAGGACCAAAGGAGCCTCACATGCAGCATAGCAGAGGAGCGTGTATCTAAACTGCAAAGATATATAGCACTCAATCAATCTTTTGACAGAACTTAAACTGATCAAATAGGAGCTTTAACAGAACAAGCTTCTTACCTGATTATCACCATAAGCACCAAACTTATCTCCATATAAATTTCCAGGTCTGTGATATGAGGGATGATCAACAAACACCTAAACAATTGACATAAAACCAAAAGATAAATATAACACCAATAAGAATTCTGCAATCACCAGTTATATAAGACAAAAAACATTACATCTACCAAATATACACTCCTAGAAACAGCAGAAATTAACGAACAAGATATGTCAATGCAAAGCAAGCTTTTGGAAAGTTTTCTAATACCATGTACATATGATTGTTTGTTTTATCATCTAGTGTCATCTTCACTCACTACCATTGTTGCAAATGAAAATGTACAACCATAGATGCATAACACTTTAGCACCGTAGACACAAGTGTGCTACTTTCATTGATACATCATATCAAATATTTCTCTTCATTTTAATCTGGAAAATACTATATGTTGTTTGGGATGCTAAAGACTACTGCGCAAACAACATGGAAGTACAGAAGTAACATCAGAACGTGTACATGCCAAGAAGCACATAGGACTAAATGGTGGGCAGTTATTAATTTTGATCAGAAATAGTAAGGTGATTGGATACCTACCCAATCGACTGAATCTCTGTACTCATGGAAAAAAGTAACTTCATGTTCACCACCAAAGCATGGAATCCGAATGTGTTTTTCTGTGTAAAATGCATTTGCGTAATTCTTATCGGAGGTACCATTTAAGTATCTGGGCATTACAACCATCACACGGTGACCACGAGCAGCAAGTGCAACTGGCAATGAACCACAGACATCTCCTAGACCCCCAGACTTTACATAAGGAGAAGCTTCGCCAGTTACAAAGACAATGCTTTGTGTTACTTTAGCTCGAGCTTGCTCCTTTCCAACCACGATCTCAGCATCTTGCTCACTTGCCACAACCACTGTGTCATCGATGGAACCCTCAGCAATCCCTGTATGTGAAATGAAGGATTAAAAAATGTGTCCAGGTCAGTAACAGAAGATAGAATTCTAACTTCATCATGGAAAACAATTCTAGCAGCGAAAAGAATGATCCAACTAACATTCTGTTCTCAGCTAAATGACAAATTCAGGTTGCCAGATGCTCACTTTTTTCCTAAACAATTCAAATGTATGGTCAGAGATAAATAAAACAAAGTAGAGCTATGGTCCTAAGATGAGAGAGGTGGATCGACAGAACATCTCAATAAATATCCCACAAGCAGCCAAAACAAAAGATTTGTCCAAAACTGGAACTGTAGTCCAGTGAATGGCAAAGCACAAGATGGTACCATGGGACTGACAGTGACAAGGCACATATGGCTCTTCACAAGAAAATGGGACAGGGAAGAGTCTGATAATTAAGGGTTCCAAAGATAAATTCTCAGCTCATTTGCCACTAAACCAGCAGCTATTGGCATTGGACGCAATTTATACGCACTGAAAGCTCTATCTCTCCCTCTTATTTGCTTTCTATAAAAGCAGGGTTTTCCGCCATAGAAAAAAAGCTATATCTCTCGTTTTTATCACAGACAGGGACAAAAACTGGAGCATTCCACTTCGGTCACACAAAATGGAGCTTAGGTGATTCACTTTTAGTGTTACTTCAGTAAAGTCAGCTTACCACACGGACTGATATGATACCCCCAACTTTCTAATAGGATATTCCATGGAGTACAACTACTTGCAACACGGGTTACTATCACACCACCAAAGCAAGGAAGAGACAAACTCGTTAATTTCCCTCTACTTCCGAGGACATGTGTCACCTAAGTGAGTGAGAGTTGAGTTAGCCCCATTCCTCTTCCTACGAAAATATCTATACAGCTATGCTACTGCTACTAGTATGTCTGCTCAGATCCAACCACGTGCACGCCTCCCGAAACCTCTCCGATGCACTGCAATCATGCCGAGGTACACGCCACCCTGAACCCCATCGATCGGCTCATGATCCAATACGTGACCTCAAAATTGCCATGGGTGTGCCCAAGCCAAATGCGGGTTTTGATTATTTTATCACACGCCATTAGTGATCATCTGCGATTAATAATACTAACATGGATCAATTCAACACACATTAATCCTTCAAAATTTCACCCAACAAACTTGTCAAACGCATTTCGTGCTGAACGAACCCGATCAGCAGCCATCTGAATGAAAACCAGCAGGCAGCAGGGCGCAGGATTTGGCTGAGGCAGTTACCTTCCGGTTCGACACCAAGGTCCCCGAGACCGGCGTCAGGCACGAAACCTTGAGGCTCGAGACCAAGGTCCCCCAGACCGGCGTCGGGCACGGGCGGCGGCGTCGACGCCGGCTCACCCTTGGGCTCGGACGGCGGAGGCGCGAGGAAGCCGGGGACGAGCGGAGGCGCCAGCAGCGCGGGTGGTGGCAACGAGTGGCGCGGCGCGGGAGTACCCTCCCTGCTCAGTTCCGCGACGCAGCGCCGGCGCGCCACGCGCTGGAGCCGCCGCGGTGGGCGCGCCCGATCGCCGCCGCCACCGCCACCGCCACCGCCGCCCCGCCCGGGCCCCGGGCGCGCGAGGAGGAGACTGCACGCGGCGCCCACGGCCGAGGGCGTCGCCATTGCGGAGACGTGGATGGCGCGGAGAAAGTGAGGGGAGCGGGGGTTCGCGCGTCCCGTGTCTTCTACTACTACTACTCCGGGCGGGCGCGCTTCCCGGGTGGCGGAGGAAGTGGAGTGATGGGAGGCGAGGAGGGGTTTTTGGTTTGTTTTGATTTCGAGAGAGAGCACACAGCAAAAACGGATCCGGGGACTCGCCTCGTCGCCGAGTCGAGGAGGAAGTGGACAGGTGGGGTGGCGCCAGGCTGCCAGCCACACGAAACGGAGCGGGGTGGGGTCGCAGCGAGCGGACGGACGGACGGACGAGGTCGAAGCGCTTTCAGTGGCGGTGTGTGGCGTGGGGAAGATTCTGCGGCGGCTGGCTGCCGCCTGATTCACCGGTTGCTCGTGAGCGGGGTGTGGGGTGCCGTCCTCGGAGCGGAGACGGAGACGTTTTGCTTTTCGTGTCTTTCGGGAAAAAACGCTGCATGTGCTTCCTCTGTCCCTCGTTTTTGGCCTACGTGGCAGGGGGAGCGTGAATTCTGGGTGTTTCGCTGTTTTCGTCTGCATGTTTCTGAGTCGAGCTGGGTGCCAGTAGCTCTGTATTGCTCACTCGGCACCACACAAGCTTGTGTAGCGTGATTCACACACACACACGAAAAAAAGCTTGTGTAGCGTGGCTTGCAATTTGGTAAGGCTTTTTAGTTTCCTGAATTGAGAGATGTCAGAATTAACGCATAGCACTGTAGCATTTCGTTTGTATTTATAAATTATTGTTTAAACATTGACTAATTAGGTTTAAAAGATAGTTAAAACAAACTGTGTAATTAGTTTTTTATTTCGTCTACATTTAATACTCCATGCATGTATCGCAAATTTGATTTAACGAAAAATCTTCTTTTTGTATAATACATTTTTTAAGAGTTTGCAGTGAACGAAACAAGGCCCAGAAGCCATTCGCTGATAATTACACTCTCTATTCTCTATTTGAAATTACAAGATGTTTTAATTTTTAAATACTTTATAAAAGTAAATCTAAAAACCAAATGCTTTATTAGTTTAGAATGGAGGGAGCATCGGCCTTAATTAATTTATTTACAACAGTGAGCACAATTCACATTGGCATTCGTAATGCAAAGACGTTATATTCTCACCTATTAATAGGAATATAAATTTTGGAGTATCTAGATATTATTATCATTCTTTATTCTTGGTTTCTTGTTGAGGACGGATGGAGTGCAGAAATGACCCTTCAAAATGACGTAAGTTATAAAGAAAATGTTGGAAGATGGAAATATATAGTGAACAATTCTTATTTAAATGTTTCTTAAAATATTATAAAAGGTGAGGTTAAAAGAGACTCTTGAAAATGCTAATATACGCTTATCAGTTCCCAACAATATCAGGCAACCTTGTTCACGAAGAAAACCCGTTTTTTTATGGCGTGCATTTGTGGTTCCGGTCTTCTAACTGTATGAGCACCGTGCAATGGCTCCGTTGTGCCCGTACACATCAACGTGTTATCTAGAGACATTTTTTTTTTGGTCATCTAGAGAACGGTGAGGTCGATCGACAACATTTCAACAGAGAGAAATGCAAATTTTGTCAAAAAAAATAGAGAGAAATGCAAAGGCATATGGAAGCGACCTTATCACCTTACAACAGTGAGGCTATTGTTAGACCAAAGCACATTAGGCCCAGTCCATGGGCCCACCTCAGGCCTACTTGGTTTTGGCCTCTCCACAGACCTTATTGGCAAGGAAAAAGTCTATTTTTGGTCCCTCAATTATCGTAAAAGTTTATTTTTGGTCTCTTAATTTTAAAATTAGACAGACCACGTCCCTCAACTTTCAAAACAGTGTAGATTACATCCCTTGGCGGGTTTGATGGTGGTTTTGCTATAGTAACAGATGTTTTGCTACAGTGAGAGTGGTTTTGTTTTTATTTATTTATTTATTTTTGCTGAATCTTTGAAAATCATAGTAAATCACAAAAAATCATAAAATAAAAAATCAAATTTTTTGGACTCCACATGAGTAGATATATACAATGAATATATAATATGGTATGCTTTAGTATAAAGCTTTTGCTATATATATTTTTGCTTAAAAAACAAAATCTTTATAGCACAAACTTTATACTAAAGCATATAATATTATATATTCACTGTGTAGATCTACTCATGTGGAGTCCAACAAAATTAAATTTTAAATTTTATGATTTTTTTGTGATTTACTATGATTAAGTTTCGATCAAAATAAATAAAAAAATAAAACCGATGTCACTGTAGCAAAACTTCTATTACTGTAGCAAAACCGCCATCTAAAACCGCCGAGGGACGTAATCTCCACTGTTTCAAAAGTTGAGGAATTTGTTTTGTCTGGTTTTAAAGTTGCGAGACCAAAAAGTAAACTTTCATGATAGTTGAGGGACCAAAAGTAAACTTTTTCCTATTGGCAAAGCCTAGAAACAGATCTCGCTGCCTATAATTTTTTTCTTAACCCGAGCCTAACATGAGAAAATAGGCTCAACTCGAATAAATGGGCTTTTTTGTTATTGGCCCAGACTGAACCTGTCTTGCAAAATGCTCAAGTCTAGTTGTTGTGTCTAGAAATTGAGGTTTGGCAATTAGATCATTAGCGATAATAAAATAACACTTGAAAATAAAAGCTAGATTCAGAATTAGATCAAGTGTATGAACTTGACTTGAGAATTAAAAGCTGGATTCAGAATTAGATCAAGTGTATCAACTTGACTTGAGATTTAAACATGTGTAGCAACTAAGACGTTAAAATTTAGAAATCAAAAGCTAGATTCATAAGGTCATGATACATGGGATATCACAACAGGCACCATAATTTAAGCTAAATTTTTAAATAATGCATATTGAAAATACACTAATGTTCCATACAAAAGAAGAAAAAAAATATGGATAATATATGGATATGGATGAAAAGGCATATAGACAGCAATTGGTAAATCTTCACGATTTGATAATGATTACAGAGTACATATGCCTATTTTTCTTAGAAAATGAACATAGAAAAAGGGAGCACCCCCAACGGGCGACTCGGGGGGGGGGGGGGGGGTGCTCCTCGCTAGCGCCGCCACTCAACCACCTCCAAGCCCTCCCTCCGGCTGCCGCCGTCGCCATGCTCCGGTGAGCTGCGGCGGTGGTCTCCGAAAGCGGGATCCGGCGCGCAGCACCACTTTCCTCCACCCCTACCTTCTTCTTCCCCCCTCCACTCTCCCCTCCGGCGACCCAGTGACAGCGGTGGCCGGTGAAAACTCCGATGGCTAGAAGGGGGCGGTCGGCCGGATACGGACCTCCAGGCCCTAGATCTGGTGTCGGTCAGCCAGCCCCCTTCTCCGACGGCCTAGGGCGTTGGACACCAGGCTCTGGCCCCCCTCTCCTCTGCGACGGCGGCCTGGGGGTGCAGGACGACCGAATCTTGGCGTAGGCCCTGGATCTGGCGCTCCCCCACCGCACTCGTATGCCCCTTCGTGCTGTCGGCCGGCCGGCCGCCATGGCTGTCCGCGAGCGATCGTGGCCCCGTGGCCCCTCTGGCGAGCGGCGGCCGGCTGGTGCCTCCTCCCCCCCGACCTCCTCCTATGCCGGCATTGGGGTTGGGGGCGACCTCGTGGCCCCTTTGGCGTGTGGCGGTCGACTGGTGCCCCCTTCCCCGTGGCTTCTTCCTACGCCGGCGTCGGGGTTGGGGTGGCCCCGTGGCCTCTTTGGAGTGCGACGACCGGCTGGGTGTGCCACCCTCCCGGCCTCCTCGTACACCAGCGTCGGGGATGGGATGGGGTCGCGTGGCTACGTCCCCCTGCCGATGCCTCAAAGTGGCTGCCTTGCATCATCATGGTGTAGGCGGCCGTCATCGACGTCGTGGTGGTGTGGATGGCGCATTCTCGCTCGTTCCTTGCATCTCCAGCATCATGGTGGTGAGGCAAATGTTGGACGAGCAGGCACTTGTGCCCTCGTTGGGTTTTGAGGGGAGGCACTAGGCAAAAGCCATGCTGTCTGGCCGACGATGGCGATGCCTAGTGGGCGCCGTTTTCCTCCTTGGAGGCATCAGTCGTTGCGCCTCCCCTCCGGCCGACGTGCAACTTTTAGGTGAAAACCTGGCCTATTCTGGGCAGGCAGTGCCGGTGCTACCTGCGTTGCATTCCTTCTTAAAGGCGTTGCCTATTCAAGTTCCATGCCATGGCGCTGCCTACCGCTCAGTCAGTTTAGTCGTCGGGTTGCACCTAACTGTGCTTCATGTTCCTCCTCACCAAGGTATGCTTAGTATGTGTTAGTTGAGTGCATAGCTGTGGTTGATTTCAGTGGATGCTTTGTGTGGCAGAATCTCCTAAATCCTATGGCCCACACGCATGATTATTGTCTAAACAGACTCCAAATAACCATGAATGTGTTCCATAAAACTTAAAAGGTCTGTCGGGTAAATCCTGAATCATCCACGATTCTCCGAGCAGGATCAATCATTACAAAGAGACATTACAGTATTACGACAGTTTTATACAAATAATATACATCAGAGTAAAATAGCGGAAGGATTACAATAACATAAGTTTACAAACCATTTACAAACCATAAGTTGGATTATTACAAACCATATAACAGTGGAATAACAATATAACTTATTACATCCAACTTGATTATATGCTCTGCCCAAGAGCGAGATATTCTATTCGTCGTCACTTTCCTCGACGACGGTCATGCAGCAAGATGCGAAGCATTCCTGCCCATGAGGCTCACCTGCAACAAGGGTTCAACAAACCCTGAGTACAAAAGTACTCAACAAGACTGACCCGACGAAAAAGAGGGCTGAAGACTCAGGAAATACAGGCTAGAGGGACAAGGTAAGGCTTGCAGGAGATAAGAAATTTTGCAGAAAAGCTTGAAAGAAAGAAAAGTTGTCTTGCTTAAGATCCAAAATTATCATCCAACTTCTTTCTTAAACCTTACTCATTATTCAAGTTGTTACTACGATGATGAACACTGATCGACCCGGTGTACCGATATACATGGGAACTTAAACCCACAGTATAACACACTATGGCATATGTGGGGACTCTGACCCACTATAAGTCACTCCATGATATACCTGGCTTCAACCATCAGTATATCACTTCATGCATGTGGATTTTCTATTTTCTCGATATCACCAGTTCACCATCGACACGGGACCTAGGGCATCAACAGACGGAAAAACTACAGAGGGACTCCGTTCCCAATGCAAGTTAGCCGTCCGGACTCGATTTATTAACTACCATCATGATTTCAACAGATAAAGCCAAACTCATCTTTTTCATTCTTTTACCTCTGAACACTTAATTAATTAAGCAGGGCTAAGCATTACTACGCATCTTTTAGAACAGGTAACAAGGAATATGGAAGTAAGACAGGTAATGCAGTTGGTGGGTTTTCACTCAACTCCTATTACTTAATCAACATATCATAACTGAAATGGTAAAACTTTTATAAAATAGAATAGGGTTTGAATGCATCCGGGGCTTGCCTTGATGGTCGGGGTAGATAGTCTCGGGCTCTGGATTAACTCCCAACTCCTGAGTCTGCTCTTCCTTCGGATCTGAGGCGACAACGTTAAACTCTCCGTTATCGGAAACTATACGATACAATGATATGCTTCAACATGATGAAATGGTAAACATGATGCTTGATGGATACGCGATTAGATTAATGGCTTGAGTATAACTTTCCTTCACGATAAAGTTGTAAGTCAACCAAAACATACTTACTAAGTTCATTAGGGTTAACAACATTATTTATGAAAGTTATTAAACACATGAAATAACGTTAATTAAGCCCTAATGACATGATCCGGGTAAGCGCAAATAATTAATTAAAGTACCAAAGGTCATTAGGGTTAATGACCCAAGGTCATCAGTCAATCCCCAAAGTCAAACAATTCCTATAATGATTAACTTAATTAAAGGGGTTAATTAATCATTTAAAAGCATAAAATAAAGGCATAAAAATTAAAGTTGTCTAATTAAGCTCAAAATTTTATTTTGAAAAGCTCTTGGTCTAATTAGATGGCAAAACAAATTTCAGAATTAAACGCCAATTATTTTATTTATTAAAAATCATTGAAGGTCTATTTTTCAATTAAAAGAGCTAATTTTAACATATGCAAAAAGTATTCAAATTTGGCATTTCATATTTTTCCTAGGTAGATAACATCATAAAGAACACACAAAAAAAATTTTAGAATTTTTGGAGCTGTATATGAATTACTATGATTTTCTAAAGAAAATAGTATTTAAAACATTTTCTAAAAAAAAGAAAAATAAGCACAGTGTTCCCGCGCTGACCGACGGCGACACGACGGTTGACCGACGATTTCTCGCCGACGGCGAGGTATCCGGCGACGAGGTTTGGTCCTACAGGCTCAGCACAACAAGACAAAGCTCCTGGGCTAGCTAACGTGACGGCGGAGTGACGGCGGCACCCACGCCGGCGGCCATGGCGGCGCGGCGGAGCTCAGGTGCGGCGGTAACGCTCACCGGAGTGATTTTTGATGATGGCGAGGGCACAGGCAGATGCAGGACATCGACTCTAACGCGTTGGGCCAGAAGATGGAGCTATACCTGGCTTCTAGCGGCTACGCGCGCGGCGGAGCGGCAAGGTCGCGCCGATGGCGAGCCACGGTGACCGACGTCTACGGCGCAAGGGAGGTAAAATTGAGAGCATGGACAGGTGCAGGAGCTCACCATGGGTCTAGTGCACACGCTAATGAAAGCTCGGAGTGGCTGAGTCGAGCTGTGGACGGCGGTGCTGATGGCGGCGGCGGCGCTCCGGTGGCAAGGACGGCGTTCCGGCGCTTCCTGTGCACCATCAGTCCGACCAAGATGAGCATAAGGGGCAACGAAGCACGAAGAACATGATGAGAGTGTTAAAGGTAAAATGTTTTCCACCTTGGCGGCGGTGGACGGCGAGGAAGCTCGCGGCGGCTCGGCGACCAGTCGCGAGGAAGACGACGTCGTGCGGGCGGCTCGGGCGGGGAGAGCGAGCACGAGCTAGCTCAACCGAAGCGCAAGGTCAAGGCGGAGCTTCAGGCAAGATGAAGTGGGCAGAGATGAAGCGACGGTGGTGAATTTTGCCGGCCGAGCAAGATCATCGGCGGCGGCGGCGGGAGGGAAAAGAAGAAGAAAAGAGACGGCAGTCGACCTATTTATAGGCCAATGGTGACGCATGGACGGACGACACGACGACGGCGAAGTTTCAGGTGTCGGGGCGAGTTGGCGGCCGAGACATGTGCGGCGGTGGACAGCGGCGTGGCTTGAGAAGCCGGCGATGGGGGCGGTCGATAGGTCTCGGTCCTGTTCAAGAAAATTATAGAATTGCCACTCGTTTGAAATTACAAATTACTCCAAAATTTATATAAGAACTTGAAAATCTCCAAAAATATCATTTGCATAGCTTTTCAAGAGCTACACTTTTCATTTAACTAGCATCCTCAAATTCTATTTGGATTTTGAAATATGAATTCAAATTCAAAAGGGAAATAAAACCCTAGAAACAAATATTTGAAATTACTTTTGATTTTTCAATAAAACTTGAAAATTTTCAAAACTATGAAATATTTAACTCTTCAAACCAAACCTTTTTCATATACAAAGTTTTCCCAAATTAGGCATAATTTTTGAATTATGGTTTTAAAATCAAAAGGGGACAAATGCTGAAAAACCATTTTTTCAAATTTATTTGAAATTATTTTTGGAAACTTGAAAAACTTTGAATACCAACTTTGTAGCTCTTGTCAAGATCTTAAAACTATATTTTTAGAGTATCCCCAAATTCCTTATAGATTTTGAATTACAGAAAAGGAGATAAAACTAAGTTTTGAAATAAAGGGTTTTTGAAACTGAATTCAAACTCGATTTGGTTTCTAATTTAATTGGTTGGTTATTAGTGATCACATACATCATCCAAAGACATTTTTAGGTCAATGACCCAATGACACCCTTGGTTGACCAAGTTGACTTTTGAAAAACATTTTATAGCTTTCTAATTTGAATTTAAATTAAAATTGCAAGACTTGGGAATAAGCTTTGAAATTCAAATTCAACTTTAAGTATGAAAATTATTTTTAGGGTTGGACTTAGATTTATACACTATGCTTGGCACTAGTGTAAACACGGTTTACACCTCAAGTACATAGAATATAAACTAAGTATTTGAGATGACATTCGAAAGCAGGGTTTTATTATTTCATGTGACAACACATTCCAGAAACACAACCAACCTATGAAATGTAAACCTGTTTTAGTTAATGCACATCAAGATTAACCTAATCATGAATGCTTTGCAGTACATATGATGACATGGCAAGTTTTAGTTAATATAACACCAGAGGTGTTACACTTTGCCACCGAGGTGTTTTCGGTGAATGCTTTGCCACTGAGGTATTTCCAGCGGATGCTTCGCCGAGGGTTTTTGGTGGATGCTTTGCCCCCGAGGTCACCTTTTCCGGCGGATGCTTTGCCGCCGAGGTCGTGGACATTTCCGGTTGATGCTTTTTCGCCGATGTGTTGAGTGGACGGATGCTTTGCCGTCTGGAGTTCGGGCGGATGCTTTGCCGCTGTCATCTTTACGCCTCCTGTCACTGCTAGCTATCTTGGTGCCGAGAATTGTGCATTAGGTTGAGTGTGCTGGGATTGTTAGATGAAGGGTACCCACCCCTCATGTGTTCTTGCTTTTGTGTTGTGTTGAGGACTTTGTTGGTAACCCATGGATTACTTAATGAAAAACGGGTTATATACTCGATCGAAAAAAATTAAAAAAGGAAGCACAGGTTAATTAGAAAGAGTTGAGTTTAAATTCAAAATGTGTCAAAAAAATACGGGCATATATGTACTCTCGTTTCTGCAGCTGTGTATTGGATATTGTGGACTCTTTTTTTTTTTTGTCTCCACTGCCTTTCAAATCTATCTTTACAAATATAAATCGAATTTCAGTCAGTGTTTCCCACTGTTACCCACCAAGCTTTTATGCATGGTAGTGTTTTCCATTTTTTTTTACTCGGATTACTTAAAGAACACTGGCTGAAACCTATGCTCGATGCACCATGGCAAAAACCATCGTTTAACTAGGTTGATGTAGTGCGAGTAAGACCGAGCTGCTGGAGGTGGTGGTCAGTGTCAGCCGGGTGCTCTTCGATGTCCCTATGGCGCGGCGGCAGCACCCACCGTCCGTCCTCCGCCCTGACCATGCCCTTGTTCTCCTCCTGGTACCAAACGGGTGGCACCATTTGCTCGTCACGGAGGAAATCTGCCGACTTGTTCGCCAGCGCGGGGTATCTCCCGTGGAGCTGGAACCCCTCGCCGGAGCCACGGAAGCCGTCCAGCAGGTGCAGGTGCGCCTCCAGGTTGTGGTAGCACGAGATGTCCATGGTCTCCTTCAGAAACGGCGACACCTTGTGGTCTAACGCCAGAGGCACGCCCAGGTGCCTGTACACGCCGCCGGCGCCCAGCCCGTCCACCGCCTGCAGCACGGCCTCCGGGAACTCCGCCTCGTTGAAGAACACGCCGGGCACCTTGGGCACGCCGTCGTGCACGTTGACGACGCGCAGCGCCCGCACGCCGAGCTCCCTCTCGAACCGCTCCCGGAGCCTGAGGTTCCCGACGCGCGGCCCCGCGAAGGAGAACACGCACACCGGCGCCTTCCTGATCCTGCCGCCGTCCGGCGACGCGTTCGCGCCCGTCTCCGCGATGTCGAAGGCGTTGAGCATCGCCAGCGCGCTGCCCAGGCTGTGGCCGGTGACCGTCACGCTCACCTGCTCGCCCCTGCCGTGGTACAGCTCCACCTGCTTGCGCACCTCGGCGAGCGCCTGCTCCCGCGCCGAGTACCGGCAGAAACGGCACGCCGCGTCCTTGCCCGTGTACAGCTCCGCGAACCCCATCTCCACCTTCACGTCGGGGTCCGGGCACGGCACGCCCATGTCGCTCAGCCGCGTCTGGTTGGCAGTCAGGTCGGCCACCCACTCGAGCCGGGTGACCGTGCCGCGCCACGACACGACGATGTCCCGCCGGCCGAGCCGCGCCGTCTCCTCGTCGGTCGACACGGCCACGTAGCCGATGAACGTGCCCATCTCGCTCCACAGCTTGTCGGCGGACCTGTGCTTCCGGGCACCGAAGTTGGGGAGCCTGAGGTCGTTGCCGGTGGCGTAGAGGTAGCGGGTGACCTCGTAGCCGGCGCCGCCGAGGCCGACGTCCTGGAAGAAGGTCTTGGGGGAACCTGCAGCTGCCGCAGTAAGGGGAGAAGCGGTCGTAGTCGAAGCTGTCGTAGCACGCCTGCGCGAACTCGCCGTAACGGATGAGCTCCCCGCGGAGCACGGCGTCGATGGGGTCCAGCAGGCCCTTCCAGTGTTCGCTGCCGTGGATCTCCCGCCACCGCGCGGCCAGCTGCCCGTCGTCGTCGGAGCGCCCGGACGTCTCCGCCGGCTGAGAGCTGCGGTCCACCACGTCCCCGACGACCAGGGGAGCCGGGTGGTCGGTTGCGGCCACCGAGGCGACGACATGGCAAGAACGACGAGGACGGCGCTGCGACGTGTTCAGCGACACGTTATCGGACCGGTGCCCTGTCGGAGGCCGCTGTCCTTGGAAGAGGGTCAGCGACGGCAGACGGTCGCCGACGACGGGGAGGCTCATCATCGGGCTGGAAGAGATGATGACTGCTATCACCGGCCAGTGGCTGGAAGAGGATCAGATCGATCGATCCGCTGATGAAACGATGCTTTGTTGTAAGGAACGGGATACGTGCAGTGAGCTAGCTGAGGCTTGGGGCAGTACTACAGTTTTCTTTGGTTGCTTGGGGGATGTATCGGGGAGGAAGGTCCGTATATATATGCGTCAGTCACTGCGTGCATGGGGTTGAGTCAAAACGTCTTGCGTGTCAAAAAAAAAAAACGTCTTGCGTGTCAAAACGTGTCCGTCCGCGTGCGTGAAACCACGTCTGGTCTAGCCTCTGAAGGGAGTGAAAAGTAGTCGGTAAACTACACACCGCGCGACACGAATTCACATTCACGGCTGACAAGTCACGACTTCACACAACTGACAAGTCGACAAAACGTGTACAGGATCTTGTCCGTACTATGTTATTCTTGGCCCACTTTTTTTTTCTGATTGACGACTTCCCCGGTCAATGTTTTGGTGGGAGTCACACGGGGTAACCTGCTCGTTACTTTCGTGAGTACGGCCAAAGTGCTCCATGCTAAGAGCAACTTCAACAAACTCTAAATTCTGTCTAATTGGTTTATTTAAATATCTCACTAGCCAAAGACAGAAAAACAAGAATGACTCTCTAGAATAAAAAAATATAGAAAAAACTGTTGGAGAATGAAAAAAAATATAAAAGACAATTTTATGCAAATGACTCCTAGACAACGATTTAGAGATGTACTAATTCGTTCGTTCTAATTTATAAGTCGTTTTGGCTTTTCTAGATTTATTCATTTTGCTATGCATCTAGACATACACTGTGTCTAAGTACATAGCAAAATGAATGAATCTAGAAATGCCAAAATGACTTACAAATCAGAACGGAGGGAATAGTTTAGAATAACTCTTGGGTAGTTGCAATTGTAGAAGTTGCTTCTCAAAGTCACATGTGCATGCAAATTGCCTTTGCCAACTTATTCAGACGTAGAACAAGTGTTCAATCAAATTACTCTATTGTATACATCTTATATCCTAAATTATAAGTTATTTTATGTGTTCTAGATTCATAGTTTTTATGGAGTATTATGCATGATATATATCTATATATACATAATAAAAACATGTAAAAAGCCAAAATGACTTGCGATTCAAAATGGAAGGACCGTATAACTACTCATGTGACACAAAATTAGTGTCTTTATCAAATTTGTATTCAAAAGTATTACCTCTATTCGAAATTATAAGTAGTTCCAAGAATATTGAAATGTTAAAGAAATAACTATAAAAAATTATAATATCAAATCGGTATACTATAAAAATATAATCGATGAAGAATCTAATATTATTTAGTTGGCATCATAATTGTTATTATCTTATTATATAAATATGATGGTAGTTTGACTGTCCAAGATTCTTAGAATGACTAATAATTTTAGATGGAGAGATTACTTACATATGACTTTGTTCGTAAAAAGACATTAATGGATTACCATTAGCTAAAGGAATTATGTAAATGAAACAAATAGACCTTATATATAAATTTGCAGATAAGTAGTACGACGCTACCCATTGTCTTCTGGAAAAGAATTTGCCGTTTCAAAAGATTTCGATGAAGATTTTCGGTCAAACAAAAAAAGATTTCGATGAAGACTGCCGTGTGCCGCGGAAATCCTTGTCAGTGGAAGGCGGTAGTGCCAGACACCAGGAGGAAATCAGCAAGGCAGCAGACGACCTACGTGGAAGCCAACAGCCCAACACGCAACAACCCGTTGGGGCCGGAACGAGCTCGTCTAACTTTACGAACAACTACGTCCTGGGACGTAGTACGTCCTGGGACGTAGTGCGCCTGATAATCGAGCGGCAGCGAGCAAATAGTCAATCAGCAGCAGGAAACAAGATGCATCGGCCCATCTAAAGTAAACGATGTGGCCCAAGTAGCATCCACAAGCAATCCAATTTGAGAGAAGAGAACAGACGCGCTCCAGATCTCGGTGGCTCACCGGTGTCGCCGCCCACGCGATGATTGCCGCCTGCCGACCTGCTTCATCAAGGTGAGCAGGCCCTGAGACGGTGTCCTCTACCGACGTCGTTGGCTCCTCGTTCCTATCCTACTTCTTGGCCCCGTGTAGGATATGTGATTCAAGACGGCCACCAACCGGTTGCTGTTGGTTGCCGTCTCCCTCGGCATAGCTGTGCTGGCACAGGTGAGCAGCCCTTGAGAAAGCAAGCGACAATAGAGAAAGAGTGGCCGTAGTTACCAATCCTATGGCGCCATGGAACGAAGGGGCACCACACTGCTTTAGAGGAGGCAACAGCGGCAGGTTCAGAAGACAAGGTTCAGAGCAGCTGTAGATGTAAAATGACTTTGAATTGAGATTGTAGCTCTGTATTTGTTGTGATGATGGAATATTTGTCAATTCGAGTGCATGAACCTTGTCATTTTGAAACTTCAGTGCTGTCATTCTGAATGCAAAAGAGTTTCAGATGTTGTCCCCATTGTCATTTCAGCTAGAGTTTTTCTTGCTTCAATGATGCTTGTAGAATGACGACAGAAAGCTGAACATATATATATGGCAGGTCACTTATATGGGGCAAATATATGGTAATCAATTCAGCTAGTGCAAATATATACATAACTAGAGTATTCAGAGCAGCACATAACTAATACTTCATGCCCTCAAAAGACTAATATATGGCAGGTCACTTATATGCTGCAAACAAAAGCTGAACATTTATATATCTTCATTGATGTCCCCAATCGACTAATATATGGCATACAGTCCTCCGTGCCACCAAATATTACAACCTCTTCATAACAGGAACATTTCACCAAAATCCATTTATAAGATCATCTGTTATTGGTCCCTGTAAATTAAATAAATTAGTGTTTTTAAAACAATTATAATATCTAAATTTGTAATTTAAATTATATGAGCATATTACCGTCAATATTTGAGTAAAGCTAACTTGTGCTTGTGTTCACCTTGTGCTTGGGCTTGTGCACCACCTGAATTAGAGGGTTCAGGAAACAATGGGACCAATTCAACTTGTCCTTGGGCTTGTGCACCACCTGAAGTTGAGTTTTTAGGAAACAATGAGACCAATTCAACTTGTCCTTCGGCTTGTAAACCACCTGAAGTCCATGTGCAACATCATTCTTAGTCTCTTCCCCAAATTGTGATGCAGCTTTGCTTTGTCTCTTTTTTCTAGCCTTGTACTGCTTATCCAGCCAACCTCTCTTTCATTTTGAACTTTTTATTTCCACATCTTTTTTCTTTAGACTAGCGTTGATGAACAAATCATTTGGTGGACTAGCATTTGTGGAAATTCATAGATCCTCAAAAGTGCTTGTACATGCAATACTTTTTTCTCCAATTTGCTTACCAAGGATATCAAGTGCGTTGTCCACTAACGCTGTACATTCAGAGAAGTTGGCTGCTTGTTGTGCCAAATTAAGAAATTTACGGGACATATTTCTGAAGCGAAGTACAACATCAATCTTTGGATTTTCTATTATGTTTCTCCCTTGGTTGTCCTTTACAGTTCCAGTCCGCGCTTCCTGTGTCCAACGCTTCAACACATATTGTGGTGGCAGTGACTTGATATTCATCAAATCAAGAACCTTAAGTGCATGACCACATAGTATCCCGATTCTATCAAATTGCTTGCAGCTGCATAAAATCATTTGCTTCAAAGAATCACCGACAACTATATACTCCTCCTCATATATACAATGTCCTACTAGATATGCATTATTTTCATCCAATGTCTTGGTGCACGCTGCCAAGGATCTTTCATATTCACCTTAAAAAGCTTCAAATACAATAGGTGTATACAACTTGCTAGCTTGCAACAATATGGGCAGTGGTCTCCTCATACCTAGTTTAGATAACTTTTTTCTTGAATCAAATTCTAATTTTAGTTCATTGTTCCTTTTTCCTTGTACCACCCTTTCAAAATGGTTAAAGAACCTCATCATATCAAAGTCAGATTTGAAATGGATTTTCAAGTCGTTGTTCAAACTTTCACTCAATTGTGTACTTCTCATTCCTAGTGTGAAGACATCCTTCATGTAACATGTAGCCCATTTTCTTTCAACTTGTATATACTATCCAACCAATTTTGCTTTTGCTTGCGACCTTTTGCCTAATGAGGTCAAATTTTTGTTCAAATTATGTCGTGTCTCCATAATCAAACATGCAGGCACTAAAATTTGATAGAATACTTGGCTTCTCATTCTTCTCCATTTCCTTCTTTGTTTTCTTTTTCTGTTTTTTCTTCTCCCTTTCTTTCTCTGTTTTCTTCTCTTCATCCTTATTTTCATGTAGATGTTTGATAGCATTTTGCATGTGGAAGGTGCATAATCCATGCCATGCTTCGGTAAACACTTCTGTAACTGCTTTTCCCATTGCTGCATCCTGATCAGTGTAGAAAGTTTTAGGTTACTGTCCATTATGAGCTGTTAGAAAGGTCTCAAAAAGCCACTTGAAGGATTCAAATGTCTCATCAAACATGAGAGCAGCACCAAAAACTACAGTTTCTCTAAAGTGATTGAATCCAACAAATACACCAAAAGGTCTACTCTCTCTGTTTGTTCCAAAGGTAGTGTCAAAACTGACAACATCATCAAAATGTGCATAATCTGTTATCATTTTAGCATCAACCCAAAATATATTGGCTATTTGTTCTTCACAGTCCATTTGCAATGCATATTGAAACGATGGATTTTCAGTAATTTTATCTTGAAAATACTTAAGCATACAACCTGCTTGTCCATATGCCATCTCTCTTTGCCGCTTGGTCCGCAAATAATTCTTGTGATCATGAGTGTGGCAGAACCTCCTAAATCATATGGCCCACATGCATTATTATTGTCTAAACAGACTCCTAATAACCATGAATATGTTCCATAAGACTTAAAAGGTCTGTCGAGTAAATCCCGAATCATCTACGATTCTCTGAGCAGGATCAATCATTACAAAGAGACATTGCAGTATTACAACAGTTTTATACAAATAAGATATATCGGAGTAAAACTGCGGAAGGGTTACTATAACATAAGTTTATAAACCGTTTAGTTTCAAACCTTACAAACCATAAGTTTAATTTGTACAAACCATAATAGTAGTGGAGTAGCGGTAGATAACCTTATTACAATACCATGCGATAAGCTCTGCCCAAGAGCCAGATATCCTACTCGTCGTCACTCTCCGCAATGAGTGTCATGCAGCAGGATGCGAAGCACTCCTGCCCATGGGACTCACCTGCAACAAGGGTTCAACAAACCCTGAGTACAAAGGTACTCAACAAGACTGACCCGACGAAAAAGAGGGGTGAAGAATCAGGAAATGCAGGCTAGAGGGACAAGGTAAGGCTTACAGGGGATAAGAAATTTTTGCAGAAAAGCTCAACAGAAAGTAAAGTTGTCTTACTCTAGCTCAAGATTACCAACCAACTTCATTCTTAAACCTTAGCCATCATTCCAGTTGTTACTACGATGATGAACATTGATCGAGTCTTCTTCTTTGAGAAGCAACGGCGATTCGAATCAATTTTACCCAGCTGGGACCTAGATCACCGATATACCGAAGACTCTAACTCCACTGCATACCAGATCACAGATATACCGGGATAACAACCGCAGTCATATATCACCACATGATACACGTGGGAACTCTGATCCAGTGTACCGATATACATGGGAACTCAAACCCACAGTATACCGCACTATGACATATGTGGGAACTCTGTCCCACTAGAGATCACTCCATGACATACGTGGGAACTCTGACTCACTGTATATCACTTCATGCATGTGGATTTTCTAGTTTCTCGATATCACCAGATCACCATCGACACAGGACCTAGGGCATCAACAGACGAAAACACTACAGAGAGACTCCTTTCCCAATGCAAGTTAACCGTCTGGACTCGATTTATTAACTATCATCATGATTCCAATAGGTAAAGCCAACCTCATCTTTTTCATTCTTTTACCTTTTTAAAACCTAACTAATTAAGCAGGGCTAAGCATTACTACGCATTTTCTGAATAACATGTAACAAGGAATATGGGAGTAAGACAGGTAATGCAATTGGTAGGTTTTCACTCAACTCCTATTACTTAATGCAATATTTTATAACTGAAGCGATAAAACTTTTATAAAATAAGAGTAGGGTTTGAATGCATCCGGGGCTTGCCTTGGTGGTCGGGGTAGGCAGTCTCGAGTTCTGGATCAACTCCCAACTCTTGAGTCTGCTCTTCTATAACACCCAAGGTGTTAAGCATGCATAATCACTTGCATTCTTTAGCATAAGCATCATTATGTATAGCATTGATGTAAAGGTTAATTGTTATTTTATGTGTGATCGTTGATTTGTTCATTTGTGCTTACATTTCACATGAATTGGATAAGTGGTATGAGTGTTTGATGTTTTATGACCACTAAAGAAACCTAGACATGATTAGGGCACCAAATGAACCTAGGTTTATGTTCATGGTTTTGGTTAATTAAGCTTTGATGTCATGGTTGACCAAGGTGGACCATGAAAGTAACTTTGTTTGACTGATTTAAAAGTGGTAGCTAGATTGTTTGTATGTGTGTACACCCTAAATAAAGTTTGTAGTGAATTTCATAAGGAACAAAAGTTGTTATTATCACTTTTCATGAAAATGGTTGGAAGATGTTCAAAAATATTGAAAAAGGCAGGTTTGAGGGCTGTTTTTCTATTTTAGGGAATTTTAAAGGTATTTTCATTTGGATTTTTGTATTTCAAAATCTATGCAGAATCTTGCCATACTTTGTATAGATGAAATGTTATAATCTTCTAGAGCTACATTTTCTCCAATATGAGTTTTGGCTAATTCGGTTTGGTTTAGGAGCAATAGAGCAGAAAAGTTTGTATTAGAGGTCATGGAAATAGCTTTTCAGTGACGGTTTGTCCAGGCCGTCAGGGAAATGTTAGGCCACCGCCCATCGCCCCCAGTCCACGCGCTCCGCGTGGCGAGCGAACACCGGCGGTCTGAGGCGGCAACGGCCGTCCCGACCGAGTTAAAGCGATGCGATCGTTCCTTCTCTTTGTCCCCCGCTCACTTCTCTCTCTCCCTGCCCTCTCTCCCTCTGCCCCGCGCAGCTCGCCGTCGCCGCCGCCGACAGCTCGTCCATCGCCAAGCCTCGTCGCAGCGCATTTTCTTCCCTGAGTGCACGCACGGAGTCGCCTCGACGCGTGCTCGCTCTTGCACCTACCAGCAACCGTCCTCGTCGAGGGTAAGAGCCCAATCGGGCGTTTCTTTCCCGTGGCCGGCAAACCGGCGACCGCCGCCGTCGTGTTTCGGTCGATTTGGCCACCATCTTCTCTCCCTGTCTCGAGCATTAGCTATGCCTTGACGTGTAGGTGCTGTAGCACTAGTCCATGAAGTCAATGCGAGTCGGTCCTCGTCGTATTTCGGCCACGCTGCCGGCCGGGGAGCCGCTGTTCCGCCCTGCATGCGGCCGAGCCGCCTCGGCCTTGCTCCGCCCACGATAGAACCCTCTAATCGATGCGCACAGTCCCCCTCCTGCTTCCCCTCTGCTCAGCTTCGCCGGAGAGCCCCGGCAACGGCCAGCGACGCCGCGCCGCGCCGCGCCGCGCCGTCGTTCCGTTCCATCTCTATCGCAGGGACCTCGTCCTTGAATTCAACCAAAGGCAAGGTCCTTCGTGCATAACTGCCAGACACAGAGAACTTCTTTATAGGGCTTGGTGGATTTCTGAAAACTCCAGGGTTTCCGGTGCAAAAGTGTTTTTCTTTTTTCGTTTAAAGTAACTGTTTCCAGATTTTTCATAAAACCTTGGAAAAATCATAACTTCCTCATTTTTAGTCCAAATGAGATGGTTCAACTTGCAGTATTTTTCTTATGAGAAGATATATGCATGAAAAATATAAAATATGAAATTTGTGATACTTTTCTATATAGATTTATTTATCCTTATTAATTGCTTTTATCTTAAAAAATGCATAAGTAATTCTCTGTTGCTTAGAAAAATATGAAACCAAGTTTGTTAGTCTTCTTATGTCATGCTCTATCTGTAAAAAATGTTGTGAGACTATGTCATGTGTAAATATTATTCTGTCTATTTATGGTGCCTATTTCAAGTAGATAGTAAATAATTCATAATAAATAAAATATGAGTGATTTGTGCATGAAACTTTTTGGAGGATATTTTTATGTCAATCTAAAGCTAAGAATAGTCTGAGATCTGTTGTTTGACATTTTTCTATGTACAAAGTATTTTATGCCCTTTAAATTGTGCTGCCTTGTCATTTTTGTGTAGGATAAAGTACTTACTGTTTTGACCTGAAATTTTTATGGTACTCTACATTAGGCATGCTTAAGCTCCTGTAATTTTTATAGAATTTTCTGAATAGTCTAAAGTCATGTTGCAGTTCTACCCTGATTTCTTTTAAATAATTAATAATGCTTTAAGTTATTATTTCATGTGTGTAATAATGCTTTTTCTGATGTTTGTGATGTGTATAATCTGTTATTAGTTGTGGTTCAATAGAAGGTAGTGTATAAAATAGTGGTCGTTTGTAATTGCTTTTAATGTATAAGTAAATTGTAATGCGATGCGTGTTTACGATTTTATTATAGAAGAGAATACATATGATATGTGCTTATCTTACATGTTTTAAAATTATGTCATTTATCTTCAACTGAGCATTCATTCACCATCAGCATGTACCTTTGTATTACTATGTATTCATGGTATTCATACGTACTATGCATCATACAGGATCGTCAGAGCTCAAAACGGTAGTTCCCGGAGTACAAGGAGAGGAAGGCCAGCAGGAAGCCTTGGTGCAGGGGATAGCAGCAGAAGAGGATCCCGAGGTTGATCTTCCCAAGTGTCCTGACCATCAGCCAAGCTCTTTCCTGAAAGGCAAGCGCCGGAGCATTCTCCCTATGGTTTGCAAAATATCTAACTTGACTCCTCTACTTGTTTGATGCATTAAATTATAGGCATTGTTTTATACCGTTGCTGCATTACTCATATTCCTTGCCACTATTATACTTCAACCTTGTTAGGTTCAGGTGCGATTATCTGCTTAGCCCTGCTTTAACTAGATCGGTAGAAGTAGGGTGATTTCCTGTCATCCGCGAGTTATAGGTGGTTACTCGGAATGGTTGAATACATTGTTATTTTAGATAACCATGTGGAGATAATAAATCGAGACCGGGCGGGATTGGTGTTGGGACTGAACTGGAGGTTCGGTGAGGTTATCCCATCTGTGTCGAACTAGGACCCTGTCCATTGTACGTCCTCGTCATATTGAATTTATGCCTCATATTTAGCTGGAAGGATAAGTCGTTCCGACCGCGAAGCCTGAGTTTGATTTGGACCGAGAGTCGACCTGCTGTACGCATCGTATTGGAGAAGATGGGAGACCACGGGTTACGCGGAGAGTAAGTCCGAGGTCAAGGTCACCCTGAATAAGGCAGCCGGGCGGTTCCTGGATACGATGGTACCTGTTGATTCCGTGACTTATTCGAATTGAATCTGCGATGATCTGTAGCTCACTTTAGCGGGTGAGTGTGGTCTGTGTGAGGAGTACCCCACCAGCTGGTTAGTAATCGATTATAATTGCCATCGTTCCTGGACAGTGAACACTTGACTTGAGCAGCGGCATCATAGTAATAACTTGAATAAAGAGATGAGATGGTTGAGCCGTGATGTTGAAAGGCACTCAACCAGAATTGGTTACTATTCTTGTTGAATAATTCTTACCATGCTTGTTTAGTACAGGTGCTAATTTAGCATGATAAGGTTAATCAAATTAAAATAAAATGCTAGAAGGTTATGATCAATTCTTTCTTTAATGCAAGCTTTTCTGCAACTGATGAGTCAGCTATCCTACTTATATAGCCTTGTATACTCCTTGGAGTTAATTTATTTTTGTTTATGACGGGTAAGTCTAGCTGAGTACATTCTCGTACTCAGGGTTTTATTTTCCTATGTTGCTGCAGATGGTGAGATGTTTTATGGCTATTACGAGCACTGCTTCTACCCTGCATTGGGTGATGACTAGACCTTAGGCATGGTCACTCTACTCTACCTTATGCTTTTGCTGGATATTGACTGAGGACCTGGCACTGTATTTGAACTAAGTGTGTATGTGGATTTGAACTAAATTGCTTCCGCTTTATTTCGAATTTGAACTTGGGTTGTAATAACTTATTTCGAACTCCGATGTGTTAAACTATGTGCGAACTATGTATGTTGTGAATGGTGACGGCTAAACTTATTACGATCTTGGCTATGCCGGAAAGTTTGAAATCCTTCGAGATTTCAGTACGACTACCGGGTTTATTAGGTCTCAATCATGTAAGTTTGCTATCTAATGGTGAATTACGTGGTTGTGCTCTAATAAATTGGTCAGTTCTGTTACAGCTGGCAACAGAGCAAGGTTTAGCATTACTATTCACAAGTATTTAAAATAAAAGAGTTTTTGTTTGCGAAAAGTATTTACAAAATGTATAGCTATACACAGGTGTTCAAATCTATGGTTTTGAAAATTTAGAGTGTGCCAGTGGTCATATCCTTTATGCGCAATAGGAATTCAGGTGGCTTAATTAAGTTCTAACTTGGAGAATTGCATCATATTTTCTGTTTTGTCGTTGCCTATACAATGACGGAGTCATATGGGTGCCATTCACTTGAGTGGTAATGTATGGATCAAAATGCCTCTATGCCCTAGTAAGTGTGAGTTGTGAGAGCATGATTGGATGCAATGCCAATCTAGGGGAGTGCTTATTGATGTCGGATTATTCACATGTTGCACACATGTTTATATGAAGGTATCCCATGTTGGGACCGTCTTCTGGCGGTGTCGTCTTCTGCGCAACTTGTTGGGGGTAGTAAGCAATCGGTGTTTTCACCTTGTTCGGAAGGTGCGTGAATTTTTACGTCGAATTGCATTCATATGGGATATGGGCTGAAATGAATTTTCTGCAGGTACACTAACCGTGTGAACGGTAGAACGAAGTAGTTATGTATAAATGAGAGAACGATGTATGCCACCGTCTAACGCGTTAAGATTATTAGTTTGTGAGGACGTATGTAACGTGCATGCATCATGGTTAAAATTGCTCATTCATGCATTTCATGGTTCCTTCCCTTATAAATAAATTGTCTCATTCTTTAAAATTATAAGCTCATGGGATATGTAACTTTTGGACAGATGCCGAGAACCAAGCAGACTGCTCGCAAGTCCACTGGAGGAGGAGTGCCCCGTGGTCCTTTGGCTGTCCGTGAGTCGGTGTCAAGGGAGGTGGACACTTTTCTTGAGGAGCACGCCATGCCTAGCCTTCTTTAGAGGATTCTCTCCGATGCTGGATACATGGTGGGCATGGAGCCTCACTACTACTGGGACAAGGATGACTTGGTGAACTATGGAGAGGCACGGGTGGAGGTGGTTGTCCCACCTTTGGATGGTGACCCCCACTAGGTTGGGTGGCGCTATTTTGGTGCGGGCAGGACTGCCAAGACGGGTGCCATGTTTGCAGCTTTTGACATGGTGGAGCACCTGATGGAGGAGATCCCACACCAGCTTGCCCAGGCTTTTCCTGGTGTGTTTCCCTTTGCTAACTGCCTTTCTAGGTGGCCACATGCTGAGGGAAAACCACTAGAGGCAGGTCCTAAGGAGGCGCAGGGCAGCGACACGCCTGCCATGAGTGCTATGTTTGCAGTGATGAGGGCCTATGTCAGTATGGAGACTAAGGCACTTCGTCTGAGTGAGGAGTTCAAGGAGGCTCGAGCTTATGCATGCAAGGAGAAGTGTGAGTTGACACGTTGTGGCAGAACCTCCTAAATCCTATGGCCCACATGCATGATTATTGTCTAAGCAGACTCCAAATAACCATGAATGTGTTCCATAAAACATAAAAGGTCTGTCGGGTAAATCCCGAATCATCCACGATTCTCCGAGCAGGATCAATCATTACAAAGAGACATTGCAGTATTGCAACAATTTTATACAAATAATATACATCGGAGTAAAATAGCGGAAGGATTACAATAACATAAGTTTACAAACCATTTACAAACCATAAGTTGGATTATTACAAACCATATAGCAGTGGAATAACAATATAACTTATTACATCCACCTTGATTATATGCTCTGCCCAAGAGTGAGATATCCTATTCATCGTCACTTTTCTCGCTGACGGTCATACAGCAGGATGCGAAGCATTCCTGCCCATGAGGCTCACCTGCAATAAGGGTTCAACAAACCAACAAGACTGACCCGACGAAAAAGGGGTGAAGACTCAGGAAATGCAGGCTAGAGGGACAAGGTAAGGCTTGCAGGAGATAAGAAATTTTGTAGAAAAGCTTGAAAGAAAGAAAAGCTGTCTTGCTTAAGATCCAAAATTATCATCCAACTTCTTTCTTAAACCTTACTCAATATTCAAGTTGTTACTACGATGATGAACACCGATCGAGTCTTCTTCTCCGAGAAGCAACGGCGATTCGAATCCATTTTATATACCCAGCTGGGACCTAGGTTACTGATATGCAGGAGACTCTAACTCCTAAGCATAGCCGGTGAACCGATATACCGGGATAACAACCGCAGTCATATATCACCACATGATACACGTGAGCACTTCGACCCAGTGTACCGAGATACGTGGGAACTTAAACCCACAGTATAACACACTATGACATATGTGGGAACTCTGGCCCACTATAAGTCACTCCATGATATACCTGGCTCCAACCATCGGTATATCACTTCATGCATGTGGATTGTCTATTTTCTCGATATCACCAGTTCACCATCGACACGGGACCTAGGGCATCAACAGACAGAAACACTACAGAGGGACTCCGTTCCCAATGCAAGTTAGCCGTCCGGACTTGATTTATTAACTATCATCATGATTTCAACGGATAAAGCCAAACTCATATTTTTCATTCTTTTACCTCTGAACATTTAGTTATTTAAGCAGGGCTAAGCATTACTATGCATCTTTTAGAACAGGTAACAAGGAATATGGAAGTAAGACAGGTAATGCAGTTGGTGGGTTTTTACTCAACTCCTATTACTTAATGCAACATATCATAACTGAAACGGTAAAACTTTTATAAAATAGAATAGGGTTTGAATGCATTCGGGGCTTGCCTTGATGGTCGGGGTAGATGGTTTCGAGTCTCGGATCAACTCCCAACTCTTGAGTCTGCTCTTCCTTCGGATCTGGGGCGACAACGTTAGACTCTCCGTTATCGGAAACTATACGATACAAGTATATGGTTCGACATGATGGAATAATAGACATGATGCTCGATGGATTCATGATCAGATTAATGGCTCGAGTACAACTTTCCTTCACGATAAAGTTGCAAGCCAACCAAAACATACTTACTAAGTTCATTAGGGTTAACTACATTATTTAAGAAAGTTATTAAACACATGAAATAACGTTAATTAAGCCCTAAAGACATGATCCAGGTAAGCGCAAATAATTAATTAAAGTGCCAAAGGTCATTAGGGTTAATGACCCAAGGTCATCAGTCAATCCCCAAAGTCAAACAAATCCTATAATGATTAACTTAATTAAAGGGGTTAATTAATCATTTAAAAGCATAAAATAAAGGCCTTGGTCTGTGTTTAACTTAATGAAATCCTATAATGAAGGCCTTGGTCTGTATTTAAAAGCATAAAATAAAGCATAAAATAAATCCTATAATGATTAACTTAATTAAAGTTGTCTAATTAAGCTCAAAATTTTATTTTGAAAAGCTCTTGGTCTAATTAGATGGCAAAAAAAGTTTTAGAATTAAAAGCCAATTATTTTATTTATTAAAAATTATTGAAGGTCCATTTTTCAATTAAAAGAGCTAAGTTTAACATATGCAAAAATTACTCAAATTTGGCATTTCATATTTTTCCTAGGTAGATGACATCATAAAGAACACACACAAAAATTTTTAGAATTTTTGGAGCTATATATGCATTACTATGATTTTCTAAAGGAAATAGCATTTAAATCATTTTCTGGAAAAAGAAAAAGAAAAAAGCACAGTGTCCCCGCGCTGACCGACGGCGGCGCGACGGTTGACCGGCGATTTCTCACCGACGGCGAGGTCTCCGGCGATGAGGTTTGGTCCTACAGGCTCAGCACAACAAGACAAAGCTCCTGGGCTAGCTAACGTGGCGGCGGAGCAACGGCGTCACCCACGCCGGCAGCCATGGCGGCGCGGCGGATCTCGGGTGCGGCGGTAACGCTCACCGGAGCGATTTTCGGTGACAGCGAGGGCACAGGTAGGTGCAGGACATCGATGCGAAGACGTTGGGCTAGAAAATGAAGCTATTCCTGGCCCCCAGCTCAAACGGCTACGCGCATGGCGGCGCTGGCAAGCCATGCCGGCGGCAAGCCACGGCGGCCGGACCCTACGACGCAAGGGAGGTAAAATTGAGAGCATGGACAGGTGCAGGAGCTCACCACAGGTCTAGTGCGCACGCTAATGAAAGCTCGGAGTGGCTAAGACGAGCTGTGGACGGCGGCGCTAATGGCGGCGGCGGCGCTCCGGTGGCAAGGACGGCGTTCCGGCGCTTCCTGTGCTCCATCAGTCCGACCAAGATACGCAAAAGGGGCAATCAAGCACGAAGAACATGATGAGAGGGTTAAAGGTAAAATATTTTCCACCTTGGCGGCGGTGGACGGCGAGGAAGCTCGTGGTGGCTCGGCGACCGGTTGCGAGGAAGACGACGTCGTGCGGGCGGCTCGGGCGGGGAGAGCGGGCACAAATTGGCTCAATCGAATCGCAAGGACGTGGCAGAGCTTTTGGCAAGACGAAGCGGGCAGAGGTGAAGCGACGGCGGCGAATTTTTGCCGGCGGGGACGAGCTCGACGGCGGTGCGGGAAAGAAGAAGTCGGCCACGGCGACGCTTCTTATAGCCAGAGCTCGAGGACGCTTCGAGCGCGAGGTGAGCTGGTGGCCACGGCAGGGCGGTATGGCGCCGGTGGACGGCGGCGCGGCTTCAGAAGCCGGCGATGGCGGCCGTCGATAGGTCTCGGTGCTGTTCAAGAAAATTATAGAATTGCCACTCGTTTGAAATTACAAATTACTCCAAAATTTATATAAGAACTTGAAAATCTCCAAAAATATCATTTGTATAACTTTTCAAGAGCTACACTTTTCATTTAACTGGCATCCTCAAATTCTATCCGGATTTTGAAATATGAATTTAAATTCAAAAGGGGAATAAAACCCTAGAAACAAACATTTGAAATTACTTTTGATTCTTCAATAAAGCTTGAAAATCTTAAAAACTATGAAATGTTTAAATTTTCAAAGCAAACCTTTTTCATATACAAAGTTTTCCCAAATTATGCATAATTTTTGAATTATGGCTTTAAAATCAAAAGGGGATAAATGCTGGAAAAATATATTTTCAAATTTATTTGAAATTCTTTTTAGAAACTTGAAAAACTTTGAATACCAACTTTGTAGCTCTTGTCAAGATCTACAAACTATATTTTTTGAGTATCCCCAAATTCCTTATAGATTTTGAATTATAGAAAAGGGGATAAAACTAGATTTTGAAATAAAGGGTTTTTGAAACCGAATTCAATCTCGATTTGGTTTCTAATTTAATTGGTTGGTTATTAGTGATCACATACATCATCCAAGGACATTTTTAGGTCAATGACCCAATAGTACCCTTGGTTGACCAGGTTGACTTTCAAAAATCATTTTTATAGCATTCCAACTTGAATTTAAATTTGAATTGCAAGACTTAGGAATAAGCTTTGAAATCCAAATTCAACTTCAAATATGGAAATCATTTTTAGGGTTGGACTTAGATTTATACACTATGCTTGGTGCTAGTGTAAACAAGGTTTACACCTCAAGTACATAGAATATAATCTAAGTATTTGAGATGACATTTGAAAGTAGGGTTTTATTATTTCATGTGACAACACATTCCAGAAACACAATCAACCTATGAAATGTAAACTTGTTTTAGTTAATGCACATCAAGATTGACCTAATCATGAATGCTTTGCAGTGCATATGATGACATGGCAAGTTTTAGTTAATATAACACTAGAGGTGTTACACACGTGAGCTTCAGCGCTCACGAGAGGAGGTAGCCCATGTGTCTCAGCATCGAGACAAGGTTGTTCAGGAGAGCCAGAAGATGGCGCAGGCTAGGGATGAAGCTTGGTCCGTGTTTCATCGTCTTAACATCTGTCAGCAGCAGGTGCTAGAGGAAGTGGAGGGTGTTCATGCTTACAATGCTAGTCTTCACGAGGAGGTGCACAGGAAGCAGGAGGAGATCCGTCAGCTGAGAGCAGCCTTAGCAACAGCTAGGAAGGCTTTGGACGGTGCTTCTAGTGAGAGTAGCAACAATGGAGAGTAGCCTTGTTGATGATCACTAGTCTCTAGTTGTTCTTTTGCATTCCTGTCAGGTGGTCATGTAACCCTTTTCACGATATTGAGACTTTGATGTAATGTTGGAACATGGTGTTTGATGTGGCGATATCCGTACACCTTTAAAAGTCTAGTGTATGTATGCTGGCAAAATGTGGATGTTGTAAGACACTTTGCGATGGTTCGAAGTAATATTAGTAGTGATGTTGTGATGTGAAAATTAGAATTATTGTGCCTCTATTTATTGTGTGAATTTATTCCCCTCGATAAATTCAGTTTGGCATGATTTTTATATTCACCTCTCATTATGACAACATTCACCTAATAAATACTTATTATTGAAATATGCAGATGCCGGTTACCCAAAGTGGTTCGGGTGGTAATGGTAGTGGTGGTGCTGAAGAGGGTGCCGATAACACTGCACGTGGTGTACCACCCCCACCTCTGACCAATGCGGAGCAGCTGTTTGCTCAATTCTTGGGCAGCCAGCGCAATGTGGAGCTGCTTCTTCGTGAAAGTTTGGCCCGTGATGTTCGTCAGGGTCCTCAGCAAAATCAATACAGCAGCTTCAAGGATTTTCAGGACACTAAACCTCCTGTATTTAAAGATGCTCCTGAACCGCTTGAAGCAGATGAATGGCTCAACACCATGGAAGATAAATTTCGTCTTCTAAGGTTAACAGAGCAACTGAAAGCGGAGTATGTAGCCCATCAACTTGAGGGACAAGCGGGGACGTGGTGGAAGCAACATCGCACCACTTTTCAGCAGGGTGTTCCTATTACTTGGGACCGCTTTGTACGTGCTTTTCGGGGGAATTTCATTCCTCCCAATTTGATGGCTATGAAGAAGACTGAGTTTCTGTCGCTCACTATGGGAACTCGTAATGTGAAGGAGTATCTACATGCCTTCAATACCTTGAGTCGGTATGCTCCTGAGTTTGTTAACACTGATGAGAACAAGATAGCTAGTTTCAAGAGAGGCTTGAGTTCCAAGTTGATGAAGACCATGAGCACTTCTGCCCGTGTTACTTTCAATGACTTTCTGAATGATTGTATTATGCAAGAAAACAGTAACAACGTTTATGCTGCCGCCAAGAATCGCAAGAGAGCCAATGATGGAGGTGGTTCTTCTCAGGCAAGAGCCCCAACTGCTTTTCGTACGCCGTATCGTCCACCTATGTCTGGGGCGAGGTTCAGGCCCCTGCAGCAGAAAAGAAATAACCCTTATCCAGCTTAGAATCCATAGAAGCATCACAGAGCATTCAAAGTTCCTGCTCCACAGGGGAAAGCAGGACAGAGTAGCTTGCCAGTGCTAACAAGACACCTGTTAATGGACCTTGCTACAACTGCAACCAGACATGACACTTTGCTCGTTATTTCCCTTTTCCCAAGAAGCAGCAGGCCCCATATCAAGCTCGTGTGCACAACACCTCTATTGAGGAGATTCTTGCTGGTGAACCAGTGACTGCGGGTATGTTTTCTATGAATCAAATCCCTGCCGCTGTTTTGTTTGATTCTGGATCATCGCATTCTTTCATGAGTCAAGCATTTGCACAGAAGCATGACCAAAAGATACTTGAATTGAGCATTGAATTCAAGGTTAGTTCAGCTGGGGCTGATATAACTACTAAGCAGATAGTTCAGGGTGCAACCTTAGATCTAGATAAGTGGAGGTTTTAGTTGAACTTGATAGTTCTACCTGGCTTAGGAGTGGACGTGATAGTGGGGATGAGTTGGATGAAATTCTGGGTTGCTGTGATCGATACCGGTAATAGGATGCTATCTATCAGAAATCCTCTTGGGGAGGGTACCTTTCAAGTGTTGTTACTCCAAAAGTTTAAGCTGGAGAGCGTATCCTATTCTACTCGTGTGACCCCTCTTCCTGAAATTCCTATCGTGTGTGAGTTTCCGGATGTTTTTCCTAAAGAGCTTCTGGGTCTTCCACCAGATAGGGATGTTGAGTTTCGCACAGAGTTACTGCCTGGCACCGCCCCAATTTCTAGGAGGCCATATCGGATGCCACCAAATGAATTGGCAGAGCTTAAAATTCAGCTGAAAGAATTGTTGGACAAGGGTCTTATTCGCTCTAGTGTCTCGAAATGGGGTTGTCCTGCTATCTTTGTGAAGAAGAAGGACAAATTGCTATGGATGTGCGTGGATTATCGTCCACTCAATTTTGTGACCGTTAAGAACAAGTATCCGTTACCCCGTATTGACATTCTATTTGACCAGTTGTCCAAGGCAAGAGTGTTTTCTAAGATTGATCTTAGGTCCGGTTACCATCAAATCAAGATTAGACCGGAAGATGTGCCTAAGACCGCTTTTTCTACCAGATATGGATTGTATGAGTATCTTGTTATGTCCTTTGGGTTAACAAATGCTCCTGCATACTTCATGTATCTGATGAATTCGATCTTTATGCCTGAGTTAGACAAGTTTGTGGTGGTGTTTATTGATGACATCTTGGTATACTCAGAAAATGAAGAAGATCATGCCGAGCATCTAAGGATTGTTTTGGAAAGGCTTAGGGAACATAAGTTGTATGCCAAGTTTAGTAAGTGTGAGTTTTGGCTCAAGAAAGTTTAATTCCTTGGCCATGTTCTATCAGATGAGGGAATCTCAGTAGATCCGAGCAAAGTACAAGAGGTGATGAAGTGGAAGCGCCGACTTCTGTGCATGAAGTTCAGAGTTTTCTTGGTCTAGCCAGATATTACTGTTGTTTCATTCTAGATTTTTTGAGATTGCCAAACCTATGACAAATCTGTTACAGAAAGAGAAGAAGTTTGTCTGGACAGAGGAGTGTGAAACAGCTTTTCGTACCTTGCAGGAATTGTTGACCACTGCTCCTGTTCTTGCACAACCAGATTTAGGGAAACCTTTTGATGTATATTGTGATGCATCAAAAATAGGCTTAGGATGTGTGCTTATGCAAGAAGGGAGAGTCATAGCTTATGCCTCACGCCAATTGAAGAAGCATGAAGTGAATTATCCTACCCATGATTTGGAGCTTGCAGCTGTTGTGCATGCTCTAAAAATCTAGAGGCATTACTTGCTGGGTAATTTCTGCAAAGTCTACACTGACCACAAGAGTCTGAAGTCTATCTTTACCCAACTCGAGTTGAACATGAGGCAACATTGATGGATGGAGTTTATCAAGGACTTCAATATGGAGATATTGTATCATCCAAGCAAGGCAAACGTAGTCGCAGATGCATTGAGTCAAAAATCACATTGCCATGCTATTCAACCTTTGTTAGCAGATGGCTTTAATCTCATGCATCCTGTTGTGTTGCGTAGCATTCAAATTAGTTGTTCGCTTGAAGGCAAGTTGTAACACCTCTGGTGTTATATTAACTAAAACATGCCATGTCATCATATGCACTGCAAAGCATTCATGTTTAAGTCAACCTTAATGTGCATTAACTAAAACAAGTTTAAATTTCATAGGTTGATTGTGTTTCTAGAATGTTTTGTCACATGAAATAATAAAACCCTATTTTCAAATGGCATCGTAAATGCTTAGTTTATACTCTATGTACTTGAGGTGTAAACTATGTTTACACTAGTGTCAAGCATAGTGTATAAGTCTAAGTCCAACCCTAAAAATGATGTCCATATTTGAAGTTGAATTTGGATTCCAAAGCTTACTTCCAAGTTTGGCAATTCAAATTTAAATTCAAATTGGAAATGCTATAAAAGGTTTTTCAAAAGTCAACTTGGTCAACCAAGGGTGTCATTGGGTCAATGACCTAAAAATGTCCTTGGATGATGTTTGTGATCACTAATAACCAAACAATTAAGTTAGAAACCAAATTGAGTTTAAATTCTATTTCAAAAACCCTTTATTTCAAAACCTAGTTTTATCCCCTTTTCCCTAATTCAAAATCTATAAAGAATTTGGAGACACTCTAAAAAGATAGTTTGTAGATCTTGACAAGAGCTACAAAGTTGGTATATAAAGTGTTTCAAGTTTCCAAAAGAAATTTTAAATGAAATTGAAAATATTGTTTTCCAGCATTTGTCCTCTTTTGATTTTAAAACCATAATTCAAAAATTATGCATAATTTTGGAAAACTTTGTATATGAAAAAGGTTTGGTTTGGAAAGTTAAACATTTCATAGTTTTGAAGATTTTCAAGTTTTATTGAAAAATCAAAAGTAATTTCAAATGTTTATTTCTAGGGTTTCATCCCCTTTTGAATTTGAATTCAAATGTCAAAATCTAGACAGAATTTGAGGATGCCAATTAAAGGAAAAGTGTAGCTCTTAGAAAGTTAGGCAAATGATATTTTTGGAGATTTTCAAGTTCTTATATAAATTTTGGAGTAATTTGTATTTTAAAACGGATGACAATTCTATAATTATCTCGAACAGTATCGAAACCTCTCGTCGGCCGCCATCGTCGGCTTCTCATCGTGCGCCGTCGACCACCGCCGCACCCGCTCGACCACCAGAGCGCTCATGGACATGAGAAACTTCATCTTCGTCGTGTCGCCAGTCCAGACGTCATCTCCGTCCTATAAATAGGCCCGCCGTGGCCGAGTTTTCCTTCTTCTGCCTCCCGCCGCCGTCGCCGACGACCTCGCTCCGCCGCCCAAATTTGCCACCATCGCTCCGTCTCTGTCCGATTGCTCTTGCCAATAGCTCCACCACATCCTCACGGTCCTTTTGAGCCAGTTCGTGTTCGCTCTCCTCGCTCGAGCTGCCCGTGCGCCGTCGTCTTCTTCGCGGCCGGTCGCCGAGCAGGTTGAATATATATTACCTTTAACCCCGCTACCGTGTTCTCCATGTCATCTTGCACCTCATGCGCACCTTGGCTTGCTTAATGGTCCACAGGAACGTCGGTGACGCCGACCTTGCCATCGGAGCGCCGCTGCCGCCATCAGCGCCGCCGACCGCAGCTCAACCCAGCCGCTCCGAGCCTCCATTAACGTGCGCATCAGCGCCGTGGTGAGCTCCTGCATCTATCTGTGCCATCAATTTCATCAATCCCGTGTCGTAGTCGCCGGTCACCGTGGCTCGCCGCCGGCACGGCCATGCCGCTCCGCCGCGCGCGTTGCTGCTTTGGCTTGGGACTAGGAAGCGACATCATCTTGTTGCCAAACCGGTCCGTTTGAGTACCCTGCGCATGTTAGTGACCTTGCCGTCGCCGGAAACCGCTCCGGTGAGCGACGCCGCCGCGCCCTAGCTCCGCCGCGCTGCCATGGCCGTCGGCGTGGGTGCTGCCGCCGCTCCGCCGCGCCGTTAGCTACCTCAATCGACGCGCCGTGTCGAGATGAGCCTGTAGGAACAAACCGTGTCGCCGGAGACCTCGCCGATGGCGAGTAATCGCCGGTCAACCGTCGGCGGGCCGTCGGTCAGCGCGGGAGTACTGTGCCGATTTTCTTTTTCTTTTTTTAGAAAATGATTTAAATGCTATTTTCTTTAAAAAATCATAGTAATTCATATATAGCTCCAAAAATTCTGAAAATTTTTGTGAGTGTTCTTTATGATGTCATCTACCTAAAAAATATGAAATGCCAAATTTGAGTACTTTTTGCATATATTAAAATTAGCCCTTTTAATTGAAAATTGGACCTTCAATAATTTTTAATAAATAAAATAATTGGCTTTTAATTCTGAAATTTGTTTTGCCATTTATTAGCCTAAGAGCTTTCTAAAATAAAATTTTAGGCTTAATTTGATAACTTTAATTTTTATGCCTTTATTTAATGCTTTTAAATAATTAATTAACCCCTTTAGTTAAGTTTAATCATTATAGGATTTATTTGACTTTGGGATTGATTGATGACCTTGGGTCATTAACCCTAATGACCTTTGGCACTTTAATTAATTGTTTGCGCTTATCTTAATCATGTCATTAGGGCTTAATTAACGTTATTTTATGTGTTTAATTAATTTCTTAAATGGCGTAGTTAACCCTAATGAGTTTTATAAATGAAGTTTTGTTAGCTTGCAACTTTATCGTGAAGAAAAGTTGTACTCGATCCCTTAATCTGATCATGCATCCATCGAGCATCATGTTTACTATTCTATCATGTTGAAGCATATTAATTATCGAGTAGTTTCCGTTAACGGAGAGTTAACGTTGTCGCACCAGATTCCAAGGACGAGCAGATTCAGGAATCGGGAGTTGATCCAGAGTTCGAACCCGTCTACCCCGAATATCAAGGCAAGCCCCAGATGCATTCAAACCCTATTCTATTTATAAAAGTTTTATCGCTTCAGCTATGATATGTTGCATTAGGTAATAGGAGTTGAGTGAAAACCCACCTAATTGCATTACCTGTCTTATTTCCTTATACCTTGTTACCTGCTTGGAAGATAAGTAGTAATGCTTAGCCCTGCTTATTTAATTATTTGTTCAAGGGCAAAAGAATGAAAAAGATGAGATTGGTTCTCTTATTGAAATTTTGATGATAGTAATAAATCGAGTCCGGACGACGAACTTGCATTGGGAATGGAGTCCCTCTGTAGTGTTTCCATCTGTTGATGCCCTAGGTCCCGTCCGTTGGTCAACTGGTGATATCGAGAATTTAGAAATCCACATGCATGAAGTGGTATACGGATGGTTGGAGCCATGTATATCATGGAGTGACCTAGCGTGGGGCCAGAGATCCCATCTGTGTCATAGTGTGTTTTACTGTGGGTTTAAGTTCCCATGTATCTCGGTACGCTGGGCCACAAAGCTCACGGGTGCCATGTGGTGATATACGGCTGCGGTTGTTATCCCGGTATATCGGTTCATCTAGTGTGCATCGGAGTTAAAGTCTCCGGTATTCCAGTGACCTAGGTCCTAGCTGGGTATAAAAATGGATTCGAATCGCCGTTGCTTCTCGGAGAACAAGACTCGATCGGTGTTCATCATCATAGTAACAGCTTAAACAAAGATTAAGGCTTAATGAAGTTGGTTGGTAATTGGAGCTAGTCCAAGCAACCTTTTCTTTCTGTTGAGCTTTTCCGCAAAATTTCTTATCTCTTACAAGCTTTACCTTGTCCCTCTAGCCTGCATTTCTTGAGTCTCCACCCCTCTTTTTCGTCGGGTTAGTCTTGTTGAGTACTTTTGTACTCAGGGTTTGTTGAACCCTTGTTGCAGGTGAGCCTCATGGGCAGGAGTGCTTTGCATCCTGCTACATGACAGTCGTCGAGGAAAGCGACGACGAGTAAAGTGTTTAGCTCGTGGGCAGAGCTTTTTATTGGTACTGTAATAAGGTTATCTACTGCTGCTCCACTACTATTATGGTTTGTACAATCTAAACTTATGTTTGTAAATATTTGAAACTCAGAGGTTTGTAAACTTATGTTATTGTAAGTCTTTCGCTGTTTTACTCCATGGTATATTATTTACATCAAACTATGGTAATACTGCAATGTCTCTCTACAACGATTGATCCTGCTCGAAGAATCGTGGATGATTTGGGATTTACCCGACAGACTTTTTAAGTCGTATGGAACACAGTCATGGTTATTTGGAGTCTGATTAGACAATAATCATGCGTGTGGGCCATATGATTTAGGAGATTCTGCCACACAAGATCATCGAAGGTTAGAAGACTGACAAGGATATAGGTCATATCAAGGAAAGGATGTTGAAACAGCCGCTCAAGCATTTCAGAGTGGATGAGATGGGAATCTTATGGTTTGATGATCGTCTGGTCATACCAAATGATAGAGAACTCAGAAATCAAATTATGGATGAAGCTCACTTATCGAAGTTGTCAATTCATCCTGGAGGTAGTAAAATGTTTTATGATCTGAAGGCTCATTTTTGGTGGACAAAAATGAGAAAGGAGATTGCAGCTTATGTCGCACGGTGTGACATCTGTTGTCGCATAAAGGCTATTCATTTGAAGCCAGCCGGAATGCTTTAACCGTTGCTGATTCCTGAATGGAAATGGGAAGATATCAGTATGGATTTCATTACCGGACTTCCCACAATTCCAAAAGGGCATGACTCTATTTGGGTAATCGTTGATCGACTGACCAAGAGTGCGCATTTTATTCTAGTTCGTATAGATTATCGACCGCCTCAATATGCTGACATTTATCTCAGGGAGATCATTCGTTTGCATGGAATTCCCAAAACAATTGTATCTGATCGAGAGTCTCAGTTTACTGCTCATTTCTGGGATCACTTGCAGAAGGATTTGGGGACAAAACTGAATCGTAGTACAGCTTATCATCCTCAAACTTCGGGTCAGACAGAAAGAGTGAATCAAGTTCTGGAAGATCTCTTGAGGGCTTGTGTTTTATCATCCAAGGGTTCATGGGAGAAATGGTTACCTTTGGCAGAATTCTCTTATAACAATAGTTACCAATAGAGTATACAGATGGCTCCTTTTGAGGCACTGTATGGCCGAAGATGTAGAACGCCTGTGAATTGGCTAGGACCTGGAGAAAGGAGATATTATGGTATCAACTTTGTTAAAGAAGCTGAAGAACAAGTTCGAACAATTCAACAACACATAGCAGCTGTGCAATCTCGTTAGAAGAGTTATGCTGACAAGAGAAGGAGACCTCTAGTTTTTAATGTTGGTGATTATGTGTATCTGAAGGTCTCTCCTATGAAGAAAGTGCAACGTTTTGGTGTTAAAAGGAAATTGGCACCTTGTTATGTCGGTCCATATCAGATAGTAGAGAGAAAAGGATTGTGGGCCTATAAGCTCAAACTGCCTGAAGAGATGAGTGCAGTGTTTCCTGTTTTCCATGTATCCCGACTCAAGAAATGTCTACGTGTTCCAACCGAAGAAGCCGTTAAAATCAAAGACATTAAGCTAAGTTCAGATTTAAATTATGAAGATAAACCTATGAGACTCCTGGATGTCAAAGACAGAGTGACCAGAAATCGTGTGGTCAGGCAATACAAGGTTTCTTGGAGCAATCATGACGATAGCGATGCCACTTGGGAAACCGAGGACTATTTAAAAGAAGTATATCCCAAAATTCATAAAGAATGGTTAGTCTACTCAAATCTCAGGATGAGATTTCTTTAGGGGGGAAGGGCTGTAACACCCAAGGTGTTAAGCATGCATAATCACTTGCATTCTTTAGCATAAGCATCATTATGCATAGCATTGATGTAAAGGTTAATTGTTATTTTATGTGTGATGGTTGATTTGTTCATTTGTGCTTACATTTCACATGAATTGGATAAGTGGTATGAGTGTTTGATGTTTTATGACCACTAAAGCAACCTAGACATGATTAGGGCACCAAATGAACCTAGGTTTATGTTCATGGTTTTGGTTAATTAAGCTTTGATGTCATGGTTGACCAAGGTAGACCATGAAAGTAACTTTGTTTGACTGATTTAAAAGTGGTAGCTAGAGTATTTGCATGTGTGTGCACCCTAAATGAAGTTTATAGATAATTTTATAAGGAACAAAAGTTGTTATTATCACTTTTCATGAAAATGGTTGAAAGATGTTAAAAAATATTGAAAAGGCAGGTTTGGGGGCTGTTTTTCCATTTTAGGGAATTTTAAAGGTATTTTCATTAGGATTTTTGTATTTCAAAATCGATGTAGAATCTTGCCATACTTTGTATAAATGAAATGTTCTACTCTTCTAGAGCTACATTTTCTCCAATATAAGTTTTGGCTAATTCGGTTTGTTTTGGAAGCGATAGAGCAGAAAAGTTTGTATTAGAGGTCATGGAAATAGCTTTTCAGTGACGGTTCGTCCAGGCCATCAGGGAAATGTTCGGCCACCGCCCATCGCCCCCAGTCCACGCGCTCCGCGTGGCGAGCGAACACCGGCGGTCCGAGGCGGCAGTGGCCGTCCCGACTGAGTTAAAGCGATGCGGTCGTTCCTTCTCTTTGTCCCCCGCTCACTTCTCTCTCTCCCAGCCCTCTCTCCCTCTGCCCCGCGCAGCTCGCCGTTGCCGCCGCCGACAGCTCATCCATCGCCAAGCCTCACCGCAGCACATTTTCTTCCCCGAGCGTGCGCACGGAGTCACCTCGACGCGTGCTCGCTCTTGCACCTGCCAGCAACCGTCCTCGTCAAGGGTAAGAGCCCAATCGGGCGTTTCTTTCCCACGGCCGGCAAACCGACGACCGCCGCCGTCGTGTTCCGGTCGATTCGGCCACCATCTTCTCTCCCTATCTCGAGCATTAGCTACGCCTTGATGTGTAGGTGCTGTAGCCCTAGTCCATGAAGTCAATGCGGGTCGGTCCTTGTCGTATTTTGGCCACGCTGTCGGCCGGGGAGCCGCCGTTTCGCCCTGCACACGGCCGAGCCGCCTCGGCCTTGCTCTGCTCGTGATAGAACCCTCTAATCAATGCGCGTAGTCCCCCTGATGCTTCCCCTCTGCTCAGCTTTGTCGGAGAGCCCTGGCAACGGCCGGCGACGCCGCGCCGCGCCGTCGTTCCTTTCCATCTCTATCGTAGGGACCTTGTCCTTGAATTCAACCAAAGTCAAGGTCCTTCGTGCATAACTGCCAGACACAGAGAACTTCTTTATAGGGCTTGGTGGATTTCTGAAAACTCCAGGGTTTTCGGTGCAAAAGTGTTTTTCTTTTTTCGTTTAAAGTAACTGTTTCCAGATTTTTCATAAAACCTTGGAAAAATCATAACTTCCTCATTTTTAGTCCAAATGAGATGGTTCAACTTGCAGTATTTTTCTTATGAGAAGATCTATGCATAAAAAATATGAAATATGAAATTTGTGATAATTTTCTATATAGATTTATTTATCCCTATTAATTGCTTTTATCTTGAAAAATACATAAGTAATTCTCTGTTGCTCAGAAAAATATGAAACTAAGCTTGTTAGTCTTCTTATGTCATGCTCTATCTGTGAAAAATGTTGTGAGACTATGTCATGTGTAAATATTATTCTGTCTATTTATGGTGCCTATTTCAAGTAGATAGTAAATAATTCATAATAAATAAAATATAAGTGATTTGTGCATGAAACTTTTTGGAGGACGTTTTTATGTCAATCTAAAGCTAAGAGTAGTCTGAGATCTGTTGTTTGATATTTTTCTATGTACAAAGTATTTTATGCTATTTAAATTATGTTGCCTTGTTATTTTTGTGTAGGATAAAGTACTTACTGTTTTGACCTAAAATTTTTATGGTACTCTACATTAGGCATGCTTAAGCTCCTATAATTTTTATAGAATTTTCTGAATAGTCTAAAGTCATGTTACAGTTCTACCTTGATTTCTTTTAAATAATTAATAATGTTTTAAGTTATTATTTCATGTGTGTAATAATTCTTTTTCTAATGTTTGTGATGTGTATAATCTGTTATTAGTTGTGGTTTAATAGAGGGTAGTGTGTAAAACAGTGGTCATTTATAATTGCTTTTAATGTATAAGTAAATTGTAATGCGATGCGTGTTTATGCTTTTATTATAGAAGAGAATGCAGATGACATGTGCTTATCTTACATGTTTTAAAATCATGTCATTTATCTTCAACTGAGCATTCATTCACCATCAGCATGTACCTTTGTATTACTATGTATTTGTGGTATTCATACGCACCATGCATCATACAGGATCGTCAGAGCTTGAAACGGTAGTTCCCGGAGTACAAGGAGAGGAAGGCCAGCAGGAAGCCTTGGTGCAGGGGATAGCAGCAGAAGAGGATCCCGAGGTTGATCTTCCCGAGTGTCCTGACCATCAGCCAAGCTCTTTCCTGAAAGGCAAGCCCCGGAGCATTCTTGTGGCAGAACCTCCTAAATCATATGGCCCACGCGCATGATTATTGTCTAAACAGACTCCAAATAACCATTACTGTGTTCCATATGACTTAAAAAGTCTGTCGGGTAAATCCTGAATCATCCATAATTCTCCGAGCAGGATCAATCGTTATAAAGAGACATTGCAGTATTACAACAGTTTGATATAAATAATATACATTGGAGTAAAATAGCGGAAGACTTACAATAACATAAGTTTACAAACCTTTGAGTTTCAAATGTTTACAACCATAAGTTTAGATTGTACAAACCATAATAATAGTGGAGTAGCAGTAGATAACTTTATTATAAGACCAAACGATAAGCTCTGTCCAAGAGCTAAACATCTTACTCGTCGTCACTTTCCTCGACGACTGTCATGCAGCAGGATGCGAAGCATTCCTGCCCATGATGCTCACTTGCAACAAGGGTTCAACAAACCCTGAGTACAAAAGTACTCAACAAGACTGACTCGACGAAAAAGAGGGGTGAAGACTCAAGAAATGCAGGCTAGAGGGACAAGGTAAGGCTTGTGAGAGATGAGAAATTTTGCGAAAAAGCTTAATAGAAAGAAAAGTTTGCTTGGATCTAGCTCCAATTACCAACCAACTTTATTATTAAACCTTAATCATTGTTCAAGTTGTTACTACGATGATGAACACCGATCGAGTCTTCTTCTCCGAGAAGCAATGGCGATTCGAATCCATTTTCATACCCAGCTGGGACCTAGGTCACTGGGATAGCAGAGACTTTAACTCCGATGCACCCCAGATGAACCGATATACCGGGATAACAACCGCAGCCATATATCACCACATGATACACCTGAGCTCTTTAGCCCCGTGTACCGAAATACATGGGAACTTGAACCCACAGTATAACACACTATGACATATGTGGGGACTCTGGCCCACTATATGTCACTCCATGATATGCGTGGGACTCTGGCCCACTGAATACCACTTCATGCATGTGGATTTCTAAGTTCTTGATATCACCAGTTCCCCAACGAACAGGACCTAGGGCATCAACAGATGGAAACACTACAAAGGGACTCCATTCCCAGTGCAAGTTAGCCGTCCGGACTCGATTTATTAACTATCATCAAGATTCCAACAAGAAAAACTAATCTCATCTTTTTCATTCTTTTACTTTTGAACACTTAACTAA